>CM046385.1:7999124-8254124 GCA_025413485.1 Ficus microcarpa | reverse complement strand
GAGTTGTAATAAGAAAACATATAGAAAACTAATAGGCAGTGGTAGGATAGAAACATTACATACTTGTGTCAGGGACACATCTCCAAATAAAGCCAGAGCAAGAGTCCTTGGGATGGGAGTGGCCGACATGGCTAGAACATGAGGAGCCATAAACTTATTGGCTTGTGAGGTCTCATCTGAATTTTCTGATGCAAGTCTTGAACTTAAAGAAATATTGCACAACTGCAGGGTTAGCTCACTCACTCAGTTACTTCATAAATCGTTGCAAAATTAGTAGGGGGGAAAAAACTATAGTTTAAATAAACATTATTAGTTATTTTTCCGTGTCACCCTTTTGCAGAGATATTATTGGAATCACAACTTTCATAACCTATATGAATAGAGGTGTCAAGTGTCAAAGTACAAAGATATACACCAGACAATTATTCATTTAGCTCATCTCTCTCTCCTTCCCAAAACCCATTATAACAATTTTTTATTTCCGATTAGCATCACAAAATAGTGTTGCGTTATTCAAGAATGCTAAAGCCAATCATGTACACTGATATCATGTGAATGACACCATCTATACGGTACATGTAAATTAAATTCGAAAGTGGACAAACGGAACATGTGAACAAAGCATGCATTAATATTGTGTGTACAAACCACCAATAATAAGGTCAAGTGTAAAAAGCTAGTAGTTTTTTTATGCAAGAATTAAATTTCTAGCCGTGGTAATATGGCATGTGCTAGAAAAATAGTATCCTTTGGGCATCAAGAAAACATATTAATCAAAGTTAGTTTCCTCTAATTAAGTACCGAGAATTTGGCTTCATCCACCTTCAGTCAAACCCATCACTTGTCAGGTTTTGAGTCACCGTGTTTGTTCTTAAAAAGATCTTCTGGTTACTGTGTACATGGTGGGCCTTCTTCAGACCATAGAAAGACTAGATATAGATATATAAACATCATTTGCAATGCAAGATATGCATCAATAACTGACAAAAACCTTAAAGAAGAAGACAATAATTTTGGATCAGACTGAAAGACTAATCATCCATGTGTAACCATAATCATCTTGTTTAAAACACATTACCTTGCTGTTGAACCTTCCTCTTTGGATCACACCAAAACGATGTTGCTCATCCACTACAGCAATCCGCAGTGCAGAGAACTCCACGCTTTCAGCTATCAGACTATGGGTTCCAATGACCAGTGAGATGTTTCCAGTTTGAAGATCCTGAGCATACGTGATCTTTAATGGTAAGACTCAAAATTAGAAATTAAAAAGCAAGTGTACAGGATGATCATCCGTACCTTACGAATCATTCTTGATTGTTTTAATGGGGTTGAACCTGTTAGTAAAGCAATATAAGGCTTGCACTCAACTTCTTCCATGCTTTCAAGCAAATTAATTAAGTGATCGTGATGCTGGATTGCAAGCAACTCAGTTGGAACCATGAAAGCTGCCTACAGATTAGCAAAAGGAAATGGACCACGCTTGTACAGTAGTCATGAGATATTTTATAGAGAAAGGTTCCAAATAACCAATTAAAAAAAAAAAAAAAAAAAAAAAAAACCCACCCCACAAATAAGAAAAATGATGGAACAAAAATTGAATACATATAACTAACCTGATATCCAGAGCCAATAACTTCCATGCATGCCAAAAAAGCAACTATAGTCTTTCCACATCCAACGTCACCCTAAAAATAAGCAGAAGATTTAAAGGAAATCAGATATTCTAAACAAATACAAAATGCAGAATCTAAAGCTCATGAAGTGTCAAATAAGGACCTAGAAATGCCCAGACCTTACCTTATTTACCCTATATTTTTGATTGACGGGTAGCATATAAATTGACAGACTAATGCGGGCAAAAAGGTGTTTCTAGACAAGAATGAAATAGGGGGAACACCGTGTCACCGCATCAAAAACCTATAAAAATCTATTAATCAGAGATGTCAACCAAGAAACCACAATGGAACCAGGTGGAGTAGTTAGTCCTACGTTCTAGGAAATAAAACCTCAGAAACAATCCCATACCTTGTAAATGCTTTAAATTAGAAAATGGACATTGACCCTTATTGCCTAGCTTCGTTATTTCCAAAACCTTGGCTGCGGCTAAAACTACAACAATGGTGATAAAGGTGAAGAAATAGGACTACAGAATGAAGCAAAAACTAGAAGGCAGTGTAGTCTTGTTTAGAAAATGACTGTTTTTGAACTTATATGCGGATTAATTTCATGAAACGTATAACCTTCAGTTAATGAACCATGTCAAAGCTGACTAGTCATATATAACAAGGACGAGGGAAAAAATCGCATGCCTAGCATAAATTTATCACAGAAAATAGGCTACAAAATTATTTATCATTGTTGATCCTAAAAAAGGAGAGAATCTTTATCACAAAACTTATATTGGAGTTAAAATTTAAAACAATCAAAGATATCAGGGAATCAGCATGCTTCAAAGTAACATTTGAATATAAAAGCAATCAAATTCTGTAGGCACATACATGGTGTGTGCATGAACACATTCATTTAAAATTCACACCTGCAAGAGACGATTCATAGGAACTGGTTGTTTTAGATCCCAAATAATCTCAGAAACAGCTTTAAGTTGACTAGATGTAAGTGAATATGGAAGAGCTTTCACAAACTTCTTGGTGAGACTAGACCACTCCCGCATGTAAGAAGCATTGCTTTCCGGTTTCCTATACTTGTCCAGCAGACCATCTTTTTCAATTTGTGTACCAAGACCTTCAAGCATTTGGAACAAGCGTCCGAGCTGACAGACAATGGTAATTGGTTTAGTTCAAGACAAAAATGAGCATTTATAATAAAAAGCATACCCCACCACTATCAGGAATTCCAACTAGAAATTCAAATATGAACCATAAATTTTTTTCAGAACAAAACTGTAAATATGTAGATGTTTGAGATCAGTTGTTTGAACGTAGATTCTTTTATGATACCAAACAACATTGACAGGTGAATGCATACCACCTGCAAGTAGAAGAACTCGTCAAATATTAGCCTTCTCCGAGCCCAATCAGCCTCATCTATACTCTTCGGCTGGTGAATACCAATGTATGCCTACATTTCAAGAAAAGCACAAAGCTCTCTGATGATGATATGCAGACAGTCAAAAAATTAAAGTGGATGCACATAGACATGGACTTTGTGGAAGGGTTACAACACTTCCACATAGATTTCATTGATTAATGTAAGCAGCTAAAAAAGTACCCACTGAATTTTGGTTAAAGCTTTGAACCTCTCTCTTCTCTCTACTTTTTTTCGTAGGGAGGGTGAAGGAGAGGAGATCAGGGGACCACGAATTGCATACACGAGCTGAAAGTCCAAGGTAATTCATGATGAAACGTGAAATAAATTCAAAGACGGAACACTTTTGACTTACAATCAGAGTGATTTATCGAAGATGGAACAAGTCAAAAAATGGGAGAGTACAAAGAATAGATTACAGGTATAGAGAATGGATAACATGTTTCTTACAATTTGACTACATTCTTACGCTTTAAAAAAACTACAAAGTGTAATCAATGTGTTAGATTTAGACAATTCACAGAAAGCTACCAATAATTGTGTAGATAAGCATGTAAAACAATGTCTTCATATTAATTGTTAGCTCAAAATGCAATTACTGCCAATGGGAATAAAATGAAGCAAGTGAACAGGCATTCAATTCACTTCATAACCGGAAATAGAGACTTACAAAGGGGTTAAAAAATAATAGGTACCGTAATTTAACATATGGATAACCAAGTACATGTGATGGGAAGGCTAAAAACCGAGAAGGAAATAAACAAACACACTTACATCATAAAGACTTGGCAGTCCAAATTCTTGAATGACCTTCTGGGAATAGGATCGATATTTAAGGGCAAAGCTTGCAACGCACTGTTACAAAAGGAAAAAACAGAAACAAAAACAAGTAAATTCTTGTACCAAACAAATGACCAACTAAACTCCTTTTCTAAGTGGATCAGAACAATGCAAGGAGGACATAAATCACCATAAAGGATGCTCATTCAACAATATCACACAAAGCCGCTTGAGTCATGTAGCTTATAGAGCACCAACCAATCGGAATGCAAAGTTCATTTATTAGATGAACTAATTTCATGCATTCTTGTAATCTCCTTTTATTTACGCACATATATAAGAATGTACCAACAAATTCCATTTTACAACCAAACTTATAGGACAGAAAACAGCCCCTATTTGTGCAGGAAAAGCCAATTAGTGCATGCATCTATAAAAAAAGTACAGACCAAGATAAGGGAAGGCTTGTAGTTTGTCCTGCAAGTATCTGATTCCTAATGAAGAAGAAAGGAACATAACAGTGAAGAAAAATGAAAGAAGAGTCATACAACAAGGGAAAATGTATATGATTCCTAGGCGCAGATGTTGCCAGGTGGAGTGGCCTTTCTATGACATTACAGGTAAGGTGCAAAGAAACAAACCTCGGAATAATATCTCCTAAAAAGTTGGGTTTCAAGCCTCCTTTTGAAGGGTAAATAGGATATGGCCTCCCTTCCGCATGAAAAGATGATTCCTTTCCATCTTCAAGCACATCAACATTATATTCTCTCATTTCATAGTGATCTTCGGAAGGCATAGCCCTCACCTGTATTCCAGAGGAACATTCAAATACAAGTGTCAGTTGAAATATGAAAAACACTATATAAATATATATATATATATATATATATATAAAGCAACCAGAATATGGTAAAATGATATAAATATGTATATGGAAAGCTATCAAACTTTTGAGAAGCTCTTGAAACTCACCTTACCACTAACGCATACAATCTCTCCCACTTTATGCTTATTCTGAAGACTTTGGAGAAAAGGCTTAAAAGTGAAACGAGTACCACGGAAAAATTTCTTAAGATGCAAATAAATTGTCTTCTTTCCTTTGATATCTGTCTTATCAACAGTACTCTCGAAATCTGAGTCACAGTTTGCAATCTCACAACTTACAACAACCTCGAGAAATGAGAAGGTAAAATTAGCTCTGATTCCTCTGCAGTAGAAAGAGATAAACTTATGAGCATTAATGCGTACGATTTTCACAGCATAAAGTAAAGTCACCACAGGAGAAACTCAGCTCGCGTATGGAAAATCACATGTTTCATCTCTGTCTCACCCCATCCGTATGTTACAGAAAACCACCTCAGTGCCTTTAAAAATTCTAAAAAAACTAGTTTTCTATTTCAAAAACTAAACATAGAAACACCCACATGCTTATCAAGATCGGAAAAACAATAACTGGACTTTTAACGTCCCAAGACAAATACTAGCTGTACATAAGACACAAGCAAATTTCTAAAACAAGTAAAGTAATTACCTCGAAGATATGATTTTCCCAACGAAAATCAAGTACTGTCCATCTTCAATTCCCATCTGGGCATTCCGTAAATCAGCGTAAGTCCGAGGAAAATGGTGTAGCAATTTCCGCAACTACATGGAAATAATAATGACCAACACAAAGTCAAGCCTTCTTTCAAATGTTGCCAAACTATACAAGCTTTTTGTCTTTACCAAAATTTCTCATAAAACAAACCGTGTGAAAACCGGAGTCTTCCAGCTGACGATAATGCTTCCTTTTAAGTCCCGTTATGCAACTAATACCTCTGTCAAGAAATAATTCAACGGGTGCCTCATCCAATTGTGATTCACCCTCCAAAGTGACTGGTTGATCTAATTTTTCCTCAGGAACCAATGTGATGGACTCCGAAGCTAGGGGCTCCACACAAGAATGAGGTTCTCTTGATATGGAACTTTCCACACTTGAAAGAGTGGAATCTGGAGAATCCAATGTTTCATGGAGAATATTCAGCATCTGCTCTTCGCTGGTAGAATTAGAAAAGAAATCTTCATAGCCTTTTGCTCCTAAAAGGTTCCTCATGTTGAAGAAATCTGTGGTTCCATCATACAGGCTCACTGGTGGAGAACTACCTACTACAATGGATGGAAATCGCTTACACACCAAGGAAACATCAAAACAATCTGTTTCGTCTTCATTCAAATCAGGAAGGTCATCATAACCCATCAGAACTGATACCTGAAAGAAAAGGAAGCAACAAATAAATACGCAGCCTCAAAAATCCACAGAACAAGCTGGATAACAGCAGGTGAAATAAAAAAATAAAAATAAAAAACTCCAGAAAAATAAAATAGTAAAAAAGATAATCCCTATGATATTAGGCCAAAAAGCAACAATGTGTGAACTTATGTTGTTTGTATATTTACTGAAGAAGATTAGGATAATGTTTAAAATTTAATATTTAGTTTTAAATTCAAGATTAGGCTTATCTCATGGGATTCCTTTTTTTTTTTTTCCCCTTTCTGAGGATTATTTAGGATTTATTTAAGTTTAACTCATTGTTAATTTCTCTATAAATACCCAAGTCAAAGTGATTGTTGATTTGTAATTTCAATTATGGTTGATCTAGGAATATGCGTATGACTTACGTTCGTCAAATGAAAGCATGTTAGTTAGATTGATGGGTGTATTACAACTTATAGTAGCCAACAGCTACAACGGTGCCTCTACCTTATCAAGCACCTTTGGACGATTACGTATGTTTGACAAACCATAACCATTAACTTCCTCCGACAGCTTTTCCACCAACTTATGTTTTGATCTGTAACATAGTCTTGAGAATTGGGCAGGGAGAAAGTGATTAAACCTGCAAGAGTAAAACCATGCAAGTCAGTACCAGCATGGTCACTTTTATACTTAATCATAAGCAATCACTAATAAGAATATAAACTGAACCTCATATTTCTGCCCAAGGCACTCCAATATCCTTTATCAGCTTTGAAAACTATTCCGCTTTGGAAAATTTTCACCCTGAAACACTGAAATAACTCTTTTAATCAACTCCTGAACAAACATTCAGTGAGGTCCCATAACATATGCATGATAAATTACTTTTCAGTTAGTTTAAAACCACAATATATGTGAATGCATAATGAGAGAAACTGAAAAACGTTAAGGTACATATAAATTCATCTTTACCATGCCACGTGACTGCATAACGAAGACAGCCAGAGCCATGTGCAACAAGCTTGCTACATGAACCGGAAATGCCTGGATTTCATAGGCATCAAGCCTGCAAATAGATAACCGGCGATCACAATAATGAAAGTAAACAATAAACAAGCATGGCAAGTGTCAATGCATTGAGAACAGCCAAATAGATTCAGAATTAGAAGTCTCAAATAAAGTCTAATTATTACCTTAACACTGACACAGAGTTAGCACCCACACTCAGCACTCTTACAAAGTTGTTATCTTCTTCTTTATAGTAGTGAAATTCTGTAGCGGCTGAAAGAAAACGTATCTCTCAATGTGATGAACCGCTACGAATTTAATTTATTTGTTTGCCTCAACTTGCTATCTTTTTATATTAATGCTTCCATTAGTAAGAAATGGAAGCCAATTGATTGTAAGATTGGAATCTTCAAAAGCTTATAACCATCCCCTAATGAGTAATGCTTTACAAAGGACTTTCTTCTTTGTTTTATTCAGTGACATTCTCACTGCTCCAAGAAGCATTAGACTTAAGACAGTCATGTCTACCACCGAGAGCTTGGCGGGGTGGTAAGCCCACTCGTCCCCAATGCAAAAGTCATGGATTTGAGATGGGACCATTGTGGTGGTCGGGATATATGGACCATCCACTTCAATCCAAAAGGACCAATATATCATACGGGGATACACCACTCCCTGTTCTACCCTTTAAAATAACAATAATAATTAAAAAAAAAAAAAAAAAAAAAAACCCTCATGTATTCATTAAACTTATCATTTCACACATCATTAAGGCGGTGTCTTCCTTAAAGCGTGTAGAATATCAATTTCATCTCCTAATATGAACGAAAACAATTTAATAAATAACAAGGAAATTAGGAAGAATCAAGCTCTTGATATCAATAGAGTCCATATTCTTGTTTCAAAAAATATATATCTATATATATATAGTTCATATTCTTCTCCAAAGTTCATCAAATACAACTAGCCACAACGAAACTTGAAATTTAAAATTGGAAGTGGAAAAAAAAAAAAAAAAAACGAGCAAACGAACCCACCTTTCCAGAAGGATTAAATGTTCACCGCTTCTTTTCCGGCCATTTTCTCGGGAACTAAACGCCGAATTCCAACGCGAGAGGGAGGGAGAGAGAGACAGAGAGAGAGCTTCGGGGGGAAACACCGTCAGCTGGTGTGGAAGGTAGGAAGAAAAGCTCGAGAATCCAAGTGGAAGGCGTGAGCTCGAAAACTGAAAATGGAGTCGAAGCACCAAGTTGGAAGTTTGAAAGTGGTATGTCCCTCTGTTTAGTTGGTTGTCTTTTTGTGTCTTTACACTAGTGCACGCTTCGACGGCTTCTGTTAACCTCCGTTTTCTCTCTGTTCTCTCAACGCAAAATCTTAAATGGATTTTTTTCTATACATATATATATAACTCTATTATGGACATTTGGAAGACAAATCTAACATAAAATTTTTTGTTCCTTTTTTTCATTTTCAGTAAATAAACCTTTTTTTTATAATAGTATTGGACATTTGAACACCACATTTTACGAATATAAAATTATTACTAAGTTATATCTAGTACCATATGTAGGAGATTTATACAGATTTTGAAATTATTTTTATATATATTGACAATTCTAAGAGGTTAATGGTTATGCATAACTTTAATTTTTTTGCTCTGAATTATGCATAACATTTTGACATTAAGCAATTATGATATTTAAAATAAATTTATTCATGATATGTAGAGATGGCAATACGGGTTGCGACACGATTCGAAAACGACACGAATTTCACGGGTTTGGGTTGGGAAAAATAGTGGTCGGGTCAATTTCGGGTCACCCCAATTTTGACACGAAAAAGACGGGGTCGTGTTCGGGTTGGACCCGCAGAACCCGAACATGACACGTTTTTTTCGTGTCAATTTCGTGTCAATTTTCGTGTCAATTTTGGGTCAATTTTGAGCCAATTTCGGGTTGATTTCATGTCGTGGGTTGATTTCGTGTCGCGTGTTGAATTTCATGTCGCGGGTCAAGTTCGGTTCGTGTTGTGTCAACCCGTGTCGTGTTCGTGTCACGGTTTCGTGTCGTTTTCAGGTCACGGGTCGTGTTCAGGTCTAGAGAAAAAAATTTCGACACGGCTCTAACACGACATGAACCCGACACGCGACACGAATTGTCACCTCTAATGATATGCATTATTATTCGTTCAGTTTTGCTTTTTGAATCCATAAAAACTCAATATCAAGTAAACCTAACTTTAATTTTCAATTAGTGAGTGTTTGTTTGGAACAATAACTGAAGTTGGAGTTTTACATGTTGGTTTAGAAATCTTATTTCGTTCTTTTCATCATTCTGAGCATGTAAAAAAAAAAAAAAAAAATCTTATTTCGACTTGAAACAAAAAAATTCTGGTTTTCTAAAATTTAAATTTTATGAAAATGGAATAGAGAAGAAAAGAGACATGTATTTGAGACTTTGGGCATTGAACTTTCAAAATTCTATCTGATATAGCAGCCAAAAGGAAACTTTGTGGTATAAGTGAATAACTAAAGAGAAAATTCTGAAATCAACCTTTATCTACTTTTTTCCCCCTTTGTTCCCACCTAAACCAAAGAGAAAATTATGAAGACTACCTTTTGAATATATATATATATATACATATTCCTTTGTTCTCGCCTAACGTCCCTTGATGCACACTCAAATACACAGACAGGCAAGCACTTACTAGTCTGTCTTTTTTTTTTTTTTTTTTAGCTTCATATTGGAACGGGTAAATTATTGTAACAGCCCCTAAATTTTTATTAAAGGTGTCATTTAGTTATAAACTATAAAAAAATAAAAATAAAAAATTTGAAAGCCCCTTTTAACTTCTAAAAAAGGTACAAAACAATCCTTTTTGCTAAATGACATTACATGCTGGATGGTTTTATAGCATTTGAGTCTCACATGGACAGTTTTATAGTTAATTGAAATTCTAACGGAAATCAAAATTGAGAGTTGGGATAATATTTTTATCAATGGGTGTAGGTACCTGTGAGTACCTACCCAATTAGGGACGGATATGAGAGATAGTATATGGATATGAGAGCGGATATGGGAGTTTCAATTAATCCTCCACAAAGGTGTGAAACGGGATGGGGGAAGCTCCCCCGTACCCCCACTTATATTCACCACTATGTTTTTATATAATTTGAACTTTTAGTGTTTTAATGTTTTAGTTTTTTTAATGAATTTAGATTTTAGATTCATAGAGTTAGATTTATTTCTAAGATTTTAGTTTCATTTAATGTTACATTTGTGATTATATTGCTAAATTTTATGAAAATTTTAATGAAATTAGTCTTGAGGTTTATTTTTTAATTCTTAATAGGTAAGTAGATCGGACATGGATATAACACCTACACTGAAAATTATCCACCTCGACAATCACATTAAATTAAGCACGTATACAAATAAAAAAGGTGACAAGTATAGAGATAGAGAAAGCATACTCATCCCATCTCATCTCGTTCTATTATCATCCCTAATCAACAAAACATCGACACCTCTATTTAACAACCCGTGGTTTACTTTCGCACTTGGGCTGCTGATGGGGGGACGAAATCCATTTAGCTGTAAGGTGAACTTGAGCCCAAAAGAAAACCCACTTAGTTGGGGTTGCTCTATAAATAAGAAGGCTTCACTAGGGTTTTCATCATTCGGCAAAAGCATGAATGTGTACAAGCAATAGTCAATTAGGTAAGCCTTACATTTTTGGTTTTGAGATTTTTTTTTTTTTTTTTTTTTTTTTTGCGCCCTCTTTGTTCTGTAGATTAGATGAAAAAGAAAACGAAAGGGGCTGTGGCAAAGAGGGGGAGAGCAGAACTGAAATGAAAGAGAGAGTGGCTCTGAAAAACTCTGTAGGTGCTCTACAGGGTGCCCCCTGCCATTTCAAGCCCCTACACATCAAAATTCATGGCATCATAGTACGGGTTTTGTGCTTATTTTGGGTCGTTTTGGGATCGGAATTTTTTGAGGTCTTTCCGGAGGTTCTGATAAAGCCTTTCGGAAAAGCCCCCAATATTCCTTTTCCTTCTCCCCATTTTCCCTCTTCACAAATCCGCCTCCAAGCGCCATTACATTTGTTTTTTCCTTTCCTTTCAACCTTTCAAAAACTATTTTCCCCCTCATTTGTGTGATTTTGATATCAAATGAATGAGTGGAAATGTTGAGCTTTTCTTTTTTTTTTTTTTTTTTTAGGTTTGTTTAGTAGGTTAGTTTGAGTTGAAATTTTAGTTATAATAGTAATTTTTTGAATTTCAGAAAAGATAAAAATTTTGAAAAAAGATAAAAATTTTTAAAAAAAAAATAAAAAAAAGTATAATTTGAGTTGAAATAAAACAACGAACCAAACGGACTCTTAATATAAAAAAAATTTCTTTATTGGCATGGATTGTGTGCTAGTGTAAAAACAGAGGGCTTTGTGGAAGTGCAAAAATGGGCGAGAGGAGCTCTAATTGTGACCGAAACACATTGTGAAGTATGCTGGTTAATGTAGATATTATGAAAAATGGAAACACAATATTTGTACACAAATTAAGGGTCCGTTTGGTTGGTTAGTTGAAATATTTTAGTTGTAATAGTAAATTTTTTTGAATTTTCAGAAAAAATAAACTTTTTAGGAAAAAGATAAAAAAAAAAATTACAGTTTGAGTTGAAATAAGATGATGAGGCAAACGGATCCTAAAAATCGTAAGTTGAGATAATGAGATTCAAAGAATTTAACAATTAGATATGTTCAAGTCACAAATTTTAGTACAAATGTATTAAAAAAAAAAAAAAGATTTTCAAGAGACGTTTTCCAAGGAGACCTTGAAATGTTGGTTTAGACAAACTTTTTAGATGGCATTATAAATTGGGAGAGTGGATTCGCATGCAATGTGAATTTGTGATGGAATACATGAGCATATTTGAACAACATAATGATCATTTTCTTTTTTCTTTTTCAAAACACACAGTAACGTTAAATTCAGTGACTATTACAACTGCATAATCTTGATCAAAGAAACCGCCTAGTCACTTTATTTATTTATTTATTTATTTTTGGAGACCAAAGAGACACTTATTCAATTGATTAACCACCAAACAGCCACAAATGTTCGTGACTTTCAAACAAAATTAACTTCTAAAAAAGGGTGCTAAATTGCATTTGGTCCCAAGAAATTTCTCTTGCCCTTGTTCACCTCAGGTTCACCCTCAAACAAGCCAATACCCAAAACCCAATCCTCAATCATGGCTTGAGCACTCAAAGCCTTGTCGGTAGGCACCAAATGCCCAGCCCCCAAAACGACAACATTACTCAAACTCCCCCATTTCTGCACATACCCTGCCAGCTCCCCATTCACCCTCCAAACCTTCCTCTCCGCCGCCAGAAACCTCTCTAATCCCTCCCACTCCAGCGTCTTCACCCACGCCTCCGTCGAAACGACGCCGTCTCTCAAATCAAAGAACCCTTGGTACAGCAAAACCCTACTCTTCTTCACCAACTCCTCCACCTTGTACTTCACACTCTTCATCACATCTTGACTTAGTATCTCCCCAACCAGGTCGCTACACACTTCAAAAACGACATCGCCTTTTACTCCCAACTCCTTCCTAACTTTGTCGTTTTTCAGAAGCTCATTTACCAAGTCGTCCTTGTACGGCTCCTGCTTCGTGTAGTCGTACAACGTCGCCAGGCCCGTCATGTTCTGCAATAAGTCCAAAACATTCGACCTCGCCGTCGTCGCCTCGCTCCAATTCTTGTCGTTTGTCAACTTCACAGCCTCAATCTGAAGCTTCTCCAGTTCACTCTTCTGTCGTTCGTTGATCAAACCGGAGTAGTGAGCGTTGAGAGCATGGGTAGCCACCTGGGTTACCGGATCGGTCAACCCATTTCCGATCGCTACTCCTTTCAGGTTTATCCGATTCGGATTCTTCAAAATGTAGTATCCAAAAGAGGGGACGTACTTCCCGGCGTAGCTCTCGCCGGTGAGGTAAACGGGTCGGGTTTTAAACCCGGGGTTCTGGTCGAGAAACCTGGTGAGGGCGCCGAAGAGGTGTTGGGAGACTTTTGTCTGGTCCCTGGGGATGTCGGCGCGGGAGGCGGCGATGCTGAAGCCGGTGCCGACGGGGTTGTCGAGGAAGAGGAGGCCGAAGAGGCGGTTCCAGGAGCCGGGGTTGGGCTCGAGGGAGAGGGGCTGATCGGGGGATTTGAGGAAGTTGACGCGCCAGGGGCCGAGCTCGAAGAAGTTGCCGATCATGGAGGAGCAGCCGGGGCCGCCCTGGAGCCAGATGAGAAGTGGGGTCTTGGGGAGGGGGAGGGTGGGGGTTTGGGCCTCGTAGAAGGTGTAGAAGATGGAGGAGGAATTGGGGGAGGAGGTCACCGGGAGGTAGCCGGATTTGGTGGGGCGGGCTGCGGCGGGGAAGAGAGAGGCGCCGGCGCCGGAGGAGGTGGCGAAGGCGGAGAGAAAGAGGAGGAGGAGGAGGAGGGGTGTTGACTTCATTGGTGGACCGTGGAGCATAGTGGTTGGTAAGTAGTTGAGAATTGAAAGAGAAGTTTGTGGTGTTTGGTAACTAGCTAAAGGAGTACTATGTTATGAACTTATAGTGGTGAAAAATAGTAGTTATGTATAAACTTTAATCTTAATTTTTAATACTAATTTATGTGTTATGTAAATTATTATATTTTAATCAGTATGTATTTAAAAACTATCATATCAATTCTATCACTTAATAAAAGATCATAATTTATCTTTAATCATGTGGTTGTTAGCATTACTCTGTAGTGATTGAAGGGTAAATATTGAATTGTCAAACTACGGGGAATCATTGAGATGTTCGCTTTTTGCTGAAGACTGCCAAAAGATAACGGACATGTGGAAAAAGATTCCAAAACAAAGACAAAATTTGTGAAGTGGGATGGGAACACTGGATGGAATTTTTTATTTTTTATTTTTTATTTTTTATTTTGTGGTCGTGTAATGTAAATTCGATAAATGCTTGCACGTGGTTTTGGTTTTTTGCCTTTAAAAAGTAGCTTTACATTTTCCACCTTCTCTTGTTTTCTGTTTTTTAGAGTGCGCTTGGCTCACAAGTTCAATTTCAACTAAACTGTATTTTTTCATCTCAATTTTTGTCTTTTTCTGAAAAGTCAACGAAAATTATAATTAGTTTTTAAAAAGTAAATCAACTTAAACTTAAAAATTTCAACTCAAACTATTTTATCAAACACATCATTAATTTTAGACAATGTGAGTTTTTCTATTTATTTATTTATTTTATTTTACGTTTTTGTGACAGCGTGAGTATTTGTTTTCTCGTTAGAGCAAATTGCGTGAAGTTTGATCCACTTTTTCGCTCATTGAAATTTGATAGACTCTTGCATGTGATCATTAAAATATAAAGAAAAGTTAGTTGCAAAAAGTAAAGTTGGGATCAATGATAGACGATTGTAAAAAAAAAAAAAAAAAATCTAAAAAAAAAGACTCTACAAAATCGAACTAAAACCGAACCGATCGATCCTTATGAACACAGTTTTTGGTTTGTGATTTAGGGTTTGATTCTTGCTTAGCCGATTAAGTCATTTGGTATTTATGGATATTCATCTATATTATACCAACTAAAACAACATATTGGAAGGAAACGATGTTGTTAAACTTTTAAATTTACTTTATTTAGATGTTTAATGTTTAATGTCGTTGAAATTTTGAACTTTACTTTAGCTTTAATCATTGTACTTTTTTTTTTTTTTTCCCTTTTCTTCGTTTTAGCATAATCAAATCAAAATATCCAATTCTAATGTTGTTTTAATATCAGATTATTATCCTTAAAAATTTGACAAAAAAAAGGACAAAAATCTTAGTGTGTATTTGGTTGGTTAGTTTGAGTTGAAATATTTTAGTTGTACTAGTAAATTTTTTTAAATTTTCAGAAAAAACAAAAAAATTTTTGAGAAAAAGATAAAAATATTTTGAAAAAAAGACAAAAAAACAGTATCACTAGAATTAAAATGAACTAACGAAGTAAATAAACCCTTCAAACAAAAATTTGCTTGATTAACCTTTGTATACTATCTGGTGATCCCAAGTGGCAAAACCGATGCAAATCAACTGCAAAAACTGAATCTTGAATGGTCGAAAAGCCGATCAAATCTATCTTATTTGGTTCAGTCATCTTTTTTAGTGTTAAATGCTAAGATATATCTTTCTGTCTAAGATATATAAGTAATAAATGCTAATTTGAATGAATCCAAGTGATGACAATATGACATCATCACAATATGTGGACTTTGGAATGCCCGTCCCCGTAATCCATTTGTCCGCTTATGAAAACAAAATTAGCAACAATGGGGAAAAATGTTTTAACTGTCGGATGTTTTATTGGCATAGATGTCATGCACACACGAAATTTATTGTGTGCCTTATTACATCAGATCAAAACTAAAAAACCAACAAAAGAAAAGTACAGAGCTGAAGAAGGGGTCCTCGCCGGCGTCGGCCATCAACCAACGTCGCCGCCGCAACCCTGCAAGAGTGCGAGTCGCCACTGCCGGAATCGTGGCCTTCTCTACCATTGCCGACATCGCAAGCCCCTGGCAGCCTCCGTCGCGATTCTCTCACGGCCTCCGTCGTGGATCTGACGTCACGAATCGCGATGGGTGTTACGCGTTCCGTCGAGGGCTTGCAGTGCAAGTGCGAGCCGCCCACCGCCCACATCGCAAGCCCCGTCGCCTCCGTCGCCGATCGTAGCTAGTACTCGCTAGAGATCTCTGTCACCGATCATCGCTAGACTCGCCGGGCTCGCGCTGTCAGCAACGGCGGCGGAGGTTGCAATTTGGCAAGTGGGCGACTCCGGCTAGGCGTTGGTGTGTGGTGGGTGGTGGGCGGTGGGAGGGTGGTAGGAGGACATGGGGTGCCGGTGGGCAGCCGACGAGTTTGACGGCCATGTTCTTCTTCTTCTTCTTCTTTTTTCAATTTATTTATTTATTTATTTTTATGTGATCCTATGCAAATGCTTTATATTTTATCTGGTGAATATTTTCGATCTCAACCATTCAAAATCAATCCGGCAGTCAAAAATTTTACCCCATTAATAGGATAAAGCGAGAAAATCTCATTGTAAAACTCCCTAAAACAAAAGTATAGTTTCAAATTTCAACTCGTGGTTTCCATATATTCAATAATCACTCGCGACAATAATAAAAAAAAAAATGTTGTGAAAATTCAAAAAAAAAAAAAGTTGTATTGACATACAATTGACCTTTTTTTTTATTTTTTTTTATTTTTAACTTCAATGTTGTGCAGATAAATTTTGACGAAGAGTTTATCTTAGATCCCCTTTATGTTATTATTCGTATTTTATGTCATATAAAGTTGTCACCAAGAAAACTATGCAGAGTCCGACAAATCCTTTACTTCGTGTTGTTTTCTAGTCATGGCCACGTATTGTATCAAAAGCTGTCGGCCTAATATACTTGTAAAAGATTCTGGCCTGTTTGGTTAATAAATTTGAACAGAAAATCTAAATTTAATTAATTATAAAAAACATTAAAATTTGTCCCTTTTTTTTTTTTTAATTGTGGTTTTAACATATGATCTAAACATGTAATTGTTGTTCAGACATTAAAAAAGAAAAAAACGCCAGTTAGTTAATCTACTTAATCCAAGAAAAAACTTTAATTATTTTATTTAGGAGTAAAATGTTATTTTGACAATATTGTTTTAGTTCTCATAGCTCTTGTTCTTTCTTTTCTTTTCTCTTTTTTTTTTTTAATTTTTTTTTTATCTGAAGGCTCTCATTTGTCTTTTGACATGGTTTTGTCATCAAAATTAGCCTCCTCAATATTTCGAAAAAAAAAAAAAAAAAAAAAACCTCATTATAATAACATTTCGATTTATACTTCAAAGAATAAAGTGAAAAATCTTCTCAACTTTTGAAAGGGAATCTATTTCCTATACAATAAACAACAACCACATTCTTTAACGGTTATCAACATTTGGTCGAGCGAAAAATAATAATAATAATAATGATCTGGCTAAAAATTTTTCACCTGCACTAGAAGAGAATAAAAGCTCCTTTTTTTAACCGTGTGCATGGACAAAAGTCAACCATGCCATGCACATTGCATTATCTTCTCCTACCAGTTCTACTAATTAATAAACAAACTCAAATCTAGATCTTCAGAATCAACCTGCTCTTTGACATCTTCAAACAACCCCGACCCAAAACCCAGTCTTCAATCATGGCCTGAGAGTTGACCGGCTGGTCAACGGGCACCAGATGCCCCGCCCCATAAACGACACATTACTCAGATTCCCCCACCTCTGCACGTAACCCGCCAGCTCCCCTTTCGCGTCCCTCCACACCTTCCTCTCCGCCGCCAGAAACCTCGCCGTCCCCTCCCACTCCACCGTCCTCACCCAGGCCTCCGTCGACACGACGCCGTCCCACAGGTCGAACATCCCCTGGTACAGCAACACCCTGCTCTTCCTCACCAGCTCCTCCACCGCGTACTTCACGCTCTTCATCGTGTCCCCCTCCAGCGCCGCCTTCACCTCCTCGCTACAACCTCGAAACGCCGCCTTTTCGTCTGCTCCAAGGGCCCTCTTCACCGTTTCGTCGTTCAGAAACTCCGTCACCGCTCCGATCATCCAGTACGTCCCTTTCCTCGTGAAATCGTACAGCGTGGGCAGTCCGGTCATAGAATACAACGAATGGATCACTTTGTACCTCGCCCTCGTCGCCTCCTTCCACTTCCCCGCCGCCACCAGCCTCGCCACGTCGGCCTGGAGCCTCTCCAGCTCCTTCTTCTGCCGGTCGTTGACCAGGCCGGAGAAGTACGCGTTCGAGGCGTGGGTCCCGACTTGGGTCAACGGGTCGGTCAGCCCGTTCCCGATCGCGACGCCGGCGAGGTTGATCCGCCGCCGCTCTTCGGAGACCAGCGCGTTCTTCTTCAGGATGAAATGCCCGATAGCCGGGACGTACTTGCCGGCGTAGCTCTCGCCGGCAATGTAGACGGGGCGGGACCGAAACGACGACGTCTGATGCTGGTCTGAGTCAACAAACCTTGTGATGGCGATGTAGAGGTGTTTGGCGACGGAGATATGGTCAGTTGGGATTTCAGATACCGAGGCGGTGCTGAAGCCGGACCCGATGGGGTTATCCAGGAAGAGGACGCCGAAGATCCGGTTCCAAGCAGAGGGGTTGGATTCTAGAAGGAAGGATTTGGGGTGTTTGGGATCTTGTTTAAGGAGCCAGGGACCGAGTTCGAGGAAGTTGCCGTACATGGAAGAGCAGCCGGGCCCACCTTGGAGCCAGATGAGAATAGGGGTGTTTGGGAGGGGCAAAATGGGGTTTTCAGCCTCGTAGAAGGCGTAGAAGATGGAGGAGGTTTTGGAGGTGGTGGTGACTGGGAGGTAGCCGGACTTGGTCGGGAGAGCTTTGTTTGGGAATGGGAGAGCTGGGAGAAGTGATGGAGGCACTTGGCTGTGACGGCTGTGAGGATTCTGTTTGATTATTGAGAAAGAATAAGAAGAATATGTACTGTTTATGATGCAGAAGAAGGAGGGAAAAAAAAAAAAAAAAAACAGGAGGAGAAGAAGGAGCTTGAGAATTCTGGGCTCCATTAACGTTGTTAGACTTTCAAGGTTCAGCTGATCTCATCAGTTTGTTGTTGTCATATATACATTTTTTTTTCATTATTTTATATGTTGTCAACTTACATCATGCATGTGCATGCGTTGGCAAAGAAGAAGTATTGTCACCAACTTCGTGGAAAACTAAAATATTATATAGATATAAATTGTTGTATGAAATGAATCACAGATGGATATGATATGATCATACACATGCATATATATATAGATATATATATATATATATCTTTTTATCGATTTGTAAGTTGTAACTTGGACTTTTGGAGTCATAGAAGAGTGTTGGGGTTCCTTTCTTTAAAATGTTTCGTTGGCTCCTCGAGATTTCAGAAGGAAAAACGATCTGTTTCGCTCTCAAGGCCTCGATGACTCGCTGTATGTTAGTTTCTTGTGCTATGAGGAGATTCCACCTCACGGTGAGACGAGTTTTACATCAATTTTACTTTTTAAATCTTTAAATTTTTCTTGTTCATTTTCAAAAAAACTCAAACATTAAGTCCAAAAATTTCTTATTTCAAATCGAAATAAAATTAAAAAAAAAAAAAAGATAAAATCACGAGCATAATGAAATAATATCCAAATTACTAATTTTTTCCAAAAATATTTTAGAGTTTTGTATTTTTTAACTATCGTAATTCATTTTCAACCAAATACATTTTTAAACATTCATTCATTTTTAATTAAAAATATTTCCAAAACTAAGTACTCCAGTTAGTGTTTCAAAAGCCCTCTTAATAGTCATGCCTATAATTTTGGAGAGAATATTCTAGTTTTTAAGAATCTTATGCACTTATCTTTTTGTTTTCTTATCGATAGAAATGTCATGTGTACATTTTAGAAATGTCAATAGTTGGTACTGTTTTTGCATGTTTTGAAACCTTCATTTTCGTCTCTTTCCTTAGCTTTTCCTTTGAATTTTGGATTAATTATAAGATTTTCCCCTCAAATTATAGCCTTTATAATACTTTGTTTTCGAATTTCCAAACACAACATCCATTTCTCCAACTTTAAAACCGTAACAAATGTTCTCCTTCTGTTATTTTTTTGGTTGGAAAATGCCACTCATCACATCTTCACTGATAAAGTTAATTAAATAGGGTTAGATGACAAATTTACTCTTACAATAAAAATCAACACTTTTTTTAAAATTAATTTTAATTTAATTTTTTAAAATAAAATATGATACAAATTAGAAATAGATTTTCTTTGAACAAATAAAGAAATTTAAAAGCTATTAACTTCTTTTTTTGGGGGGAAAAAAAACAAAATCACCCTCTGAAAAAGAAAATTAAAAGCTGTTAACTTTATTTTTTTTTTTTAGAAAACGAAATTCCCTTTGTCCTTTTTTCTCTTTCACTCTCCTTTCCACGGTAAACATTGTACATTTTTTGTGCCCAAAAAAATATAAAAAACTTTTGTCAAATAGGAAACTTACAATCTATTTCTGCCAGGTTGGTTGCTCGCTTCCGATGTCCTAAGCAGAGGTCCATACCGTCCTCATGCTTTTGTCTTTTTTTATTTTATTTTTTTAAAACTAAATGTCCTTAATTTAGTTGTCATGTGCACATTACCTGAGTTTTTTCATCCAAAAATCAACTATAGGGGATAAAATTATTACGAATTTAAAATTAGATAAAATTGATGTTAATGTAAAATGATATATATATATATATGAGTTTTGTAGTCGGCGCCGTACATATCCGGCACTTCAATTATTCGCGATAGATGAAAAGTTGGATGGTGAGATGTGTTGAAGCCAAATGAGGGTAGTCTATGACAAAAACTGACCGTTTATAATCAAGCTCGTTAGCTCAATTTAATTAGTTAAATTAATTTTTCTTTTTTAAAATTTTATTTTCTGGAAGTTTTTTTTTCTAATCACAATTACTATAACTAAATTTACTCACTTTCCTAATGAATACTAGTCAGAATAGAAAACAATAAGCAACTGGTATTTTAATTCACTGCAATGTATTTTTTTTTTTTGTCTTTTTTCCAAGAATAAGTTGTTGGTGTTTGAACATGTTTGCTCAAAGTTTTATTGTTGATGAAATGGGGTTTTGGAAATTTACATCAATCTAACTCCCGACCATGTTAACTTACTCACTCCCTTATCCATAGAGTTACAAATCAACAATCCAATTGATATACTCAAATATATGCTTGATCTTTTTCTCCATCAGGGAACAAAACTATTACAATTTCAAAGTTAGATGAAATGGATGTTGCGTTGTAAAATGATATAAGCATATATATGGGTGAAAAATATATTTTATTAAAATATATATATTCTTTATTCTTTCCAAATATTTTTCTCAAATCTATGATCTATGTGCGGAAGTCTTGAGTTTATGTAGGATATGAATATACCTATATAACATATGTAATCAAATAGAAAGCCTATACTTAATGAATCTTTCTTAATCTAATTTTCATAGGAACATAATGAGTTAGTTAAGAGGGGTATTTTTATCTGACCATCGGAAGAGGCTTTTAGATAGCTTAGGACTCTTGGTTAACAATTCTAATTGATTAATTTATCTAGGGAAGAGTAGAGAGATTCAAATGAAGTGTTGAGTGGAGATTGTAATACTAGGCTTTTTTTTAAATTAATTTTTAATTTGTTCATTTTGATTATTCAAATAAAGTTAAGATAATTGGTAAACAATAGTTCTTGTGGAACAATACTCTATTCATTACTTTATTATTTGTTAACGATAACGTACACTTTCGTTAGAAAATCTGCAACACAGTACATGGCAACTGATGAAAAAAAAAAAAAAAAAAAAACCCGAAGGTTTCTCCCAGGTTCTAACCCACAGGAAACATTAGCATATAAGGTAGTTAAGTCCTTGTAGTAAAAGTCATGTCGGAAGTAGAACATGACATTATACGAAAGAGAGAAGAAAAAGAATAAGAAGAGAAGAGAAGAGAAGATCATAGAGGGAATTTTACAAAAATCCAATGCAGTATCAAATCAAAGTCTACTGAAATACACAACATAATCGAGCCTATGTAGAAGCTACCAGGATTAAGGATAGCAATGGGGTAGGATGGGGGTCAGGGAATGCTTTTTGGTCCCCATCTCCACCGCCAAAATCATCTTCATTCCTATTCCCACCCCTACTTAAATAGAGTGGGGTTGGGGACAGGGATTCCCTGTTGGAAGAGCTTTCTCTATACCCGTCCCGTTCCTCATTTATTATAAATATAAATTTGAAAATATAACAAAGTAAGGGCAAACAATAAAGTAGAAATATATTATAAATTTAGTTAAAAACTAAAAATGTCATAAACAAATCAACTTCTAAATATATGCAAATAAAATCTTAAAAAATAAAACTATTAAAAGTCTCATCAAAACGCTAAAAAGTAAAATTTGCCTTATAGTTTAATATTCATTTCATGACTGCACACACTTTTAAAAATAATTTTCATAGTATATTACATACTTATAAATATATATGAAATCACACATGTACATATATACATATATATATACACACACACAAGGACGGGGGTGGGGCCGGGCTGGGGAGTGCTTTCTCTATCATTGCCCCACTAAGCTTCAGGGATAAGATTTCATCCCCATCCTTATCCCTATCCCTGAACTTTGTCTCTTATCCTTACCCTATTCGGGTGCCCCGTGGGGAATTTTGCCATCCCTAAATGGGATACTAACAGAGAAGCCTAATGAAATCTTAATACCAAGATAAGTTCAAGTATGATAACAAACTTAAACTCATAAAGCATAATCTTCAAACCTGACACAACTTTTGACTCTTAGCCTTCTACGAACATTTCATAAGCCTAATGAAATCATGGTACGAAGATAAGTTCAAGCATAATTATAACAAACCTAACTTATAAACATAATCTACGACCCTGACACAACTTTTGATTCTCAACCTTTAACAAACATTTCAGAAACCTAATGAAATCATAATACCAAGATAAGTTCAAGTATAATAACATACTTAACTCGAAAAACATAATCTTCAAACATGACACAACTTTTGATTTTTAGCCTTCAACAAACATTTCATAAGCCTAATGAAATCATTATACGATGATAAGTTCAAGCATAAATATAATAAATCTAACTGATAAACATAATCTTCATCCCTGAAACAATTTTTTATTCTTAGTCTTCAACAAACATTTCAGAAGCCTAATAAAATCATAATAAGTTCAAGCATAATTATAACAAGTCTCACTGATAAACATAATCTTCGACCCTGAACAACTCTTGATTTTTAACCTTCAACAAACATTTCAGAAGCCTAATAAGATCATAATATAAAAATAAGTTCGAGCACAATTATAATAAATCTAACTGATAAACATAATCTTTAAACCTAACACAACTTTTGATTCTTAGCCTTCAACAAACATTCTAGGTCTGTTCTCCTCTACTCACACCAGATATGTATCTTCCTTGTCCTCCTCAGAGAATTGCGTTCCCAAACCTAGATGGTTCATCAGTAGCCAAATGTGAGTTAAAAGTTCTCCACCTCTACTTGGTTGCTGCGCATGTATGTTAGGCGGGCAATTAATGGCCGCAAAACACATCAATTCTACCCACACTCTTGCCATCACCACCCATTGCTGCTCAATCTCTCTTAGTTCTTTAGCAAGTAAGCACGCATCAAACAACAAGGATTTGCTCTCGTGTCCCTTCACTTGAGCTGCTTTACATGGTGTTTGTACGAGCATCAGCTTCTTGCAGGCCTCCATATGGTGTGATATTGAGTGCTTTGCAAAAAAATCTTTGGATCTCAGCCTAAGTATCCTGGAAGGCTATGCCCCAATTTACAAAATCCGGGTCCTACATTTTAGGCTTACCGACCAGTAGATAAGGCAGAAAATCCGAGAGAAGCTGGCAAATCTCTTTTTCGGTGCTTGGAGACGGATCATGCTGACAACATAGCGTGGTGGCCAAGTGCCAAAGGAGAAGGCTCTCCATATGATGAAACTCTTCAATGCTCCATATAAGTTTTCCAGAGTTGGAACTAGTATTCATACTCCGCAACATGGCTGAGTCACCCCTTTGTGAGCATGTTTCCTTCGCTTGCTTTAAATCACTTGCATTCTCGGATTTCCCTTTGAGCTCATTGAAAATGAGTTCCTGCAGATGTTCGGTGATAGGAACCAAGGAAGAAAACCAAAGCGTTGCTAACTTGTCTATATATCTCTCAACATGATAGAAACTGCCACCCAAACTGTAGAGTACTCGCCTTTGATGTTTATTAAGGCAATACTTCATCATATCATACCGGAAGACTGACTTAGACCATCGTTTTCGTTTCAAAATAAATGCTGGGACATGGTTACTCGTCAATGGTTAATGGTAAGTTCCAGTGAGAAATGAATTGCTTAATGACAGATATGATGTCAAGGGCTATGGTTCCAAGGCGCAAAAAGTAGGTAATATAGACATCATACCTTGCATAACCATACTTCTCAACTCTTAAAAACAATACAAAGGCACACAAGACACAAGAGAAACAAATTATTCGTAAGGTGATTCCAACCTTGCTCTGTGTCATGGCTGCTTCTGTATGGAGAAGATCATGCAAGAAGATGAGCTCGAACTCGATTGATCTAAAAGCTTTGGCACAATTAAGTCTCAGAAAATACTCATGGTTATTCGCTCGATCTTTGGAACTCACGGAGGAGCCAGCAAAGAGTACCTTGAAAACATTGAAATTTAAAAATGCTTCTTGCAGTAACTGAATGTCACTAAGTTCTGTTTCAGAGTCGTCCGGGTTAACTTGCGTCATTTTCATTGGTTCATCTGTTGGCACTTGGACCAACTGGCCACCACTCGTTGTTGGTGTTGTTGAACCGTGCTCATCTGTTGGGATTTCGACCATGTGGGCACCAATCGGTGGTGGTGTCGTTGAACCGTGTTTTGCCAGGGCCTCTTCATTGTCAGGACCAGGGTTTGGTTTGGGCAACAGAATGCCAAAACCGTAAGCTTGCAGTAAGTAGAGATTTCACTTTCTCACCACACTTGATGACTCCTACTAAAAACACCAGAATCGTGGGGAGCAGTAGCCCCGTAAATTCCTAAAACGACGAGCAGATTGAAGCTATGAATGGTAAACACAAGCTGAAGAAAGAGTCCGGCCAGTTGCTTCAGCCATGAACCACCATCCACAAGCGAAAACGTAGTAATACTATCGGAGCCTCATGTAATAAATTTTTTTTTTTTTTTTTTAAGGAAACTTGTTGAAACTTCCTCTCGTGTTCGTCTGCAAGATCACGAACCCTCTGTTTTGAATACAAACCAGAAAAATACAAAAAGAACAAAAACCCAGATTTGAAGAGAATCCAGAAAGAACTTTTATTCATCAATCTAGTTTTACAATCAATGAATCTCCTATCTCTCTCACTTTCTCTCCCTCCTAGAACCTCCCTTCTCTCCTCCGAAGTGTTCTAGCCTCTCGGTCTTGGGATACCCTGTTTTTCCCAGCTTATCCTTTTCTATTCTATTATTTTTACAAACTAATTCCTCTACCCTTTTTAATACACGGGTCAAAGGACCGGGTTAAAGAACCCAAATTACAAGCATGTAATTTCTATCCTAAAAGCTGACTGTACCCCATTGACCAAACCAATTGTTGACTGCTGACTGGACCCAAGTATCTGACTCAGCTCCCAACAAAACTATTTGGTTTTTGATGTCATTTTTTCATATTTTGCTTTTCTGTTGTTACCTTTTTCTTATCCCCTTTCTACTTTGTTTTACTTATATTTTATTATTTTTCTTAAATTTCTGGCTTGTCTTTTTTCAATTTTTTTTATACTTCTTCCTGTAACTTTTTTATTTTCTTTCTTTCTTTTTTTTTTTCTCCTTATAAAAAGCTCAACGTCCCAAATTTTCTCACTTAAAGTAGTATTATATCATTGATAACTCTAATATCCTTAATTAATTATAATGAGTCTTCAAAAACATATTATGAGATTATTATTATTTTAAATAATCATTTGTAACAGAATGATATAAAATTTTGATTTTAGATAACATAATGGATACTGTAAATATTGTAAAAGAACAAAATAAATAATATTATTATATGTTTGATGTAATAAATATTAAGTCATCATAATATTATGATGAAATGTAATTTTTGAATTTAGATAATTATTATTGTATTTTGTTTTTGAATTAATTAATTATTTATTTATTTTCATCACGTTATTTATATTATACATTATAAAAATTACGATTACAGTTTTATACGTGCGTGTATCGTACGTATTTGATAACTAGTATATAAAAAATAATGTAGATGTTCTGGAAAATCGTTCTTGGCGTGTAACTATCGCTCCCACCAAATCCCAAGGCTTTTCCTATAAAGCTCGTTAATGACTCATGTGTACGGTGCAAGAATTTTAGGCCTAGATGTCGGTTAAAAACCGACAATAAAAGCTTTAATAAAAGTGATATTTCTACAAGCGAATCCACGGGTCCAAATATACAGAAATAACGAGTCTGATTTCCGTACGTTTCACGTGGAGAGAGGAAAAAACAAAAATAGAAAAAATTAAATAATATATAATAAATACAGTCGATTAAGATATAGATTATAATTATATTATGTGCTTTTTTTAATATTTACTATTGTAATATTAAAGTACACATATTTGTTTTTATATTAAAGTATCCGAGTTATATATACAAACAAACATATATCTATAAAAAAAAAAAAGAGGTCGCTGGTTTGGAGGGAAAAAAACATAAATTCACAGTATAATTATGTATAATGAACAATAAATTCACCGTATAATGAACAGTGAAGTATTATTTAGAAAACAATGGGCAGAGCATTCTTGGGAGGGGCAAAATGGGCATTTTACCGTGTTGGTCCAATGAACGCCTCTATTTTGGAGGGCAGAAATGTAAATTCACTGTGTAATTACTATTTACTCAACGGTAAGATTCCACGTCCTTTTAGTATATTAAGTAACGTAGAAGTTGAGGAAAAACGTTCTTGTCGTGTAACTATTACTCCCACCAAATCCCAATCGGCAGTCTGCACAAAAATTTTCTCAGAAAATAATAATTTTCGTTTTTCTTTTTCTGGGAAAAAAGAAGTCCTTTCAGAACCAAGAACTGTTTGTTTGTTTTTTGTTTTTTGGATTTTTGAAAGTTTCTAGTGAGTAATTAAGCTGCATTGAAGGTAATTCTTAGCCTTATTATGTTTGCACAATGAGAGAAAATGGGTCGGTACATAAATAAATTAACGATTTGAGATTTGCTCATTTATGTATAAATATTTTTCTTCATTACTCGATTGTTTCGATTCCATTTTAGTTTAGTTAAGTTCTATATCTTCTGCTTGAATTTAAAATACATTTCTTTTACTGATCATCCTTTTAGCCAAAAAAAAGCAAGGAAAACTAGTGATCTTCGGAAGGATTTGCATGATGTTGACGATCAACGTGAAGAAGACAACAATGGTGAAGCCGTCGGAGAAGACACCTCGGCAAGTGATTCCGTTAACTAGCGTAGATCTGGTAACCAAGCCGGAGCACAACCCGTGCTACTACATCTTCAAAAACACTGGAGCTCATCAAAACTTCTTTGATGCTGAAGTCCTTAAGGATGCCCTGAGGAAGGTCCTCATCCCTTTCTATCCCATGGCGGGCCGTTTCAGGAGTGATAACAATGGCCGCCCCGAGATCGATTGCAACGAGGAGGGTGTCCTCTTTATCGAGGCTGAAACCACTAACTTCCTCGACGACCTCGGAGATTTTGCACCCTTAGAGAAGCGTACCAAGAAGCTTGTTCCTACAGTAGATCTCTCCGGTGGAATCTCTTCATTTCCCTTTCTGGTAGTCCAGGTATATATATAAACGTCAATATGATTATGTACTTGCTTCTTTTTTGATACTTTGATACGTATTTTCTCTTGAAAAAAGAAACTATAAATAAATACTAGACTAAAAGATATATAAGAAAAGGAGACATTTTTATTAACGTGGTTTCATCCACGGACTAAGAATAGAGTGAAGATTTACTAGTAAATAGTACTTTAAATGGATTCTCATGTCATTACAAGTTACCCAAAGATATATATCGGATCTTCTATAATCAAGAAATCATATTTTCTAATATGAAAATTAATACAAATAAATCTAAATCTCCTATATTACGATTAATCAATCTATAAATAGGAAAGAATAATTTTAATCAATATTTGACAATCATATCAAATCTCAACACTTACTTCTTGCCAAACCAGATCTAATTAATTAGCTATTATGTTGTTTTCAGAGTTTATGTCGTAGAAAAATACACGTACCTAAAGTGAGTTTTTTGTACTTAAAAATGAGTGTATTGTAAATTCCTTATCTACTGATAATAATGCCACATCAAAAAAACTGAGTGTGGATTATTTTTGCCACAGCCAATAAAACAATAATCAAAATAGGAAATTGTAACATACAACATATTTTATATGTATTTATAATGTTTAGAGCATTTTTTTAAAGGGTTGAAAAATCGACATTTCCACGAAAATTTCTGTATTTTGGAAGTATCGATATGAAAACATGGGTATAGTATATTTTCTACAAAGTATCCCTGAAATATTGACCAAATATCCATAAAGTATCAGTTCTCAATATTTGTTAACCTATTTTATTGTAATAAAATTGATCATTTTTAATTTTTATTTTGTTTCTTCATTCATAATTTATTATACATGAACAAATAGTTGATAGAGATCGAGGGACATATACATGATATATTAAAAATAATTGAAGAAACTTCTTGGGTCCGTTTGGTTCGTTAGTTTGAGTTGAAATATTTTAGTTGTAATAGTAAATTTTTTTGAATTTTCAGAAAAGACAAAAAACTTTTTGAGAAAAAGACAAAAACTTTTTGAGAAAAAGACAAAAAAAAATACAGTTTGAGTTAAAATGAGACGATGAAGCAAACAAGCCCCTTAAATGTAATCACTTCTTAAATATCTTTATACATTCTAAAAACTCCTTTTGACACTGTTGTATTCTTATCATAAATGCATTGTGAATGTAATGTACCTATATTAGATTAATTTTCATATATTTTACTTAATTGGTGAAATGTATTTTTATCATTCAGTGTACGATGATCATTTTTATGTATATTTATCATGTCCTTGGTACTTTAATTCAGTGGAGTCAAGGAGAGACAAATATGGACGTCAAATCTGTGAACCTTCCCTCCTTGGTAAACTGACAATTTGTCTACTTAGAGAGAGAAAACTAGTGTGCTTTGTTTGCACTTCTGCCGAAATGTTTTGGAAGAATGTGCCCTAAAAAAAAAAAAAACCACGTTTCTGTAATATTGGCATTCACCATTAGTTTTTGATGCAGTAGAAGAATAAAACGAAACTAAAAGTTTATCTTTTTTTGTTTTTTTTTCAATAATTTCAGCTCAATTTGAATTTCTAGAAGATTATCTTTATATGAATTATTTTAGGAAGTTTGAATTCTAGGAATCATATTTATCTTTAAAAGTTTAGATAGGATCAGTATTTTAAATTAGAGTAAGATTAGACTGCTAATTTTCTATATATCCTTGAATGCTATATATTTTATTAGGCTTCTAATAATTATTAATAAAATCCTTTTAAGAGTTCGGTAAACCTATCATGCAAAATTTTTGATATGCTTTAAGAATCAATTAATTTGTGTTTATTATTCTTCCTCAACATTAGATTTTTAACAAGATGTTTAGATTGACAGGACTGATAATCCCCAGTGATAATATAAAGTTTTGCACTTTTTTTTTTTTTTGTTTGGTTTTTAAATAATTTGTTGAATACTTGAGCACCATTGGCTATTTCATCTATGAATGCCACTTAAGCAGAACTTAAAAATTTTTATTCATGGGTGAGTTGATCTCTGCAGGTTACTACTTTCAAATGTGGAGGAGTGTCACTGGGTTTTGGCATACATCATTTTGTCGTAGATGGATATTCTGCTTTCCAGTTCATGGACACTTGGGCCGGTTTTGCTCGTGGTCGTGGCCTAGCAATTCCGCCCTACTTTGATAGAACGCTACTTCGTTCTGGTAACCTTCCTCAATCCGTACCTAATCGCCCTGAGTACCAATTACAAGCTCCAAACAAGAACGCCACTCCACAAAACACAAAATCTCATGAATCCGGTGTCAAGACTGAGAGTGTCAAGGTTTCAATTCTGAGAGTAACCAAGGAACAACTTCATATGTTGAAAGAAAAGGTTAAGGAATTGTATGAAGATGGCAAAGCATTCAATTACAGCACATTTGAAGTATTATCAGCTCACATTTGGAAATGTGCCTGCATAGCACGGGCAACACCGGATAATGAAGAAACCAAATTGTCCTATCCGGTCAGTGGAAGGTTCTCCAGATTGCAACCGCCACTTCCAGATGGTTACTTTGGCAATGCAATCTTCCGAGGTTTGTCGACTGCCGTAGTTGGTCATCTTAAATCAAAACCATTGTCGTATGCTGCAAATAAAATTCATGAAACTTTGGTGCGAATGGACAACGATTACATAAGATCGACCATCGACTATGTGGAGCAGCAATCTCAGATGCTGACCGCTCGCTATGGGCCTCATATCCACAAGTCTCCAAACTTAGCCATTATTAGTTGGGTTAAGTTCCCAACCCATGATATAGATTTTGGTTGGGGTCGCGCTTTACACATGGTGCCGGGAGATCTTAGGTTTGAGGGGCAAGCTTATATTTGTCGCAACGCTGAGAACGACGGAAGCTTAAGGATCGCCATAGCTCTACAATCTTCACACATGAAAGTTTTTGAGGAGTTGTTCTTTACTGAATGCAAGGTGTCTCAAACGAAATGAACGGCTTTTCATGAGTCGTAAATGTAACAATTGCAGATGACTGCTTTTCGTCCACGTCGAGCTGTGCTTGCATTAATCCGTTTGTCATGGTAAGTTAAGTCCTTTTTTGTTTTTGTTTTTCCTTTTTTTTTTTTTTTGGTGCTAAAATTGTCAAGTGTCTTGTGGATCGTTTATTTTTGTGTTCTAAAGACTATAAATTGTCTTGTATCGTTTTATTTTTCGTTCGAAAAACTAATAAGTGTCTTATGACTGTTTCTTTGTTCTAAAGACTGTTTAAGGTGTCTTGTTATTGTATCTTGGTTTACATTGCATTGTGCAAGTGGATTGTTTGATGTTCTGTGTAGTTATGATTGCAGCTTTGGTTAGAATTTAGAATGTTACTTTTCCCTTTTGGGTTTTCAATTTGACACATTTAAAATTATTGTTTAAATTAAAATGGGGTACAAAATCTACATGTTTTTTCCCTCTACGTTTTTAATTAACACGAGGGCAAAAAAGTTTTGTAAATTTTAGAAAAACAATCCGTCTAATTTTCTAAAGACAAGTCACTAAATAATAAAGAACAATGTCAATTGCAAATACGATATAATAAAATAGTTACAGACATAACTTAATGTTAATTCTACACCGAATTTTACCATAAAATATAGATATCCAAACTCGATTTGTAAATTCAAAACAAAATATTAAAAGAATGTCATTCCAAAAAAGTAATAATAGAAAAGTATTTTACCTTTAAAAAAAAAATTTAGGATAAATTGCTCATTTGATACACAAATATTGATATACGACGCTACAATTTTCATATTATTATTTTCATTAATATTAAAAGTTCCTTGACCCCTTAAAAGGGTGTAAAACAACTAAATTGACAGACAGAGTAATTTCTTACAGTTTTACTTTGCTTCACTTGACGTTCACACAACTAGACACTAATGATTTAATAGATTTATGAATTGGAATGATTATATAGACCAAATGAGCAATTTGAAAGCAACCAAAGAAACAAAAATCTGACTTAAAATCAGAATTTAATAAAAACAGACCTCCACTATAGAAAGTGAGTAATTTACCAAAAATAATAATAATAATAATAAAGAGAGGAAAAAAATTTTTCTGTATGTTGTCTCCACAGGGTACCTCCATGACAGGACAGAAACAAAATTTTGTTTGTGGTCCTACTTTTTTTTATGGTAAATTTAAATTTGTGCCTCATTCAAATTTTTGTCGGTGCCCCACCTAACCGCATCCTTCAAAATCCAATCAAAACTCTAGAGGAATGAGAGTAAACAATTTCAAAGTTAGACGAAATGGATGCTACGTTGTAAAATGATATAAGCATATATATGGGTGAAAAATATATTTATTCTTTATTCTTCCAAATATTTTTCTCAAATCTATGATCTATGTGCGGAAGTCTTGAATTTATGTAGGATATGAATATACCTGTGTAACCAAATAGAGAGCCTATACTTAATAAATCTTTCTTAATTAATCTAATTCTCATAGGAACATAGTGAGTTAGTTAAGAGAAGTATTTTTATCTGACCATCGGAAGAGGCTTTTAGATAGCTTAGGACTCTTTGGTTAACAATTCTAATTGATTAATTTATATAGGGAAGAGTAGAGAGATTCAAATGAAGTGTTGAATGAAGATTGTAATCCTAGGGCTTTTTTTTTTTTAATTGATTTTTAATTTGTTCATGTTGATTATTCAAATAAAGTTACAGTAATTGGTAAACAACTATTCTCATGGGAACAATACTCTATTCATTACTTTATTATTTGTTAACGATAACGTACACTTGCGTTAGAAAATCTGCAACGCAATGCATGGCAACTGAAAAAAAAAAAAAAAAAATGCCGAAGGTTTCTCCCAGGTTCTAACCCACAGGAAACATTAGCATATAAGGTAGTTAAGTCCTTGTAGTAAAAAGTCATGTCGGAAGTAGAACATGACATTATAGGAAAGAGAGAAAAAAAACAAAAGAATAGAGAAGAGAAGAAAAGAGAAGATCATAGAGGGAATTTTACAAAAATCCGATGCAGTATCAAATCAAAGTCTACTGAAATACACAACATAATCGAGCCTATGTAGAAGCTACCGGGATTAGGGATAACAATGGGGTAGGACGGGGTCAGGGAATGCTTTCTAGTCCCCATCTCCGCCACCAAAATCATCTTCGTTCCTGTTCCCACCCATATTTAAATAGAGTGGGGCTAGGGACAGGGATTTTCCTTTGGAGGGGCTTTCCCTATACCCGTCCCGTTCCCCATTTATTATAAATATAAATTTGAAAATATAACAAAGTAAGGGCAAACAATAAAGTAGAAATGTACCATAAATTTAGTTCAAAACTAAAAATGTCATAAACAAATCAACTTCTAAATATATGCAAATAAAATCTTAAAAAATAAAACTATTAAAAGTCTCATCAAAACGTTATAAACACTCAAAATTAAACTTTTATAAAACACTTGAGCTAAAAAATAAACTTGAAACCATAAAAATAAATACAAAATTATCATTTTTGTCTATTCCTCATAGTTTTAATATTCATTTAACGAATGCACACACTTTTAAAAATAATTTTCATAATATATTACATACTTATAAATATATATCAAATCACACATATACACACACACACACACACAAGGACGGGGGTGGGCGGGGTGGGACAGGACAGGACGGGGAGTCTTTCTCTATCCTTGTCCCGCTAAGCTTCAGGGATAAGATTTCATCCCCATCCCTGAACTTTGTCCCTTATCCCTGCCCTATTTGGGTGCCTCGTGGAGAACATTGCCATCCCTAAACAGGATACTGACAGAGAAGACTAATGAAATCTTAATACCAAGATAAGTTCAAGTATGATAACAAACTTAAACTCATAAAGCATAATCTTCAAACCTGACACAACTTTTGACTCTTAGCCTTCTACGAACATTTCATAAGCCTAATGAAATCATGATATGAAGATAAGTTCAAGCATAATTATAACAAACTGGGGGTGTTTGGTTTTAAACTTATTTTAAATTAAATTGTACTTTTTTCATCATGATGTTTTTCTTTTTCTGAAAAAGTTTTTTGTCTTTTCTGAAAAATTACTATTGAAATTTAAAAATCTTAAACTAAACTCATTCACCAAATACCCCGATAAACATAATCTACGACCCTGACACAACTTTTGATTCTCGGCCTTTAACAAACATTTCAGAAACCTATGAAATCATAATACCAAGATAAGTTCAAGTATAATAACAAACTTAACTCGAAAAACATAATCTTCAAACATGACACAACTTTCGATTTTTAGCCTTCAACAAACATTTCATAAGCCTAATGAAATCATTATACGATGATAAGTTCAAGCATAATTATAACAAATCTAACGGATAAACATAATCTTCCTCCCTGAAACAATTTTTGATTCTTAGTCTTCAACAAACATTTCAGAAGCCTAATCAAATCATAATATGAAGATAAGTTCAAGCATAATTATAAAAAGTCCCGTTTGGATGGTTGATTTAAACTTAAAATTTAAACTCAAATTTCTGTCTTTTTCTAAAAAAAATTTTTGTCTTTTTTGAAAAAGTTTTTTGTCTTTCTAAAAAGTCAACACAAATTACTATTCGAACTTAAAAATTTCAACTCAAACTCATTCACCAACCAGGCCCTAATCTTCGACCCTGAACAACTCTTGATTTTTAACCTTCAACAAACATTTCAGAAGCCTAATAAAATCATAATATAAAGATAAGTTCGAGCACAATTATAATAAATCTAACTGATAAACATAATCTTTAAACCTAACACAACTTTTGATTCTTAGCCTTCAACAAACATTCTAGGTCTGTTCTCCTCTACTCACACCAGATAAGTATCTTCCTTGTCCTCCTCAGAGAATTGCGTTCCCAAACCTAGATGGTTCATCAGTAGCCAAATGTGAGTCAAAAGTTCTCCACCTCTACTTGGTTGCTGCGCATGTATGTTAGGCGGGCAATTAATGGCCGCAAAAACTCATCAATTCTACCCACACTCTTGCCATCACCGCCCATTGCTGCTCAATCTCTCTTAGTTCTTTAGCAAGTAAGCACGCGTCAAACAACAAGGATTTGCTCTCGTGTCCCTTCACTTGAGCTGCTTTACATGGTGTTTGTACGAGCATCAGCTTCTTGCAGACCTCCATATGGTGTGATATTGAGTGCTTTGTAAAAAATCTTTGGATCTCAGCCTAAGTATCCTGGAAGGCTATGCCCCAATTTACAAAATCCGGGTCCTACATTTTAGGCTTACCGACCAGTAGATAAGACAGAAAATCCGAGAGAAGCTGGCAAATCTCTTTTTCGGTGCTTGGAGACGGATCATGCTGACAACATAGCGTGGTGGCCAAGTGCCAAAGGAGAAGGCTCTCCATATGATGAAACTCTTCAATGCTCCATATAAGTTTTTCAGAGTTGGAACTAGTATTCATACTCCGCAACATGGCAACATGGCTGAGTCACCCCTTTGTGAGCATGTTTCCTTCGCTTGCTTTAAATCACTTGCATTCTCGGATTTCCCTTTGAGCTCATTGAAAATGAGTCCCTGCAGATGTTCGGTGATAGGAACCAAGGAAGAAAACCAAAGCGTTGCTAGCTTGTCTATATATCTCTGAACATGACAGAAACTGCCAGCCAAACTGTAGAGTACTCGCCTTTGATGTTTATTAATGCAATACTTCATCATATCATACCGGAAGACTGACCTAGACCATCGTTTTCGTTTCAAAATAAATGCTGGGACATGGTTACTCGTCAATGGTATGGCGGGGTTAATGAAGTTCCAGTGAGAAATGAATTGCTTAATGACAGATATGATGTCAAGGGCTATGGTTCCAAGGAGCAAAAAGTAAGTAATATAGACATCATACCTTGCATAACCATACTTCTCAACTCTTAAAAACAATACAAAGGCACACAAGACACAAGAGAAACAAATTATTCGTAAGGTGATTCCAACCTTGCTCTGTGTCATGGCCGCTTTTGTATGGAGAAGATCATGCAAGAAGATGAGCTCGAACTCGATTGATCTAAAAGCTTTGGCACAATTAAGTCTCAGAAAATACTCATGGTTATTCGCTCGATCTTTGGAACTCACGGAGGAGCCAGCAAAGAGTACCTTGAAAACATTGAAATTTAAAAATGCTTCTTGCAGTAACTGAATGTCACTAAGTTCTGTTTCAGAGTCGTCCGGGTTAACTTGCGTCATTTTCATTGGTTCATCTGTTGGCACTTGGACCAACTGGCCACCACTCGTTGTTGGTGTTGTTGAACCGTGCTCATCTGTTGGGATTTCGACCATGTGGGCACCAATCGGTGGTGGTGTCGTTGAACCGTGTTTTGCCAGGGCCTCTTCATTGTCAGGACCAGGGTTTGGTTTGGGCAACAGAATGCCAAAACCGTAAGCTTGCAGTAAGTAGAGATTTCACTTTCTCACCACACTTGATGACTCCTACTACTAAAACACCAGAATCGTGGGGAGCAGTAGCCCCGTAAATTCCTAAAACGACGAGCAGATTGAAGCTATGAATGGTAAACACAAGCTGAAGAAAGAGTCCGGCCAGTTGCTTCAGCCATGAACCACCATCCACAAGCGAAAACGTAGTAATACTATGGAGCCTCATGTAATAAATTTTTTTTTTTTTTTTTTTTTTAAGGAAACTATTTGGTTTTGATGTCATTTTTCATATTTTGCTTTCATTTTTTCATATTTTGCTTTCTGTTGTTACCTTTTTCTTATCCCCTTTCTATTTTGTTTTACTTATATTTTATTATTTTCTTAAATTTCTGGCTTGTCTTTTTTCAATTTTTTTTTATACTTCTTTCTGCAACTTTTTTATTTTCTTTTTTTTTTTTTTTTCTCCTTATAAAAAGCTTAACGTCCCAAATTTTCTCACTTAAAGTAGTATTATGTCATTGATAACTCTAATATCCTTAATTAATTATAATGAGTCTTCAAAAACATATTATGAGATTATTATTATTTTAAATAATCATTTATAATAGAATGATATAAAATTTTGATTTTAGATAACATAATGGATACTGTAAATATTGTAAAAGAACAAAATAAATAATATTATTATATGTTTGATGTAATAAATATTAAGTCATCATAATATTATGATGAAATGTAATTTTTGAATTTAGATAATTATTATTGTATTTTGTTTTTGAATTAATTAATTATTTATTTATTTTCATCACGTTATTATATTATACATTATAAAAATTACGATTACAGTTTTATACGTGCGTGTATCGTACGTATTTGATAACTAGTATATAAAAAATAATGTAGATGTTCTGGAAAATCGTTCTTGGCGTGTAACTATCGCTCCCACCAATCCCAAGGCTTTTCCTATAAAGCTCGTTAATGACTCATGTGTACGGTGCAAGAATTTTAGGCTAGATGTCGGTTAAAAACCGACAATAAAAGCTTTAATAAAAGTGATATTTCTACAAGCGAATCCACGGGTCCAAATATACAGAAATAACGAGTCTGATTTCCGTACGTTTCACGTTGAGAGAGAAAAAAACAAAAATAGAAAAAATTGAATAATATATAATAAAAACAGTCGATTAAGATATAGATTATAATTATATTAAGTGCTTTTTTTAATATTTACTACTGTAATATTAAAGTACACATATTTGTTTTTATATTAAAGTATCCGAGTTATATATACAAACAAACATATATCTATAAAAAAAAAAAAAGAGGTCGCTGGTTTGGAGGGAAAAAAACATAAATTCACTGTATAATTCTGTATAATGAACAGTAAATTCACTGTATAATGAACAGTGAAGTATTATTTAGAAAACAATGGGCAGAGCATTCTTGGGAGGGGCAAAATGGGCATTTTACCGTGTTGGTCCAATGAACGCCTCTATTTTGGAGGGTAGAAACGTAAATTCACTGTGTAATTACTATTTACTCAACGGTAAGATTCCACGTCCTTTTAGTATATTAAGTAAGGTAGAAGTTGAGGAAAAACGTTCTTGTCGTGTAACTATTACTCCCACCAAATCCCAATCGGCAGTCTGCACAAAAATTTTCTCAGAAAATAATAATTTTCGTTTTTCTTTTTCTGGGAAAAAAGAAGTCCTTTCAGAACCAAGAACTGTTTGTTTGTTTTTTGTTTTTTGGATTTTTGAAAGTTTCTAGTGAGTAATTAAGCTGCATTGAAGGTAATTCTTAGCCTTATTATGTTTGCACAATGAGAGAAAATGGGTCGGTACATAAATAAATTAACGATTTGAGATTTGCTCATTTATGTATAAATATTTTTCTTCATTACTCGATTGTTTCGATTCCATTTTAGTTTAGTTAAGTTCTATATCTTCTGCTTGAATTTAAAATACATTTCTTTTACTGATCATCCTTTTAGCCAAAAAAAAGCAAGGAAAACTAGTGATCTTCGGAAGGATTTGCATGATGTTGACGATCAACGTGAAGAAGACAACAATGGTGAAGCCGTCGGAGAAGACACCTCGGCAAGTGATTCCGTTAACTAGCGTAGATCTGGTAACCAAGCCGGAGCACAACCCGTGCTACTACATCTTCAAAAACACTGGAGCTCATCAAAACTTCTTTGATGCTGAAGTCCTTAAGGATGCCCTGAGGAAGGTCCTCATCCCTTTCTATCCCATGGCGGGCCGTTTCAGGAGTGATAACAATGGCCGCCCCGAGATCGATTGCAACGAGGAGGGTGTCCTCTTTATCGAGGCTGAAACCACTAACTTCCTCGACGACCTCGGAGATTTTGCACCCTTAGAGAAGCGTACCAAGAAGCTTGTTCCTACAGTAGATCTCTCCGGTGGAATCTCTTCATTTCCCTTTCTGGTAGTCCAGGTATATATATAAACGTCAATATGATTATGTACTTGCTTTTTTTGATACTTTGATACGTATTTTCTCTTGAAAAAAGAAACTATAAATAAATACTAGACTAAAAGATATATAAGAAAAGGAGACATTTTTATTAACGTGGTTTCATCCACGGACTAAGAATAGAGTGAAGATTTACTAGTAAATAGTACTTTAAATGATTCTCATGTCATTACAAGTTACCCAAAGATATATATCGGATCTTCTATAATCAAGAAATCATATTTTCTAATATGAAAATTAATACAAATAAATCTAAATCTCCTATATTACGATTAATCAATCTATAAATAGGAAAGAATAATTTTAATCAATATTTGACAATCATATCAAATCTCAACACTTACTTCTTGCCAAACCAGATCTAATTAATTAGCTATTATGTTGTTTTCAGAGTTTATGTCGTAGAAAAATACACGTACCTAAAGTGAGTTTTTTTGTACTTAAAAATGAGTGTATTGTAAATTCCTTATCTACTGATAATAATGCCACATCAAAAAACTGAGTGTGGATTATTTTTGCCACAGCCAATAAAACAATAATCAAAATAGGAAATTGTAACATACAACATATTTTATATGTATTTATAATGTTTAGAGCATTTTTTTAAAGGTTGAAAAATCGACATTTCACGAAAATTTCTGTATTTTGGAAGTATCGATATGAAAACATGGGTATAGTATATTTTCTACAAAGTATCCCTGAAATATTGACCAAATATCCATAAAGTATCAGTTCTCAATATTTGTTAACCTATTTTATTGTAATAAAATTGATCATTTTTAATTTTTATTTTGTTTCTTCATTCATAATTTATTTATACATGAACAAATAGTTGATAGAGATCGAGGGACATATACATGATATATTAAAAATAATTGAAGAAACTTCTTGGGTCCGTTTGGTTCGTTAGTTTGAGTTGAAATATTTTAGTTGTAATAGTAAATTTTTTTGAATTTTCAGAAAAGACAAAAAACTTTTTGAGAAAAGACAAAAACTTTTTGAGAAAAAGACAAAAAAAATACAGTTTGAGTTAAAATGAGACGATGAAGCAAACAAGCCCCTTAAATGTAATCACTTCTTAAATATCTTTATACATTCTAAAAACTCCTTTTGACACTGTTGTATTCTTATCATAAATGCATTGTGAATGTAATGTACCTATATTAGATTAATTTTCATATATTTTACTTAATTGGTGAAATGTATTTTTATCATTCAGTGTACGATGATCATTTTTATGTATATTTATCATGTCCTTGGTACTTCAATTCAGTGGGTCAAGGAGAGACAAATATGGTCGTCAATCTGTGAACCTTCCCTCCTTGGTAAACTGACAATTTGTTACTTAGAGGAGAAAACTAGTGTGCTTTGTTTGCACTTCTGCCGAAATGTTTTGGAAGAATGTGCCCTTAAAAAAAAAAAACCACTTTTCTGTAGTATTGGCATTCACCATTAGTTTTTGATGGCAGTAAAAGAATAAAACGAAACTAAAAGTTTATCTTTTTTTTTTTTTTTCAATATTTCAGCTCAATTTGAATTTCTAGAAGAATATTTTATATGAATTATTTTAGGAAGTTTGAATTCTAGGAATCATATTTATCTTTAAAGTTTAGATAGGATCAGTATTTTAAATTAGAGTAAGATTAGACTGCTAATTTTCTATATAGCCTTGAATGCTATATATTTTATTAGGTTCTAATAATTATTAATAAAATCCTTTTAAGAGTTCGGTCAACCTATCATGCAAAATTTTTGATATGCTTTAAGAATCAATTAATTTTGTGTTTATTATTCTTCCTCAACATTAGATTTTTAACAAGATGTTTAGATTGACAGGACTGATAATCCCAGTGAGAATATAAAGTTTTGCACTTTTTTTTTTTTTTGTTTGGTTTTAAATAATTTGTTGAATACTTGAGCACCATTGGCTATTTCATCTATGAAAAGCCACTTAAGCAGAACTTAAAAATTTTTATTCATGGGTGAGTTGATCTCTGCAGGTTACTACTTTCAAATGTGGAGGAGTGTCACTGGTTTTGGCATACATCATTTTGTCGTAGATGGATATTCTGCTTTCCAGTTCATGGACACTTGGGCCGGTTTTGCTCGTGGTCGTGGCCTAGCAATTCCGCCTACTTTGATAGAACGCTACTTCGTTCTGGTAACCTTCCTCAATCCGTACCTAATCGCCCTGAGTACCAATTACAAGCTCCAACAAGAACGCCACTCCACAAAACACAAAATCTCATGAATCGGTGTCAAGACTGAGAGTGTCAAGGTTTCAATTCTGAGAGTAACCAAGGAACAACTTCATATGTTGAAAGAAAAGGTAAGGAATTGTATGAAGATGGCAAAGCATTCAATTACAGCACATTTGAAGTATTATCAGCTCACATTTGGAAATGTGCCTGCATAGCACGGGCAACACCGGATAATGAAGAAACCAAATTGTCCTATCCGGTCAGTGAAGGTTCTCCAGATTGCAACCGCCACTTCCAGATGGTTACTTTGGCAATGCAATCTTCCGAGGTTTGTCGACTGCCGTAGTTGGTCATCTTAAATCAAAACCATTGTCGTATGCTGCAAATAAAAATTCATGAAACTTTGGTGCGAATGGACAACGATTACATAAGATCGACCATCGACTATGTGGAGCAGCAATCTCAGATGCTGACCGCTCGCTATGGGCCTCATATCCACAAGTCTCCAAACTTAGCCATTATTAGTTGGGTTAAGTTCCCAACCCATGATATAGATTTGGTTGGGGTCGCGCTTTACACATGGTGCCGGGAGATCTTAGGTTTGAGGGGCAAGCTTATATTTGTCGCAACGCTGAGAACGACGGAAGCTTAAGGATCGCCATAGCTCTACAATCTTCACACATGAAAGTTTTTGAGGAGTTGTTCTTTACTGAATGCAAGGTGTCTCAAACGAAATGAACGGCTTTTCATGAGTCGTAAATGTAACAATTGCAGATGACTGCTTTTCGTCCACGTCGAGCTGTGCTTGCATTAATCCGTTTGTCATGGTAAGTTAAGTCCTTTTTTGTTTTTGTTTTTCCTTTTTTTTTTTTTTTTTGGTGCTAAAAATTGTCAAGTGTCTTGTGGATCGTTTATTTTTGTGTTCTAAAGACTATAAATTGTCTTGTATCGTTTTATTTTTCGTTCGAAAAACTAATAAGTGTCTTATGACTGTTTCTTTGTTCTAAAGACTGTTTAAGGTGTCTTGTTATTGTATCTTGGTTTACATTGCATTGTGCAAGTGGATTGTTTGATGTTCTGTGTAGTTATGATTGCAGCTTTGGTTAGAATTTAGAATGTTACTTTTCCCTTTTGGGTTTTCAATTTGACACATTTAAAATTATTGTTTAAATAAAATGGGGTACAAAATCTACATGTTTTTTCCCTCTACGTTTTTAATTAACACGAGGGCAAAAAAGTTTGTAAATTTTAGAAAAACAATCCGTCTAATTTTCTAAAGACAAGTCACTAAATAATAAAGAACAATGTCAATTGCAAATACGATATAATAAAATAGTTACAGACATAACTTAATGTTAATTCTACACCGAATTTTACCATAAAATATAGATATCCAAACTCGATTTGTAAATTCAAAACAAAATATTAAAAGAATGTCATTCCAAAAAAGTAATAATAGGAAAAGTATTTTACCTTTAAAAAAAAAATTTAGGATAAATTGCTCATTTGATACACAAATATTGATATACGACGCTACAATTTCATATTATTATTTTCATTAATATTAAAAGTTCCTTGACCCTTAAAAGGGTGTAAAACAACTAAATTGACAGACAGAGTAATTTCTTACAGTTTTACTTTGCTTCACTTGACGTTCACACAACTAGACACTAATGATTTAATAGATTTATGAATTGGAATGATTATATAGACCAAATGAGCAATTTGAAAGCAACCAAAGAACAAAAATCTGACTTAAAATCAGAATTTAATAAAAACAGACCTCCACTATAGAAAGTGAGTAATTTACCAAAAATAATAATAATAATAATAAAGAGAGGAAAAAAATTTTTCTGTATGTTGTCTCCACAGGGTACCTCCATGACAGGACAGAAACAAAATTTTGTTGTGGTCCTACTTTTTTTTATGGTAAATTTAAATTTGTGCCTCATTCAAATTTTGTCGGTGCCCCACCTAACCGCATCCTTCAAAATCCAATCAAAACTCTAGAGGAATGAGAGTAAACAATTTCAAAGTTAGACGAAATGGATGCTACGTTGTAAAATGATATAAGCATATATATGGGTGAAAAATATATTTATTCTTTATTCTTCCAAATATTTTTCTCAAATCTATGATCTATGTGCGGAAGTCTTGAATTTATGTAGGATATGAATATACCTGTGTAACCAAATAGAGAGCCTATACTTAATAAATCTTTCTTAATTATCTAATTCTCATAGGAACATAGTGAGTTAGTTAAGAGAAGTATTTTTATCTGACCATCGGAAGAGGCTTTTAGATAGCTTAGGACTCTTTGGTTAACAATTCTAATTGATTAATTTATATAGGGAAGAGTAGAGAGATTCAAATGAAGTGTTGAATGAAGATTGTAATCCTAGGGCTTTTTTTTTTAATTGATTTTTAATTTGTTCATGTTGATTATTCAAATAAAGTTACAGTAATGGTAAACAACTATTCTCATGGGAACAATACTCTATTCATTACTTTATTATTTGTTAACGATAACGTACACTTGCGTTAGAAAATCTGCAACGCAATGCATGGCAACTGAAAAAAAAAAAAAAAAATGCCGAAGGTTTCTCCCAGGTTCTAACCCACAGGAAACATTAGCATATAAGGTAGTTAAGTCCTTGTAGTAAAAAGTCATGTCGGAAGTAGAACATGACATTATAGGAAAGAGAGAAAAAAAAGAATAGAGAAGAGAAGAAAAGAGAAGATCATAGAGGGAATTTTACAAAAATCCGATGCAGTATCAAATCAAAGTCTACTGAAATACACAACATAATCGAGCCTATGTAGAAGCTACCGGGATTAGGGATAACAATGGGGTAGGACGGGGTCAGGGAATGCTTTCTAGTCCCCATCTCCGCCACCAAAATCATCTTCGTTCCTGTTCCCACCCATATTTAAATAGAGTGGGGCTAGGGACAGGGATTTTCCTTTGGAGGGGCTTTCCCTATACCCGCCCGTTCCCCATTTATTATAAATATAAATTTGAAAATATAACAAAGTAAGGGCAAACAATAAAGTAGAAATGTACCATAAATTTAGTTCAAAACTAAAAATGTCATAAACAAATCAACTTCTAAATATATGCAAATAAAATCTTAAAAAATAAAACTATTAAAAGTCTCATCAAAACGTTATAAACACTCAAAATTAAACTTTTATAAAACACTTGAGCTAAAAAATAAACTTGAAACCATAAAAAATAAATACAAAATTATCATTTTTTGTCTATTCCTCATAGTTTTAATATTCATTTAACGAATGCACACACTTTTAAAAATAATTTTCATAATATATTACATACTTATAAATATATATCAAATCACACATATACACACACACACACACACAAGGACGGGGGTGGGGCGGGGGTGGGACAGGACAGGACGGGGAGTCTTTCTCTATCCTTGTCCCGCTAAGCTTCAGGGATAAGATTTCATCCCCATCCCTGAACTTTGTCCCTTATCCCTGCCCTATTTGGGTGCCTCGTGGAGAACATTGCCATCCCTAAACAGGATACTGACAGAGAAGACTAATGAAATCTTAATACCAAGATAAGTTCAAGTATGATAACAAACTTAAACTCATAAAGCATAATCTTCAAACCTGACACAACTTTTGACTCTTAGCCTTCTACGAACATTTCATAAGCCTAATGAAATCATGATATGAAGATAAGTTCAAGCATAATTATAACAAACTGGGGTGTTTGGTTTAAACTTATTTTAAATTAAATTGTACTTTTTTCATCATGATGTTTTTCTTTTCTGAAAAAGTTTTTTGTCTTTTCTGAAAATTACTATTGAAATTTAAAATCTTAAACTAAACTCATTCACCAAATACCCCGATAAACATAATCTACGACCCTGACACAACTTTTGATTCTCGGCCTTTAACAAACATTTCAGAAACCTAATGAAATCATAATACCAAGATAAGTTCAAGTATAATAACAAACTTAACTCGAAAAACATAATCTTCAAACATGACACAACTTTCGATTTTTAGCCTTCAACAAACATTTCATAAGCCTAATGAAATCATTATACGATGATAAGTTCAAGCATAATTATAACAAATCTAACGGATAAACATAATCTTCCTCCCTGAAACAATTTTTGATTCTTAGTCTTCAACAAACATTTCAGAAGCCTAATCAAATCATAATATGAAGATAAGTTCAAGCATAATTATAAAAAGTCCCGTTTGGATGGTTGATTTAAACTTAAAATTTAAACTCAAATTTCTGTCTTTTTCTAAAAAAAATTTTTGTCTTTTTTGAAAAAGTTTTTTGTCTTTCTAAAAAGTCAACACAAATTACTATTCGAACTTAAAAATTTCAACTCAAACTCATTCACCAACCAGGCCCTAATCTTCGACCCTGAACAACTCTTGATTTTTAACCTTCAACAAACATTTCAGAAGCCTAATAAAATCATAATATAAAGATAAGTTCGAGCACAATTATAATAAATCTAACTGATAAACATAATCTTTAAACCTAACACAACTTTTGATTCTTAGCCTTCAACAAACATTCTAGGTCTGTTCTCCTCTACTCACACCAGATATGTATCTTCCTTGTCCTGCTCAGAGAACTGCGTTCCCAAACCTAGATGGTTCATCAGTAGCCAAATGTGAGTCAAAAGTTCTCCACCTCTACTTGGTTGCTGCGCATGTATGTTAGGCGGGCAATTAATGGCCGCAAAACACATCAATTCTACCCACACTCTTGCCATCACCGCCCATTGCTGCTCAATCTCTCTTAGTTCTTTAGCAAGTAAGCACGCGTCAAACAACAAGGATATGCTCTCGTGTCCCTTCACTTGAGCTGCTCTACATGGTGTTTTTACGAGCATCAGCTTCACGCAGGCCTCCACATGGCGTGATATTGAGTGCTTTGTAAAAAATCTTTGGATCTCAGCCTAAGTATCCTGGAAGGCTATGCCCCAATTTACAAAATCCGGGTCCAACATTTTAGGCTTACCGACCAGTAGATAAGACATAAAATCCGAGAGAAGCTGGCAAATCTCTTTTTCGGTGCTTGGAGACGGATCATGCTGACAACATAGCGTGGTGGCCAAGTGCCAAAGGAGAAGGCTCTCCATATGATGAAACTCTTCAATGCTCCATATAAGTTTTTCAGAGTTGGAACTAGTATTCATACTCCGCAACATGGCAACATGGCTGAGTCACCCCTTTGTGAGCATGTTTCCTTCGCTTGCTTTAAATCACTTGCATTCTCGGATTTCCCTTTGAGCTCATTGAAAATGAGTCCCTGCAGATGTTCGGTGATAGGAACCAAGGAAGAAAACCAAAGCGTTGCTAGCTTGTCTATATATCTCTGAACATGACAGAAACTGCCAGCCAAACTGTAGAGTACTCGCCTTTGATGTTTATTAATGCAATACTTCATCATATCATACCGGAAGACTGACCTAGACCATCGTTTTCGTTTCAAAATAAATGCTGGGACATGGTTACTCGTCAATGGTAAGTTCCAGTGAGAAATGAATTGCTTAATGACAGATATGATGTCAAGGGCTATGGTTCCAAGGAGCAAAAAGTAAGTAATATAGACATCATACCTTGCATAACCATACTTCTCAACTCTTAAAAACAATACAAAGGCACACAAGACACAAGAGAAACAAATTATTCGTAAGGTGATTCCAACCTTGCTCTGTGTCATGGCCGCTTTGTATGGAGAAGATCATGCAAGAAGATGAGCTCGAACTCGATTGATCTAAAAGCTTTGGCACAATTAAGTCTCAGAAAATACTCATGGTTATTCGCTCGATCTTTGGAACTCACGGAGGAGCCAGCAAAGAGTACCTTGAAAACATTGAAATTTAAAAATGCTTCTTGCAGTAACTGAATGTCACTAAGTTCTGTTTCAGAGTCGTCCGGGTTAACTTGCGTCATTTTCATTGGTTCATCTGTTGGCACTTGGACCAACTGGCCACCACTCGTTGTTGGTGTTGTTGAACCGTGCTCATCTGTTGGGATTTCGACCATGTGGGCACCAATCGGTGGTGGTGTCGTTGAACCGTGTTTTGCCAGGCCTCTTCATTGTCAGGACCAGGGTTTGGTTTGGGCAACAGAATGCCAAAACCGTAAGCTTGCAGTAAGTAGAGATTTCACTTTCTCACCACACTTGATGACTCCTACTAAAAACACCAGAATCGTGGGGAGCAGTAGCCCCGTAAATTCCTAAAACGACGAGCAGATTGAAGCTATGAATGGTAAACACAAGCTGAAGAAAGAGTCCGGCCAGTTGCTTCAGCCATGAACCACCATCCACAAGCGAAAACGTAGTAATACTATCGGAGCCTCATGTAATAAATTTTTTTTTTTTTTTTTTTTTTAAGGAAACTATTTGGTTTTTGATGTCATTTTTTCATATTTTGCTTTCATTTTTTCATATTTTGCTTTTCTGTTGTTACCTTTTTCTTATCCCCTTTCTATTTTGTTTTACTTATATTTTATTATTTTTCTTAAATTTCTGGCTTGTCTTTTTTCAATTTTTTTTTATACTTCTTTCTGCAACTTTTTATTTTCTTTTTTTTTTTTTTTTTTCTCCTTATAAAAAGCTTAACGTCCCAAATTTTCTCACTTAAAGTAGTATTATGTCATTGATAACTCTAATATCCTTAATTAATTATATGAGTCTTCAAAAACATATTATGAGATTACTATTGTTTTAAATAATCATTTGCAATAGAATTATATAAAATTTTGATTTTAGATAACATAATGGATACTGCAAATATTGTAAAAGAACAAAATAAACAATATTATTATGTGTTTTATGTAATAAATATTAAGTCTATCATAAAATCAATGTAATTTTTGAATTTAGATAATTATTATTGTATTTTATTTTTGAATTAATGAATTATTTATTTATTTTCATCACGTTGTTTATATTATACATTATAAAAACTACAATTACAGTTTTATACGTGCATCGCACGTATTTAATGACTAGTATATAAAAAATAATGCAGATGTTCTGGAAAATCGTTCTTGGCGTGTAACTATCGCTCCCACCAAATCCCAAGGCTTTTCCTATAAAGCTCGTTAATGACTCATGTGTAAGGTGCAAGAATTTTAGGCCCAGATGTCGGTTAAAAACGGACAATAAAAGCTTTAATAAAAGTGATATTTCTACAAGCGAATCAACGGGTCCAAATATATAGAAATAACGAGTTTGATTTTCGTACGTTTCACGTTGAGAGAGAAAAAAAACAAAAATAGAAAAAATTGAATAATATATAATAAAAGCAGTTGATTAAGATATAGATTATAATTACATTAAGTATTTTTTTTAATATTTACTATTGTAATATTAAAGTACACATATTTGTTTTTATATTAAAGTATCCGAGTTATATATACAAACAAACATATATCTATAAAAAAAAAAAAGCCGCTGGTTTGGAGGAAAAAAAAACGTAAATTCACTGTATAATTCTGTACAATGAATAGTAAATTCACTGTATAATGAACAGTGAAGTACTGTTCAGAAAACAATGGGTAGAGCATTCTTGGGAGGGGCAAAATGGGCATTTATTGTGCTGGTCCAAGGACAGCCTCTATTTTGGAGGACAGAAACATAAATTCACTGTGTAATTATTGTTTACTCAACAGTAAGATTCCACGTCCTTTTAGTATATTAAGTAATGTAGAAGTTGAGGAAAAACGTTCTTGTCGTGTAACTATTACTCCCACCAAATCCCAATCGGCAGTCTGCACAAAAATTTTCTCAGAAAATAATAATTTTCGTTTTTCTTTTTCTGGGAAAAAAGAAGTCCTTTCAAAACCAAGAACTGTTTGTTTGTTTTTTGTTTTTTGGATTTTTGAAAGTTTCTAGTGAGTAATTAAGCTGCATTGAAGGTAATTCTTAGCCTTGTTATGTTTGCACAATGAGAGAAAATGGGTCGGTACATAAATAAATTAACGATTTGAGATTTGCTCATTTATGTATAAATATTTCTCTTCATTACTCGATTGTTTCGACTCCATTTTAGTTTAGTTAAGTTCTATATCTTCTGCTTGAATTTAAAATACATTTCTTTTACTGATCATCCTTTTAGCCGAAAAAAAGAAAGGAAAACTAGTGATCTTCGGAAGGATTTGCATGATGTTGACGATCAACGTGAAGAAGACAACAATGGTGAAGCCGTCGGAGAAGACACCTCGGCAAGTGATTCCGTTAACTAGCGTAGATCTGGTAACCAAGCCGGAGCACAACCCGTGCTACTACATCTTCAAAAACACTGGAGCTCATCAAAACTTCTTTGATGCTGAAGTCCTTAAGGATGCCCTGAGGAAGGTCCTCATCCCTTTCTATCCCATGGCGGGCCGTTTCAGGAGTGATAACAATGGCCGCCCCGAGATCGATTGCAACGAGGAGGGTGTCCTCTTTATCGAGGCTGAAACCACTAACTTCCTCGACGACCTCGGAGATTTTGCACCCTTAGAGAAGCGTACCAAGAAGCTTGTTCCTACAGTAGATCTCTCCGGTGGAATCTCTTCATTTCCCTTTCTGGTAGTCCAGGTATATATATAAACGTCAATATGATTATGTACTTGCTTCTTTTTTGATACTTTGATACGTATTTTCTCTTGAAAAAAGAAACTATAAATAAATACTAGACTAAAAGATATATAAGAAAAGGAGACGTTTTTATTAACGTGGTTTCATCCACGGACTAGAGTGAAGATTTACTAGTAAAGAGTACTTTAAATAGATTCTCATATCATTATAAGTTACCCAAAGATATATATCGGATCTTGTATAATCAAGAAATCATATTTTCTAATATGAAAATTAATACAAATAAATCTAAATCTCCTATATTACGATTAATCAATCTATAAATAGGAAAGAATAATTTTAATCAATATTTGACAATCATATCAAATCTCAACACTTACTTCTTGCCAAACCAGATCTAATTAATTAGCTATTATGTTGTTTTCAGAGTTTATGTCGTAGAAAAATACACGTACCTAAAGTGAGTTTTTTGTACTTAAAAATGAGTGTATTGTAAATTCCTTATCTACTGATAATAATGCCACATCAAAAAAACTGAGTGTGGATTATTTTTGCCACAGCCAATAAAACAATAATCAAAATAGGAAATTGTAACATACAACATATTTTATATGTATTTATAATGTTTAGAGCATTTTTTTAAAGGGTTGAAAAATCGACATTTCCACGAAAATTTCTGTATTTTGGAAGTATCGATATGAAAACATGGGTATAGTATATTTTCTACAAAGTATCCCTGAAATATTGACCAAATATCCATAAAGTATCAGTTCTCAATATTTGTTAACCTATTTTATTGTAATAAAATTGATCATTTTTAATTTTTATTTTGTTTCTTCATTCATAATTTATTATACATGAACAAATAGTTGATAGAGATCGAGGGACATATACATGATATATTAAAAATAATTGAAGAAACTTTTTGGGTCCGTTTGGTTCGTTAGTTTGAGTTGAAATATTTTAGTTGTAATAGTAAATTTTTTTGAATTTTCAGAAAAGACAAAAAACTTTTTGAGAAAAAGACAAAAATTTTTTGAGAAAAAGATAAAAAAAAATACAGTTTGAGTTGAAATGAGATGATGAAGCAAACAAGCCCCTTAAATGTCATCACTTCTTAAATATCTTTATACATTCTAAAAACTCCTTTTGACACTGTTGTATTCTTATCATAAATGCATTGTGAATGTAATGTACCTATATTAGATTAATTTTCATATATTTTACTTAATTGGTGAAATGTATTTTTATCATTCAGTGTACGATGATCATTTTTATGTATATTTATCATGTCCTTGGTACTTCAATTCAGTGGGGTCAAGGAGAGACAAATAAGGTCGTCAGATCTGTGAACCTTCCCTCCTTGGTAAAACTGTCAATTTGTTTACTTAGAGGGAGAAAACTAGTGTGCTTTGTTTGCACTTCTGCCGAAATGTTTTGGAAGAATGTGCCCTTAAAAAAAAAAAAAAAACCACTTTTCTGTAGTATTGGCATTCACCATTAGTTTTTGAGGCAGTAAAAGAATAAAACGAAACTAAAAGTTTATCTTTTTTTTTTTTTTTCAATGATTTCAGCTCAATTTGAATTTCTAGAAGATTATATTTATATGAATTATTTTAGGAAGTTTGAATTCTAGGAATCATATTTATCTTTAAATGTTTGATAGGATCAGTATTTTAAATTGGAGTAAGATTAGACTGCTAATTTTCTATATAGCCTTGAATGCTATATATTTTATTAGGTTTCTAATAATTATTAATAAAATCCTTTTAAGAGTTCGGTCAACCTATCATGCAAAATTTTTGATATGCTTTAAGAATCAATTAATTTTTGTGTTTATTATTCTTCCTCAACATTAGATTTTTAACAAGATGTTTAGATTGACAGGAGTGATAATCCACAGTGAGAATATAAAGTTTTGCACTTTTTTTTTTTTTTTTTTGGTTTTTAAATAATTTGTTGAATACTTGAGCACCATTGGCTATTTCATCTATGCTAAAAGTTAAAATGCCACTTAAGCAGAACTTAAAAATTTTTATTCATGGGTGGGTTGATCTCTGCAGGTTACTACTTTCAAATGTGGAGGAGTGTCACTGGGTTTTGGCATACATCATTTTGTCGTAGATGGATATTCTGCTTTCCAGTTCATGGACACTTGGGCTGGTTTTGCTCGTGGTCGTGGCCTAGCAATTCCGCCCTACTTTGATAGAACGCTACTTCGTTCTGGTAACCTTCCTCAATCCGAACCTAATCGCCCTGAGTACCAATTACAAGCTCCAGACAAGAACGCCACTCCACAAAACACAAAATCTCATGAATTCGGTGCCAAGACTGAGAGTGTCAAGGTTTCAATTCTGAGAGTAACCAAGGAACAACTTCATGTGTTGAAAGAAAAGGCTAAGGAATTGTATGAAGATGGCAAAGCGTTCAATTACAGCACATTTGAAGTTTTATCAGCTCACATTTGGAAATGTGCCTGCATAGCACGGGCAACACCGGATAATGAAGAAACCAAATTGTCCTATCCGGTCAGTGGAAGGTTCTCCAGATTGCAACCCCCACTTCCAGATGGTTACTTTGGCAATGCAATCTTCCGAGGTTTGTCGACTGCCGTAGTTGGTCATCTTAAATCAAAACCATTGTCGTATGCTGCAAATAAAATTCATGAAACTTTGGTGCGAATGGACAACGATTACATAAGATCGACCATCGACTATGTGGAGCAGCAATCTCAGATACTGACCGCTCGCTATGGGCCTCATATCCACAAGTCTCCAAACTTAGCCATTATTAGTTGGGTTAAGTTCCCAACCCATGATATAGATTTTGGTTGGGGTCGCGCTTTACACATGGTGCCGGGAGATCTTAGGTTTGAGGGGCAAGCTTATATTTGTCGCAACGCTGAGAACGACGGAAGCTTAAGGATCGCCATAGCTCTACAATCTTCACACATGAAAGTTTTTGAGGAGTTGTTCTTTACTGAATGCAAGGTGTCTCAAACGAAATGAACGGCTTTTCATGAGTCGTAAATGTAACAATTGCAGATGACTGCTTTTCGTCCACGTCGAGCTGTGCTTGCATTAATCCGTTTGTCATGGTAAGTTAAGTCCTTTTTTGTTTTTGTTTTTCCTTTTTTTTTTTTTTTTGGTGCTAAAATTGTCAAGTGTCTTGTGGATCGTTTATTTTTGTGTTCTAAAGACTATAAATTGTCTTGTATCGTTTTATTTTTCGTTCGAAAAACTAATAAGTGTCTTATGACTGTTTCTTTGTTCTAAAGACTGTTTAAGGTGTCTTGTTATTGTATCTTGGTTTACATTGCATTGTGCAAGTGGATTGTTTGATGTTCTGTGTAGTTATGATTGCAGCTTTGGTTAGATTTTAGAATGTTACTTTTCCCTTTTGGGTTTTCAATTTGACACATTTAAAATTATTATTTAAATTAAAATGGGGTACAAAATCTACATGTTTTTTCCCTCTACGTTTTTAATTAACACGAGAGCAAAAAAGTTTTGTAAATTTTAGAAAAACAATCCGTCTAATTTTCTATAGACAAGTCACTAAATAATAAAGAACAATGTCAATTGCAAATACGATATAATAAAATAGTTACAGACATAACTTAATGTTAATTCTACACCGAATTTTACCATAAAATATAGATATCCAAACTCGATTTGTAAATTCAAAACAAAATATTAAAAGAATGTCATTCCAAAAAAGTAATAATAGAAAAGTATTTTACCTTTAAAAAAAAATTTAGGATAAATTGCTCATTTGATACACAAATATTGATATACGACGCTACAATTTTCATATTATTATTTTCATTAATATTAAAAGTTCCTTGACCCCTTAAAAGGGTGTAAAACAACTAAATTGACAGACAGTAATTTCTTACAGTTTTACTTCGCTTCACTTGACGTTCACACAACTAGACACTAATGATTTAATAGATTTATGAATTGGAATGATTATATAGACCAAATGAGCAATTTGAAAGCAACCAAAGAAACAAAAATCTGACTTAAAATCAGAATTTAATAAAAACAGACCTCCACTATAGAAAGTGAGTAATTTACCAAAAATAATAATAATAATAATAAAGAGAGGAAAAAAAATTTTCTGTATGTTGTCTCCACAGGGTACCTCCATGACAGGACAGAAACAAAATTTTGTTTGTGGTCCTATTTTTTTTTTATGGTAAATTTAAATTTGTGCCTCATTCAAATTTTTGTCGGTGCCCCACCTAACCGCATCCTTCAAAATCCATCAAAACTCTAGAGGAATGCTAATTTGGAACTCCGCACCGGCTCCGTTATACGTGGCATGTAACACGTCACTAGCTGCAGCTTATTTTTCATTAAATGAGACCTATACATCTACGCCGCTGAACAATGCAGTGAATCAACAATGGCACCTAACATTACTTGACATTTCTATTTTAATAGTTGGTGTCTTTTTTTTTTTTTTTTTTTTTTTTCCTCCAATAGAAAGAGGTGGTATCGTCTATAACATAAATTTTTTTAATATTTTAAATTTCATTGTGTACGCTTGTTTTATTCATACAATAGTATATATTCAGCTACAAAAATTTTAATAAAAAAATATTAATTTTCAACTTAAAGTAATTTCTTATGATCAAATAAACTTGTAATAAAATATTTATTTTAGTCATGAGTATTTAATAATGATAAAACGTTGATGCTAAATACTAATTAACCATTTAGGTTTCAGGTCTGAACCTAAAGCTCGTTTTATTTTTTGCTTTTTTTAGTTTTTTTTTTTTTTTTAAAAGTCAATAATAATTATAATTAGTTTATTTAAAAGTAAACCAACTTTAATTTAAACTTTCCATTCCAAATCCGTACACCAAAAAAATCTAGGACTAAGGGTCATTTGGAACATTGTTTTCAACCCATATTTTTTAAGTTCGTTTCCAAAACTTCCAAATCCGCATCACTCTTTATCTTTCTTTCATTTCACATTAATTTATGTCAATTGTCCTATACTTAAGTATTGATTTCTTAAGATTTTTGAAGTATTTATTTGTGTTTTGTATTTTGTAGGTGTTTTGGATGCCAAGGTTCATTCGAAGTTAAAAGGATCAAATTGGGCAAGTTTGGATACTTCAAGACCATAAACAGCAATCCAGTCTGCAAGCAAGTACGCCGACCAGATCAACAGTTGTATCCAGATCGATTTGTATCGCGGTCTCTTCGACGCGAACGACAATAAGAAAGCCTGTAGCAAGAAGCTCAACAGAATGCAAATCCGAAGATTCCATAAATCCCATAGCTTATTGGTTCGCGCTTCTGGAATTAGTAGCTCCATATATTTGCTTCTTAATTCTGATCTGTGTTACGAATCTGGGCAAAACTGCATACAAACACAGGGCCATGACCAAGAGTCACTCCATATAAATCATGAAGATAATACGTTAATGATGAAAACAAACTAATAACGGACATATAACTTTGTGCAGCTGATCAGAAATTTAAAAATAAAAATAAAAATAAAAATAATAAATTATAATTATAATTATAATAATAGAAAAGCATGCATAATAAACGACAGCAGATCAGAAAAACAAAAACAACTGAAAATCCACATTGAATAAACGGGTTTGGGTTCATTTTAAATAAGTTTTAAACGAAAAATAGGTTGACATGATTTCTAAATGAATTGTGTTCGGATTGATATGTCTACAATTAATTAACACGAGCCGATAAGATGATATGTGTCAATTGCAACTTAAATATTATATGATCTAAAATATAAATAAAAGTACGATTAATTAGATGCAAATAAAATAAAATTTGTAATGTACATTTATACTCGATCACTTGTTTTAACTCAAAAGAAAAAGATAAATTGATCAACATATGTGTTCTTTACTGTGTTAAATAAGTCATAACCTGTATCAATTATTTATATAATATAATAATTTAAATAGGTTAGGCGTGGTCAACAGGTTTATTAAAAAAAAAAATTTTTTAGTTAACGTTTCTTGAGACCTTTAAAAAATTTATCATGTCTGAGATAATGACTTAATGAACAAATTGAGACAAATGCAATCTGTAAACACGAATTAGTGCCATCTCCACGTTTTCTTTTGCTATTTATTTCTTTCACTCACTTCGGCCATGGCAGCTACAGGTTAGCCACAGTCGAACTAATTACAAATATCTAAAGACAGAACATGAAAAGATGACTGCGGGATTTCACTCCGAGCGGAGTGGGAATACGAGATTAAATTTTGGGATGGAAGCGAGGAATGGGGCGAAGTCTTTTTTTCAAATTAAAATCGGACGGGGGCAAAGATCGAGAAGCATCCCATCCCATCTCCTCCCCGATTTACATAGGCTACATATATATATATATATATATATATATATGTATATATACTATGTGTATATAAATATATTACATTTTAACTTAATTAGATTACTTTTAGTGAAAAAAGGGTAATTACTAATCACATATTTTTCACTAAAAAAAGATGGTTAAAGAAAGGTAATTACCAGTCAGTAACCATAGATAACTAAAACTATTTAGCTTATCCTATTGATTGTCTCAGTTTTCGGACTTTTTATATTTTAATGAGACATTTTTGCGTTATGATTTCTCGTTTGGTCTAAAGTGATGATGAGTTCATGCGAATTTCTACGTTATTATTATTATATTTTTTAGGTTGTCGTAATTTGTACATTGATAATAATGTATATATATTAAATAGGGAATCCCCTGATCTTGCCCCTCTCTAGAGGGGAACGAGGATGGAGATGAAGATGATTTTGAGGGTTAGGGAATAATCCATGTTCCATTACCATCTCTGTTTCATACCATCTCTATGAACATGAAGCAAATTAAAGAATAATCATTTAATTCTAGTAATTTCTTATTTGGCAAACTTTCCCATCTTTGGATGATATATCCAATTTTGAAAATTGGAAAAGTTTTGCAAAGAGTGTTTTTTCCAACCTTTTCCGTTATCACTACTACAAAATGTGGATTTCAGAACGGAGCTTTCACAATGGAGCTTCAACGACCATTTTTGAAAAAACTGTCGTGGAAAATACAACAAAAACACAGAGCGGAACAGAGTTTTCAAAAACCGTCGTCGAAGACCATGCTTACATGACGGTTTTTAATAACCGTCGTGGAATCTTCAAGCTTCCACGAAGGTTTTATATAACCATCGTGGAAGCTTCAAGCTTCCACGACGGTTATAGCAAAACTATCATGGAAGCTTGAGATACCACGACGGTTAAAAAAACCGTCGTGGTATCTCAACTAAAATTTTAAAAAAAATTTTGGTTTTAAAAAATAAAAATAAAAAACTTAGATACCACGACGGTTTTTTCAAAAATCCATCGTGGTATCTCAACTAAAATTTTGAAAAAAATTTTGGTATTTTTTTAAAAAACTAAAAAAATTAGATACCACGACGGTTTTTTCAAAAATCTGTCGTGGTAGCTTAAGATACCACAACGGTTTAACCGTCGTGGTATCTCAACTAAAATTTAAAAAAAAATTTTGGTTTTTTTTTAAAATAAAAAAATTATATACCACGACGGTTTTTTCAAAAAAACTGTCATGGTAGCTTAAGATACCGTCGGTATCTCAACTAAAATTTTGAAAAAAAAATTTTGGTATTTTTTTTAAAATAAAAAAATTAGATACCACGACGGTTTCTTCAAAATAACCGTCATGGTAGCTTGAGATACGACGACGATTAAAAAAACCGTCGTGGTATCTCAACTAAAATTTTGAAAAAAATTTTGGGTTTTTTTTAAATAAAAAAATAGATGCCACGATGGTTTTTTCAAAAATCGATCGTGGTAGCTTAAGATACCACGACGGTTAAAAAAACCGTCGTGGTATCTCAACTAAGATTTTGAAAAAAATTTTGGAATTTTTTTTAAAAATAAAAAATGAGATACCACGACGGTTTTTTCAAAAATCCGTCGTGGTAGCTTAAGGTACCACGACGGTTAAAAAACCGTCGTGGTATCTCAACTAAAATTTTAAGAAAAATTTTCGGTATTTTTTTATAAAAAAAATTAGATTTTTTCAAAAAACCATCGTTGTAGCTTGAAATACCACGACGGTTAAAAAAACTGTCGTGGTATCTCAACTAAAATTTTAAAAAAAATTTCAATATTTTTTTCAAATAAAAAAATTAGATACCACGACGGTTTTTTCAAAAATCCGTCGTGGTAGCTTAAGATACCACGACAGTTAAAAAAACCGTCGTGGTATCTCAACCAAAATTTTGAAAAAAATTTCAGTATTTTTTTTTAAATAAAAAAATTAAATACCACGACGGTTTTTTCAAAAATCCATCGTGGTAGCTTAAGATACCATGATGGTTAAAAAAACCGTCATAGTATCTCAACTAAAATTTTGAAAAAAATTTCAGTATTTTTTTTTTAAAATAAAAAAAAATTAGATACCACGACGGTTTTTTCAAAAAACCGTCTTGGTAGCTTGAGATACCACGACGGTTAAAAAAACCGTCGTGGTATCTCAACTAAAATTTTGAAAAAAATTTCGGTATTTTTTTTTTAAATAAAAATTAGATACCACGACGGTTTTTTCAAAAATCCGTCGTGCTAGCAATTAATTATCAAATGAAAAACTTTCTCATTTAAAATAAGAAAATTATCCTTTCTGAAAATGGACATGCGATCTAAACAGAGCGAACTCTCCTGATTATGATTGTAATCCCATCACATAAAGCCTCAGATTAAAACCTGATTTTGTACTTTAACAATTAATCTAGCCTGAGCTTTGTACTCAAACTGTTAGGAGTATGACAAAAAGTTTCATATTAATTAGACATATATTTAGAAATATAATATAATTGATAACGAAGTTAAAAAGATTTAGATTACTTTTCTTAATAAGTTAATCTATGGAATCCATGACCTAATAAAAACTGGACAATCAATAGTAAAAGTGTAGAATTGGAACTTGAGATCCCCTCTCCTTATATAATTAATTAATTAATTAATTAAAAACAAAAAGAAAACTTTGTGTGGATAATTTATCTGACTAAAATACAACTTACGAAGAGAAATTTAACATGTAAAGGTAGAAAAAATAAAGTGGAGATATATTGTTCTGAATTTCCTATTTTGTTGGATGTTTTCGTAATAGTATCATATCATGTCATCTGAATTTAAGAATTTAACTACAAAAAAAATGTTAAATATTAAAAATTCATGAATAAATTTAAGAATTGTCAAAATAATATTGAGATGAGAGAGAGATATAATATATATATATATATAAAATTTCAAGTAGTGCAGACATATATGCCTATAAATATATTAGAAGAAAGATAAGGAATTATGACGTTGCTCGAGGCTTTACCTTATTCAGGAACTCAAGGAACTAATAATGAACTGGATCTGGCTTGTGATCTAACCAGCTTAAGGAAAGTAGAATATAATGATGGTAGTGAAAAAAGCTGGTCATTCTTGGCACTGTGCAGCAACAATAGCTACTGCTATATATCCACTCAAGTATAAAATGCTGCTTATTCTATTTTTATTCTTATTCTTATTCTTTTTCTTTTTCTTTTTCTTTTCTTTTCTTTCCTTTCCTTTCCTTTTTTCCCTTTTTTTTTTTTAAAGGCTGCTTATTCTTCTTTGGTCTTGTTGTAAAAGCTTTCTTTTGTGGATGCCATACCCACCAAGTCTCCCACTACATGGAAGCTGCAAGATAAAAGCTACTTTGAAGATAATGAGACTAAAGCTAGTGGCTTTATCTCATCAAGTTGCCAAGTTGTTGGCATTAATTATATGGCTCGGCAGCTTCTATGCCTATGAATAGGCTTCCTCTTCTTTGTAATAGTGCAAGGTGAAGAGATCAAAAGAAGAGTCGGAAGAAAATAAAAGAAGCCGTGAGTGAGAGAGAGACACACACAACAATGTGAAGAAGATTTATCAGAGTAGTGTGAGGAGAAATAACAAGAGAAGAATAAAGAGAGGTGTAAATGAGAGATCAAAAGAAAGAAAAATGAGCTAAATATGAGAAAACTTTGGTTCTCCATGTTTTGATTTCTCTATATTGCTATTTTTTCATCTTACTTCTATAATAATTCTATATTATACCCCAATTCATAATATGTTATCAATACGAGTCTCTAATTATTATGACAATATAGAGATAAGTTTTATTAGTTATGTTATATCTTATGATTCTATTCGATTCGATTACAAAAACTTTCTAACGCTATATATCTGTTGACTAACAATTTGATATGTACTTTACATATTGCGTAGATAAATTTCTCACACTTAATTATAGTGATTTTATTGCTCCTCGTACTGTTATCTAATTTATGCAAAGATTATGATCTAACTCTTTTGTTCTTGATATTTTATATTATGTATTTGTCCTCAATTTTCATACTGTTGCAGTCATTTAATTAACAAAGAACTGTTTATTAGCATTCTTAAATATTTAATTTGGTTATCAGTATATTTAAACTGCTTGTTCATTTTTACCTGTTGATTAATTCTGCTATCATGATATATCTCATATCCGCAGAGATATTGATTCAAAACATTAAAAGTTGAATACATCTTATGATCTGTTTGTCATTGGATAAAATTTAGAAGGATGTGATCACAAAAGCGATATAATGTTGCCAAAAGCACAGTATGAGTGGATACACCTGTGATCGTAGGATTTTGAAACAATTGGTGAATATAAATCCACGATGGTTGAAGTTACTTGGTTTGTTGAAATAATGCAGAGAAAATATAACAGTGTTCATGTCTCGAATATGCTCTTGCTATTGCAAAATCAAGAGCATAAAGAATATTTTGAGTTGTTATCATGTCTTCTTCTTGTTGTTGAAAAAAATAGTGGGTGATTTTTCTTCTAAACTTTTTAATTATCATAGTGAATTTGACGTAAGAGTAACCCAACCATTCCTCCCAAAAGTTAAAATTGTGGGAGAGGCGCAATCAGCTCCTTTAATCATCACCCATTATCAGACTCGAGAATTCACCCCCAAACACTATCCGTTTGGGCCCTGCTTGAGGAGTCCCTTAAGAATCCGTAGGAACACCTAACGGGTGGGCTCAGGCACTTCTTCGAGGCCCAAGCCACATAGACCGCTTCATAAGTTCAAGTATGCTCCTGTATCATTCTCCTCTTCTTAGAAAAATGCTCCTTTCAAGGTGCACCCATGTGGACTTAAACTTGTGACCTCTTGTTTTGATACCAATTGATGTAGGAGTAACGTAATCATTCCTCCCAAAAGTTGCAACTGACGAGAGAGGTGCAATCAACTCTTTTAAACATCATCCATTATCAGACTTGTGAATCTATCCCAAGCATTATCCGTTTAGGCTCTTACTTCAAGAAATCCCTTATGAATCCATAGGCACACCTAATGGATAGGCTCAGACACTTCTTTGAGGCCCAAGTCACATAGGCCGCCTCCCAAATTCAAGTATGCTCCAGCATTATGATGATGTAGTCTTATATCAAAGCGAACATATTTAAAAAATTGCATACATTTGTGGTTGTTTATTTATTTTTTTCTTCGAATTGAATTACTCTTGATGCCAATTTTTAACCAACAAAGGTTCAAATTAAAAAAAACAACGTAAAATTTTTATACGACTTTAAAGAAACCCAACAAATGAACTTGTATGACAATTAAAAAGGTAAACGACGACCCCCCAATTTTTTAAAAAGAACAGATCAAAATGCTTAAAATGACAGCAAAACTTGCATGCGACAATAAAAGTAGCAAACGACAACAAAACATGAAAACTGCAAAACAAATTTGAAGTCGTAGAACGACAATGGAATAAAAGAAAAGGTACAAGAAGCTCACAGCCAAGGATCAAAATATCAGTATAGGTGGAAATATCGATAATCTAATTTTATGAAAATTTCAAAGCAATTATTTATATCAACGAAAATATCAAAAAATTTATAGAAATTATGGAAATTTACTTTAAAATTTAACTTGTAAGGGTAGGAAAAGTATAGGATAGATTGGACCAATTATATAGTATTTTGTCTTTATTTAGCTTGACAAAATTCAACCCTGTCTCAACTCTAAGGGACAAGAAATTAAAGCAGCCGAGAGAGAGAGAAGTGAAAGCAAAATTATTACAAGTTATGCAGACACGTCTGCAAATATTAGAAGACAGATATATATGTTCAAATATATAAACGTTCAAATATATATACGTTCAAATATATATACATTAGAAGACAGATAAAATAATTATAAACTTGCTTGAGGCTTTACCTGAATGAGGAACTTAAGGAACTAAGGAACTGGATCTGGCTTGTGATCTAATCAGTTCAAGGAGAGTCGAATGTTAAGTAGTGAACAAAAGCTGGTCATGGTTTGCAAGTGCAGCAACAATATGATGACTGCTATACATCCACTCTAGTAAAAAAAACTGCCTAATTATTCCTTTTTTTTTTTTAAATAAGAAAGGAGCTTTATTATTCTTCTTGGTCTTTTATTATCATTATTATATATGCACTTTAGTATAAAAGCTGCTTAATTATCCTTCTTGGCCTGTTATTAATTAAGGCACTTCTACAAACCCCCACCACTTTCAAAAGGGGGGAAATTTCCCACACAAAATACTAAGCGTTAGATTGGGTGACATCAACGGGCAATGTTTTACCGTTTAGCAACCGGCTGATTTAAAAAAGGTTTTTATTTATTTATTTATTTAAAGTAATGTTTTAATGGCTTTTGCGTATTGAAAAAGACGAGATTAAAAAGCAAAAAAAATGAGAAAAGCAGAAGGGGATCATGGAAATCAAACCCTAAACATGAGAAATAGTGAGGTGATCGTGGGAAGGTCATCAATGCCGAAAAAATTGAGAGCAAATGCAGTGGCGGATTTAAAGGGGATGCGAGTGGGAGCTCCACTGAAAATTTTTGTTCTTTTAAATTTTCGTAAATTTTTTTTTTTTTTTTTATACAGTTTTCCCTATTTAAAATAAAATTTTCTCATACAGTCCACTCTTTGTCCCCACTAAAAATAAAAAATTCTCATATAATCTCTATTAAAATTAGTTTTATAAAAATTTATACTTTTACTGCTTTGCTCCCACTAAAATTTAAAATTCTCACATAAATGCATTAAAATTAAAAAATCTCACATAGCCTTCATTAAAATTTATTTTATTTTGAAAGCAAAATTTTGGTGTACACACCCGTTGAATTTATATTTCTGGCTCCACCCTTGCGAACGACGTTGGAATTGCTAAATCAAATGGAGGGAAAGTAGGCATTCTTCCGTTGTAAGGTATGCCATAGTTCCTCCATTGAGACCAAATCGATTTAATTATTATTATTATTATTATTATTATTATTTTGGAGATAGTAACCATTTCGATTGCAAATGGTAAGTAATATAGGATATGTTATTTGGGGTTGGGAATATAATCTTGAGGGAATTTTGATGAAATGGTATCGCGAGGGATTTTTGAACAAAAAAAAAAAAAAAAGAAAAGAAAAGAAAAGATGACTTATGACTAGATGATGAAATGGTATCGTGAGGGATTTTTCTCCATGGCAAACATCTTATGCGCGATTTCGTACCGCAAATTGAGACGGGAATTCAGAATATAAAGACACACTGAATTAACAACAAACAAGTAGCTGCCATATACAACTTACTAAATTTCTGGTTGCGATCACACTCATGAATACAAGATTTTTAGATTGTCCAAGTTTCGCTTCGGGAGAGAGACGCCCTCAGGTCCTCTATTCAAACTTGGACAATAAAAATTTTGATGCGGTTGCATGCTATTTAAGACTGAACGTATTCGGTGTCGTCATATCTTTTTTGTCATTGCTGAAAGATAGGTGGAGGAAGGACGCGAAGACGCGAACCAATGCATCGATTGCCCCGGCGGCTATGGAACCTCCGGATTTACTAGAGGTAACCCGAGTAGGAACACTTACCTCTGACTATATTTAACACCCTAGCCTTCTATGGCTGCGAGTTTGAAAACAGGTTCCAAGAAGCAAGGGGACAAGTTAACCAGTTTTTTTTCTTCTTTATTTCGTCTCTTTATTTTTCTTTTGTTTGTTTCTTTTTTGCTCATATTAAAATATATATATATATTTAAAGTATCCCTACTTTTCCCCCCTTCATGCTGCTCTCTTAAATACTTCTTTATCAGAGCACCTCCTAATTAATTTTTCATCTTACTTCACTCGAATGCGCTACTAAAATAGTTTTTTGTTGTGCCTTTTCAAACGCTAGTAAATTTGCTATCTACAATTAGTTTAAGGGGTATTTGGTGGAGTAGTTTGAGTTGAGATTTTTAAGTTTTAATAATAAATTTTTTTGAATTTTCAGAAAAGACAAACTTTTTGGGAAAAAGACAAAAACTTTTTGGGAAAAAGACAAAAAAAATTTTAAGATGAGTGGTTTCAATAGTTTCGTTTTTTTTTTTTTTTTGTTTTATTAATGCAGCCTTTTAGTACTTTTTAATTTTTTAATTTTTTTAATTTTTAATTTTTTTTGAAATATATGTCATACAATGAAAAAAAAAAGGAAAAAAAGAGATATGCTCTCCTCTTTCTCTCTCTGAATACGAAAAAAAGGTTACAGTGTTTGGCATAAGCTTTGGTACACGTCATCGGGCTTCCGACCCTAAAGTTCAGTCCCCGAACTCGTCTCAACGTCGGCTTTCTTGTGATGGTGGCTGTGTGGAGCGGTGCATTTGTTGAGATGGATCTAACTTGTCTTGAAGGTGGATTGTCCTTTTGAGTGGTTCCGCTCAAATCTGACTTCCATTCAATGGCCAATGGTTTGTTACCGATGGGTCTTTCTTTTGTTTTGTTGTAATAAGGGTGTTGATATTTTCACTCCTTTGGTGTGCTTTTTTTTACTTACTCTAGTGTTTTTGCTTTGGTAATAATGTCCTCCACTTGTGTCTCCCATCTGTTTGTTATCAAATGTTGTGGTGTGAGTGCCCCCATTACGTGGGGGTTGGTCTCAGTTGGTTGGACTAATCCATCAACTGTTTTGGTGTTGTTTAACGAGCAATAGTCAAGCTAGAAGTTTATGTACTGAGCGGGTCTTTCCCTATTTGAGTCTTGATACTTGTATTCACCCATGTGCTATTTTAGTCTTTGCTGATGGATTCAATCTTTGATTCGGATCGAATTCCTTTGTATTTAGGACCATTTGTATCTTCTATATTTTGTTTCTTGTGAAACAAAATCTCAATTTTCCAAAAAAAAAAAAAAAAAAAAAGAAAGAAGAAGAAGAAATAGGTAATTGATGAAAAAATTTGTACAGAACAAAAACGGGAGAAATTCCATTATTTACCAATTGAATGTAACAGATTGCATTAATTTCACACAAAATGTATTGATATAATAGGATCAATGGCATAGCTATTAAGGGTTAAGTGAGTGCAGTCACTCCACTGATTTTTTTTTAATTAAATTTTTAAATCCTTAAAAAAATTGTGATTTTTCTATTTTGCCTCCATTGAGAATTAATATCCAATATGTGCCCAATAAATTTGACCCTTTATTTTTATTTCTATACTTTTTTTTTAAAATTTTTTATAAACAACCTTACTCTTTTTTATTGATTAACTATGTTTTATTATTTTTGATATTCATATTTGTATACGGAATACTTTCCAAGGTAAGGTATTTTACAGGTCATGTATGACTACATTTTTTTAATGTTAAATCTATCAAAAAATCATAAAAATGTTTGTTTTGTTTTTGTTTTTGTTTGCAGTTGTACAATGCTGCGATTGAAAATTGCTTTGAAACGCAAGAATGGGGCCTCCATCATATCTTCGTTTTTCATTGTTAGGTGAAAAATACAATAATACAACGACTAACAGAAAATGGACATTAAGAAAACCTTAATCTGCAATATGTGAACAAAATACCAATACAAAACTGTAAACGACATAGAATCTATTAGCAACAAAAGTAAACTGAAAAGAAATCAGAAATTGGTAACACAAACGTTGATGAGGAACTGAGGTCCAATTTCCTTAAAACAAATTCATCCAATCACCATCAGTGCCAGAGGTTGAGAACGGACATCCGTCTTTCAGGATACAATAGTTACAAGTAGCGAACAAGCACAACGAACATACTTTCAGAAAATTTACACGAGCTCTATCACATTGGAAACCTAGAACGCACTAAAGAAATAAAAAGAAAAACACAAGAACAAACTAGAGATAAGCCTTAGATTTCTCTGTGTTCTAATATGTGGGAATGAAGCCTATTTATAAACTGTGGAGGAGACCTTTGGTTGTTTCATTCTTAATTCCGGAAATAAACCAGAACTACACCATTTTCGCTGCTGGAATCTGTGTTACAGGGAGGAATAATTTTACATTTAACAGTGGTTATATCCAAAATAAACTGCCGAATTAAATTTAGGGGGAAAAAAAAAAAAAAGCATGTAGCAAAAACTAAGCTTGCATAGAGTCGGTAAGTGCTTTGGTTTGCTGATCCGAGATTTGCAACCCTTGCGCGCGCAAGAGAAAACCACTGAACTTATTTTCTTGTTGCCAAAAAATGTGTAATCCCATATAAACACGCATGAGCTTTCATCTCTTTTCCACGTGGGACTTGGAGTTTTACAAGTTATTTTTTTCCAACTTCTCCAATATCTTGATTGCACTTTGAGAGTCAATTCTCATTCACCTACTCATCATATTCAACATATTATTGGGATCCTTGGCGTTTCATCCTAAAAGATTAATCTATTAGGAGAAGAAACTCAAGTCCTTTTAAACCTATTTATAATTTCATGTCTATCCTTTGTGGAACTTTTAGGTCACACATACTCAACACATATAAATGTATCATTTTGATCTCTTCACAGAGGAGATTGCAAATCTACTTAAATTTGACACAAATACGACGTATGTCTCACTCAAAATTAAGCCTCAAAAGAGTACCCAAAACATGGGTTTTCAAGCCACCTTCCAACAATCATTGCATATAACAACTTGGTTCTCATACCTTTGTATTCTAGGGCGAGGGTGGGCTGGTTTGATTGTTTCATGTTGCATTCATGTTACAGCAATATATGGCAGCAAAAAAAAAAAAAAAAAAAGCCGAAGGTTTCTCCCAGGTTAGGTAACATTAGCATATAAGGTAGTTAAGTTCTTGTAGTTTAAGTAATGTCGGAAGCATAGAAGATGAAATTATTGGAAAGAGAGAAGAAAAAGAATGAACAAGAGAAGAGAAGAGAAGATCATAGAGGGAATTTTACAAAAATCCGATGTATTATGAAATCAAAGTCCACTGAAATGCACAACATAATCAAGCCTATGTAGAAGCTACCGGGATTAGGGAGGGCAACAGGGCGGGCAAGGCCAGAGAATACTTTTCAGTCCCCATCCCGCGACAAAATCATCCCCATCCTTGTCAGAGGGGCTTCCTCCATTCCCGTCCCCTTCCCCATCTATTATAAATATATATTTGAAAATACAATAAAGTAAAAACAAACAATAAAATAGAAATGCACCATAAATTTAGTTTAGAACCAAAGATTTCATAAATAAACCAACTTCTAAATATATGTAAATAAAATCTTAAAAAATAAAACTATTAAAGGTCTCATCAAAATGTTATAAACTCTCAAAACTAAACATTTATAAAACACTTAAGCTAAAAAAATTTGAAACAATAAAAAAAATATAAAATTATCATTTTTTGTCTATTCCTCATAGTTTTAAAATTCATTTCATGGATGCACTTACTTTCAAAAATAATTTTCATAGTATATTATATACTTATAAATATATATGAAATCACATATATATATACATATATATGCGAGGACGGGGGTGGGGAGTGCTTTCCCCGTCCCCATCCCGCTAAGTTTCAGGGATAAGATTTTATTCTCATCCCCGTCTTCATCCCTGAATTTTGTTCCCCATCCCTGCCCCGTTCCGGGCGAATCACTGTGGGGTCCTGTCCCCTCGGGGAATTGGCCATCCTTAATCGGGATACTGACAGAGAAGCCTAATAAAATCATAATGCCAAAATAAGTTCAAGAATAATTACAAACTTAACTTATAAAACATAATCTTCAAACCTAACATAACTTTTGATTCTTAGCCTTCTACAAACATTTCATAAGCCTCATGAAATCATATTACGAAGATAAGTTCAATCATAATTACAACAAACCTAATAATAAACATAATCGTCGACCCTGAAACAACTTTTGATTCTGAGCCTTCAACAAGCATTTTAGAAGCCTAATAAAATACAATATGACAATAAGTTCAAGCATAAGTATGACAAGCCTAACTCTCGACCTTGAAACAACTTTTGATTTTAAGCCTTCTACAAACATTTCATAAGCCTAATGAAATCATAATACAAAGATAAGTTCAAGCATAATTATAACAAACCTAACTGATAAACATAATCTTCAAACCTGGCACAACTTTTGATATATACTTAGCCAGCAACAAACAGTTTAGGTCTGTTCTCCTCTGCTCACACCAGATGTGTCTGCATATTCCTTGTCCTCCTCAGAGAACTGCGTTCCCAAACCTAGATGGTTCATCAGTAGCCAAATGTGAGTCAAAAGTTCTCCACCTCTACTTGGTTGCTGCGCATGTATGTTGGGCGGGCAATTAATGGCCGCGAAACACATCAATTCTACCCACACTCTGGCCATCACCTCCCATTGCTGCTCGATCTCTCCTAATTCTTTAGCAAGTAAGCACGCGTCAAACAACAAGGATTTGCTTTCGTGTCCCTTCACTTGAGCTGCTCTACATGGTGTTTGTACGAGCATCAGCTTCTCGCAGGCCTCCATATGGCGTGATATTGAGTGCTTTGTAAAAAATCTTTGGATCTCAGCCTGAGTATCCTGGAAGGCTATGCCCCAATTTCCAAAATCCAGGTCCAACATTTTAGGCTTAGTGACCAGTAGATAAAACATATAATCCGAGAGAAGCTGGCAAATCTCTTTTTCGGTGCTTGGAGACCGATCATGCTGACAACACAGCGTGGTGGCCAAGTGCCAAAGGAGAAGGCTCTCCATATAATGAAACTCTTCAAAGCTCCATTTAAGTTTTTCAGAGTTGGGACTTGTATTCATCTCCGCGAAAGGGCTGAGTCACCCCTTTGTGAACATGCTTCCTTCGCTTGCTTTAAATCACTTGCGTTCTCGGATTTCCCTTTGAGCTCATTGAAAATGAGTCCCTGCAGATGTTCGGTGATAGGAACCAAGGAAGAAAACCAAAGCGTTGCTAGCTTGTCTATATATCTCTCAACATGACAGAAACTGCCAGCCAAACTGTAGAGTACTCGCCTTTGATGTTTATTAATGCAATACTTCATCATATCATACCGGAAGACTGACCTAGACCATCGTTTTCGTTTCAAAATAAATGCTGGGACATGGTTACTCGTCAATGGTATGGCGGGGTTAATGAAGTTCCAGTGAGAAATGAATTGCTTAATGACAGATATGATGTCAAGGGCTATGGTTCCAAGGAGCAAAAAGTAGGTAATATAGACATCATACCCTGCATAACCATACTTCTCAACTCTTACAAACAATACAAAGGCACACAAGACACAAGAGAAACAAATTATTCGTAAGGTGATTCCAACCTTGCTCTGCGTCGTAGCCGCTTTTGTATGGAGAAGATCATGCAAGAAGATGAGCTCGAACTCGATTGATCTAAAAGCATTGGCACAATTAAGTCTCAGAAAATACTCTTGGCTATTCGCTCAATCTTTGGAACTCACGGAGGAGCCAGCAAAGAGTACCTTGAAAACATTGAAATTTGAAAATGCTTCTTGCAGTAACTGAGGCTCCGTTTGGTTCACCAGTTTGAGTTGAAAATTTTAAGTTTCAATAGTAATTTTTGTTGACTTTTCAGAAAAGACAAAAAACTTTTTCAGAAAAGACAAAAAACTTTTTAGGAAAAGAACAAAAAAATCAGTTCAAACTAATAGTTTGAACTGACGAACCAAACATGCACTGAATGTCACTAAGTTCTGTTTGAGAGTCGTCCGGGTTAACTTGCGTCATTTTCATCGGCTCATCTACTCTCGTTGTTGGTGTTGTTGAACCGTGCTCATCTGTTGGGATTTCGACCATGTGGGCACCAATCGGAGGTGGTGTCGTAGAACCGTGTTTTGCCAGAGCCTCTTCATAGTCAGGACCAGGGTTTGGTTTGGGCAACAGAATGCCAAAACCGTCGAAGCTTGCAGTAAGTAGAGATTTCACTCTCTCACCACACTTGATGACTCCTACTAAAAACACCAGAATCGTGGGGAGCAGTAGCCCGTAAATTCGTAAAACGACGAGCAGATTGAAGCTATGAATGGTAAACACAAGCTGAAGAAAGAGTCCGGCCAGTTGCTTCAGCCATGAACCACCATCCACAAGCGAAAACGTAGTAATACTATCGGAGCCTCCCAGATGCAACAAGAAAAACTGTCCCCATAAAACAAAAATCTCTCTTTTCATTTTCAGGTAATATTTCTGGAACATGGGGTCATAATATGTTTCACTGGGGCCTTGAATGGCTTGACCAAGACCATAAACAGCAATCCAGTCTGCAAGCAAGTACGCCGACCAGATCAACAGTTGTATCCAGATCGATTTATATCGCTGTCTCTTCGACGCGAACGACAATAAGAAAGCCTGTAGCAAGAAGCTCAACAGAATGCAAATCCGAAGATTCCATAAATCCCATAGCTTATTGGTTCGCGCTTCTGGAATCTCCATATATTTGCTTCTTAATTCTGATCTGTGTTATGAATCTGGGCAAACTGCATACATACACAGGGCCATGACCAAGAGTCACTCCATATAATTCATGAAGATAATACGTTAATGATGAAAACAAACTAAATAACGGATAACTTTATGCAGCTGATCAGAAATTAAAAATAATAATAATAATAATTATTATTATTATTATTATTATTATAGAAAAGCATGCATAATAAACGACAGCAGATCAGAAAAACAAAAACAACTGAAAATCCACATTGAATAAACGGGTTTGGGTTCATTTTAAATAAGTTTTAGATGAATAACAGGTTGACACGACTTCTAAATTAGTTGTGTTCGGATTGATATATCTGCAATTAATTAACACAGGCCGATAAGATGATATGTGTCAATTACAACTTAAATATTATATGATCTAAAATATAAATAAAAATACGATTAATTAGATGCAAATAAAATAAAATTTGTAATTTACAGCTATACTCGATCACTTGTTTTTTCGTAAAAGAAAAAGATAAATTGATGAACATATGTGTTCTTAACGGTGTTAAATAAGTCATAACCTGTATCAATTATTTATTTAATATAATAATTTAAATAGGTTAGGCATGGTCAACAGGTTTATTAAAAAAAATATATATTTGAGAACATTTTTTGAGACCTTTAAAAAATTTATCATGTCTGAGGTAATGACTTAATAAATAAATTGAGGCAAATGCAATCTGTAAACACGAATTAGTGCCATCTCCACGTTTTCTTTTGCTATTTATTTCTTTCACTCACTTCGGCCATGGCAGCTACAGGTTAGCCACAGTCGAACTAATTACAAATATCTAAAGACAGAACATGAAAAGATTACTGCGGGATTTCACTCTGAGCGGAGTGGGAATAGGAGATTATGTTTAGGGATGGAAGCGAGGAATGGGACGAAGTTGGGGGCAAAGATCGAGAAGCATCCCATCCCATCTCCTCCCGATTTACACAGGCTACACACACACACACACACACTATGTGTATATAATCATATTACATTTTAGCCTAATTAGATTACTTTTAGTGAAAAACGTAATTACTAATCACATATTTTTCACTAAAAAAAGATGGTTAAAGAAAGGTAATTACCAGTTAGTAACCATAGTTAACTAATACTATTTAGCTTATCCTATTGATTGTCTCAGTTTTCGGACTTTTTATATTTTAATGAGGCATTTTTGCGGTAATGATTTCTAGTTTGGTCTAAAGTTATGATGAGTTCATGTAAATTTCTACGTTAATTTTTTTTTATTTTTTAAGTTGTCGTAATTTGTACATTGATAGTAATGTATATTAAATAGGGAATCCCCTGATCTTGCCCTTCTCTAGAGGGGAATGAGGACGGAGATGAAGATGATTTTAAGGGTTGGGGAACAATCCATATTCCATTACCATCCCTGTTTCATTACCATCCCTACAAACACGAAGCAAATTAAAGAAGAATTGTTTAATTCTAGTAATTTCTTTATTGGCAAACTTTCTCTTGTTTGGATGACTTTGAAAATTGGAAAAGTTTTGCAAAAGAGTGTTTTTCCCAATTTTTTCCATCATTTTCTCACCTTGGAAAATAAAATTATCTCATTTTCAAACTTATTTTCTGCAGTACCTTTTTGGAAAAAGAAAATGAATTTTTTTAAAATTTTTTCACAATGGACAATTTCCAACACCATTTTTCTAATTCCAAACAAATTTTTTTTTTGTTTTCAAAACGAAAATTTTTTACGCATCCAAACGTCATCTTATTTTTCAAATGAAAAACTTTCTCATTTAAAACAAGAAAATTATCCTTTCTGAAAATAGACATGCGATCCAAACAGAGCCAGCTCTCCTAATTATGATTGTAATCCCATCACATAAAGCCTCAGATTAAAACCTGATTTTGTACTTTAACAATTAATTTAGCCTGAGCTTTGTACTCAAACTGTTAGGAGTATGACAAAAAGTTTCACATTAATTAGACATATGTTTAGAAATATAATATAATTGATAATGAATTTAAAAAGATTTAGATTACTTTTCTTAATAAGTTAATCTATGGAATCCATGACCCAATATAAACTCGACAATCAATAGTAAAAGTGTAGAATTGGAACTTCAGATCCCCTCTCCTTATATAAATAAATAATTAATTAATTAAAAACAAAAAGAAAACTATGTGTGGATAATTAATCTGACTAAAATACAACTTACGAAGAGAAATTTAACATGTAAAGATAGGAAAAGTAGGGTGGAGATATGTTGTTCTGAATTTCCTATTTTATTGGATGTTTTCGCAATAGTATCATGTCATATCATCTGAATTTAAGAATTTAACAACATAAAAAATGTTAAAATTAAAAATTCATGAGTAAATTTAGGAATTGTCAAAATAATATGGAGACGAGAGAGAGATAAAATATATATATATATATATATTATTTTAAGTAATGCAGACATATATGCCTATAAATATATTAGAAGAAAGATAAGGAATTATGAAGTTGCTTGAGGCTTTACCTGATTCAGGAACTCAAGGAACTAATAATGAACTGGATCTGGCTTGTGATCTAACCAGCTTAAGGAAAGTAGAATAATGATAGTAGTGAAAAAAACTGGTCATTTTTAGCACTGTGCAGCAACAATTGCTACTGCTATATATCCACTCCAGTATAAAAGGCTGCTTATTCTTATTCTTATTCTTTTCTTTTCTTTCCTTTCCTTTTTTTCCTTTTTTTTTGAAACGCTGCTTTTTCTTCTTTGGTCTTGTTGTAAAAGCTTTCTTTTGTGGATGCCATACCCACCATGTCTCCCACTACATGGAAGCTGCAAGATAAAAGCTACTTTGAAGATAATTATGAGACTAAAGCTAGTGGCTTTATCTCATCAAGTTGCCAAGTTGTTGGCATTAATTATATGGCTCGGCAGCTTCTATGCCCATAAATAGTGCAAGGTGAAGAGATCAAAAGAAAAGTCGGAAGAAAATAAAAGAAGCCGTGAGTGAGAAAGAGACACACACAACAATGTGAAGAAGATTTATCAGAGTAGTGTGAGGAGAAATAATAAGAGAAGAATAAAGAGAGGTGTAAATAAGAGATCAAAAGAAAGAAAAATGAGCTAAATATTGATAAGAGAAAACTTTCGTTCTCCATGTTTTGATTTCTCTGTATTGCTATTTATTCATATTACTTCTATAATAATTCTATATTATATCCCAATTCATAATATGTTATCATTACGAGTCTCTAATTATTATGACAATGTAGAGATAAGTTTTGTTCGTTATATTATATCTTATGATTCTATCCGATTCGATTACAAAAAATTTCTAACACTATAAATCTGTTGACTAACAATTTGATATGTACTTTACAAATTGCGTAGATAAATTTCTCATACTTTAATATAGTGATTTTATTGCTTCTCGTAGTGTTATCTAATTTATCAAAGATTATGATCTAACTCTTTTGTTCTTGATATTTTATATTATGTATTTGTCCTCAATTTTCATGCTGTTGCAATCATTTAACAAAGAACTGTTTATTAACATTCTTAAATATTTAATTTGGTTATCAGTACATATTTAAACTGCTTGTTCATTTTTACCTGTTGATTAATTCTGCTATTATGATATATCTCATATCTGCAGAGATATTGATTCAAAACATTAAAAGTTGAATACGTCTTATGATCTGTTTGTCATTTGATAAAATTTAGAAAATAAAGGATGTGATCACAAAAGAGATATAATGTTGCCCAGAAGCAAAGTATGAGTGGATACGCTTGCGATTGTAGGATTTTGAAACAGTTGACGAATATAAATCCACAATGGTTGAAGTTATTTGGTTTGTTGAAAGAATGCAGAGAAAATATAAGAGTTCATGCCTCGAGTGTGCTCTTGCAACAGTAAAATCAAGAGCATAAAGAATGGTTTGAGCTGTTATCATGTCTTCTCTCTTGCAATAGCAAAATCAAGAGCATAAAGAATATTTTGAGTTGTTATCATGTCTTCTCGTTGTTGTTGAAAAAAATAGTAGGTGATTTTTCTTCTAGACTTTTTAATCATCATAGTGAATTTGATGACGCAACTATTCTTCCCAAAAGTTACAATTGTGAGAGAGATACAATCAGCTCCTTTAATCATTACTCATTATCAAACTCAAGAATCCATCCCAAGCATTATCCGTTTAGATCCTTACTTCGAGAAGTCCCTTAAGAATCCGTATGAACACCTAATGGGCAGGCTTAGGCACTTCTTCGAGACCCAAGTCACATAGGCCACCTCTTAAGTTCAAGTATGCTCCTGTATCATTCTCCCCTCCATATGAAAATGCTCTTTTCAAGGTGCACCCATGGGGACTTGAACTTGTGACATCTTGTTTTGATACCAACTGATGTAGGAGTAGCGTAACCATTTCTCCCAAAAGTTACAACTGATGGATGAGGTACAATCAATTTTTTTAAACATTATCCATTATCAGACTTGTGAATCCATCTATTTCGAGAAATCCCTTACGAATCCATAGGCGCACCTAACGGATAGACTCAGGCACTTCTTTAAGGCCTAAGTGACATAAGTCACTTCCCAAATTCAAGTATGCTCCAGCATCGTGATGATGTAGTCTTATATCAAAGCAAACATATTTAAAAAATTGCATATTTTGTGGCTGTTTTTTTTTTTTTTTCTTTGAATTTTATTACTCTTGATGTTAATTTTTAACATGTAAAGTTGACAACAAAGTTCAAATTAAAAAAACAACGTAAAATTTTTATGCGACTTTAAGGAAACCCAACAAATGAACTTGTATGACAATTAAAAAGGTAAACGACGACCCCCCAATTCTTTAAAAAGAACAGATCAAAATGCTTAAAATGACAACAAAACTTGCATGCGACAATAAAAGTATCAAACGACAACAAAACATGAAAACTGCAAAACAAATTTGAAGTCGTAGAACGACAACGGAATAAAAGAAAAGGTACAAGAAGCTCATAGCCAAGGATCAAAATATCAATACAGGTGGAGATATCGATAATTTAATTTTACGAAAATTTCAAAGCAATTATTTATATCAACGAAAATATTAAAAAAATTTATGAAAATTATGAAAATTTACTTTAAAATATATTTCTAACATTTTAGAATTGCATAAAAATTTAAGAAAATACATAAATACACAAATTTTACATAAGAAACATGTAATTTCTTACATATCTTAATACCAAGAAGAAGTCCTATGAGGTTCAAATATGTTTAGGACCCTATTCTAATTCAAACAATATTGTTGTTATGACATATTATATGAATAGAGTTGCATATAATTGTAAACATACTATATATGTAGGTTTGTTGACATCTTCTCAATATCTTTTCATAAATAAGAAATTGTGCAAAAATTATAGAAGTCTAGGAGACTATAGTCTCTCACCTTCTATATGTTACCTTTTATTTAATTCTTTAATCTCCTTTTCTATAAGATATCTATAGCATGTTTGTTGTTAGTTGTTCTCTCTCACTATTTAATCTAAAGAAATAGAAGATAATTATGACATGCTCACAATGATAGTAAAAGATAGAAATCCAAAATCTTAGAAATTTTCAAACCGAAATTTTTGCCGAAAATATTTTGAAAATTTGTTCGATATTTCTCAATATTTTGTAAAAATTACAAACGGTTTATTACATTGATAGTTTTATTGATATTTCTCGTTATTTTGACAGAAAAAATATTACATCTAAAAGAAATATCGTGGATATTTATGATCATACTTACCACACGAGAAAGGGGGAAAAAACTTATTAGAAATGGAATGGGAAACTTTCCAACAAAAAAAAAAACCCAATTAATTTCAACATTATGAAACGAGAACAAAACTTGAAAAATTTACATGCGAAGCTCCAAGTAGTTTTTCCCCAATAAGAAATGGGGTAAACAACAATACAAAACTTGGAAAACTTTATCTATCTAGTTAAAAATCATGTGGATATTCATCTTGTTAAATTTATTATGATCTTTTTTTACTTAGAACAAATAAAATAAAACATCACATGAAAATTACAATTATTTTAACAGAACAATTAGAAGAAAAATGAATTCATGAAAGTCACATTTTATAAAATAATATCTTAAAAGGTTGTATGAAAAAAAATTAAATATAAAAAGCTATTTGAGAAGATTTCTTTTAACAGGGACAAATCAAGAGGAAAAAAAATGAAAAAAAAGGGGGGGGGGAGTGGGAAAAAAAAAAGTAAAATGTTTTTTTTTTAAATGGATAAAAAGAGGACTAAAGATAAATATTTGAAACCCATGAACAGTAAAAAAATTTTGCCACTTTTAAAGTTATGTATAGATGTATAGATATACATATATATATTATATTATATTGTATTGTATTAATTATTACATATATACATTTTTTTAGAAGACATATATACAATTAAAGGTGAGAATATATATATATATATATATTTTTTTTTTTTTCGTAAGATAGTTTTGCCTAAAGTTTTTTTAAAGCTTCTGAAAGAGTTTTGAGTTTTTTTAATATTTATAATTTTATTTTGTGCTACACACCAAGCTGTCGAAAGTATATCTGCCAACTAGCCCTTACTACACAAGTGCCAAGAATCGTCTCTCTACACCAATCTCTTCTCTACATGCGCAAGGAAGCCGACGAGTTCGTTGTGAAAAACTTAGGACCACCAAATCAGGACGTAGGACACGTGACCACTAGCCCGCAATTCTCGCAACAGAATCCCATATTTCTCGCAAAGGTCTAAGTCAGGACACGTGGTAGACCCACTGACAATCTCCCTTCTACCAGTTAACTTCCGCTCAGGTCAGCCCGACACTGCCGGACAGAGTCGGACAAGGACTCGCCTGTACAACTACTCTATAAAACCAAGCTCACACAGCATGACGGTGTCTCCTTACTTCAAAGCTTTTCCCTCTTTCACTTGAATCATCACTTTTTTTTTTTTTTTACCTATTAATCAACACGACATAAATTTCTCATTCTTAATTTATTTGATACAAATTTTAGTTAATTGTATTTTGTGCCATATTGGTTTTATGTTAATTTTTTGTGTCATGTTGACACAATAATCTCTAAATTTATTTCATTCAGATACTTTTCTCAATAACTAAAAAAAAATGGACTAAATTTTTCGATTAGTCCTTAAACTTTTTAAATTTATATAACTTTGATTCCTTTTTTCTTTTTTTTAATTAAAATGATCTTAAACTATTAAAAATGTCACTACAGTATTTTGGACAAAATCATTTAGTTAGTATAACTTTCTGATAAATCACTAATGGATTCCATTCAAAAATTAATATAAAGAATTATTGTAATAATATTTTAATAATTTAAGATATTTTAGTAATGAAAAATATATTAGAGATTAAAGTTATACAAACTTAAGAATTTAGGGACTAAATGTATAATTTACCCTAAAAAATTAATTAAAAAAAATTGAATGCAAATTTGGAGAATTTGATGCACGCTCCTCTCTCTCGCTCTCTCTCAAACAACGCCCAGAGGCCAGAACGCTGTTCGTGAGCATTATCCCCGAGATCGGAACCATCTAGTCGGACTCTCTTCCTCCGTGTCAGCGTACGAAACCAACAAGATTTTTTTTTTTTTTCTTTTTCTGTTGGACTTTTCCTTCTTCTTTAAATCCACTTAAGGATAGACAGAGGCAGATTTCTGGCATTTCCCGAAAGGCACACCAGGTGTTCGATTAAATGCCCAGTTGAAAAGGAAACTCCTTGGATTTCGGCCATCAATAATGAGGCTGTACGAGGGATTTGTAGAGCTTCTGAAGATTCAAAAGCTCCGAAGAATTGTGTCGTACACCGGATTCTACTGCTTCGTGGCGGGCTTGAGCTACGCCTATACTAACAATACGTGAGTTGTAACTTGTACTCTTACTCCTTTTGTTCTTGAAATTTTGGTCCTGTTGTGTGTGTTTGTTTCTGAATGGATTTTGCGTTTTGTGTTGCAAACTTGCAGAACTAGAGCTGGGTATTCTAGAGGTGATCAATTCTATGCCTCCTACCCTGCTGGAACTGAGCTCTTGGTGGATACTACAAAGGTTTTCAATTGCTACTTTTTGCACTTTGAGTGCAGATTCTCTGTTTGATTAACTGACACACACACACACACACACACACACATTTATTTCGGGTTTGTCTTGAGTCCCGTTCTACACTGTAGCATATACAAGTAAAAGAGTGCATATTTACTTTATGTAATTATGGCTTTAGGACGGTGTAATATTGGTCTCCAATCAATAAATTTTCTATATTTTGACGAAGTCATTGTTACATGAAGTAAATTTCACGTCACATTTGTATTCTTATTTGCATATGCTATATGTAAGAGTGGACTTGAGTTTTTGGCATGTTTTTGTTTTTTGTTTTTGGTTTTTTTTTTTTTTTTTCTTTTCAAATTCTTCTTTTGGGTTCTGCAGTTGTACAAGGCCGCACTTGGAAATTGCTTCGAAACGGAAGAATGGGGCCCTATTGAATTCTCCATCATGGCTAAACACTTCAACCGTCAGGGCAATTCAGCATATGAGTACCATTCTGTAAGTTGTTCAACTTACTCTATCTAGTACGTGACAACGTGTCATCTTTTTCGTGAAAGCAGATATTTAGATCTATAGTTACAGGTGTTTGTTTATCTTTCTCAACAACAAGTGTAGCTTTATGGTTAAGGTGGTTCCCACTTGTTTAAATGACCTTCTTGAATTTAGTTGTCAATGAACCACAGTGTACACGTGGTTCCTAAGATTAACAAACTATTTCTATCATAAGGGCCCAAATTTGTATTTGCTATTCTATGTTTGAATAATGAGTTGAGGTCGAGAATTAACTAAATGTCTCTTGTGAGATTGGAACACCATGTCTTCACTGCGGAGTGGAGGCTTGGGAACAAAGAAGTCAAAATTTTTATGAACCAGGCTCTTATGGAGAACATTTTTAATAGGATAAGTTGAGTGAGAGTTAATGGAGTTGTGTGTTGGAATAGACTGGTGAGACAATGAGCAGATTTATAGAAAAAGAAAAAAGAAAAAACAAACAAAGTAAAAATTAAAATTAAAAATTAACAACATTAGGAACGTCAAACAGAACTGGCTCAAGGAAAGGATGTATTATCAAGAAGTTTATTTGAACCCTAAGGGCTGGTTGAGCGGCCAGGCCTGCGGTTTGCTCCTCCCACATGGTCCGGGGTTCAATTCCTCACGACCACCTACCTGGTGAATGACCAAGAATTTCAACCTTCTCAAAGAATGTAGGGTTCAGCGGGTGTTCCAGTTTCTAGCTCAAGCCCACTAAGTTGGTTTTTGGGGATTCCCGGTGTATCAAAAGGGTAAATACAAAAAAAGCTAGTTATGGGTGTTACATAGGGTGTTCTTGTCTGCTTAAAATATGTACATGTTTTCTCATCATCTCAAGGTGATTGGTGGAGGTTTCTTTCATCTTTCGTTCGTCAACAATTTTTTGGGATATGCTGACCTGAACGGTGATGATGTTCTATAAGCCTCATCAATATCTTCATAGTTCATAGTAGACGACCTAGTCTCAGAAATATAATTTGACAGTTCAATTGTTTTCGAATGTCGAAGTTAGTACTGTGTCTGCATTAAGAAGTTAATTTTCATGGCACTTACTCACACATTTCTCATTTTTATTTGTCTGCTCGCAGCAATACATGGCACACCTCCTCTCCATGGGACAACTTGATGGAAGCGGCTAAAAGGAGATGATCACGAGGCTATCAGATGATTTGTGTGAGACAAAAACCTTAAAGCAGCATTAATATTTCAACTTATTTGATACCAATTAAGTTAATTTTTTACTCCAGCTTACATGTAATTATGGAGAAACGCTCTTAGTTTTTTCTAATGGCCAATTTTATTCGCAAATTTTGATTGGGTTTCGGGTAATGCTAAAGGATGGTCTTCAAGATTAAATTGGACAATTTGGTTCTTTATAAGCCTGGATGATGATGATGATGATGATGATTATTATTATTACTATTTTCCTGTGGTTGAATAGGGTAAAGATTTTCTTTCCTAATTGAAAATTTTGTTATTGCCAACTCTGATCGCCATCTAATTTTGCAAGGAAAAGTGCATGTGAGTTGCACATGAATTACAGTTGAGGATAATTAAGACAAATGAAACAATTTTAATAGAACTTTAAATTAAGAAAAAAGCTTCGTTTTAAAAGAACCTTAGCTTTCATCGCCAAACTTTCGTACTCTTTTCTTACATTGTTACTGACAAGAGTCCTGCAACTCATAAGAGTCCTGCAGCAGCGGGCTCATAGGATTATGAAGGGCATAGCGGTGGTGAAAGCGGGGGTGCAGGTTACAGGCTCACAACGGACCTGTGGCAACAATATTTGTTCCCCTCTCTTTTTCTCGGCTTAAAAAATAAAGCTCGCATGCATTTTTTTCATTTGAAAGGCGTTATAAATTTGACCGGATCTACCTCTAAGTTAAGAGTTTGGAGACTTTAATTGGCAAAATCAAAAGATTGAAAACCAAATGGTCACTCACTCAAAAGTTCGAGATCATACGTGCCAAAAAATAAAAATAAAAATAAAAACAAAAACAAAGCGAAATGAGATGCCGTCGACATTAAAAGGAGACGTTGCTCATGCAGATGGGATGTTGGCTGCCGTCGAAAGCAACCAACAAATTTATAACTAGTATTTGATCAAATGAAAGAAACCAATTGTTTTGCAATGAAAAAATAATAAATAAATAAATAAAAGAGAGAGAGAAGATTTTATTGTCACAAGGCTCAAAAGACAGCAACCATCTAACTTGAAGTTTCATCACCATAACAATTTACAAGAAGAAAGAAGCTGAGCACCAGAGGGACCAAATTTAATGGGTACAAAACAAGATAACAACACGGACACGTACTACTACAAGTCTACAAGCATAAGTGTCACAACCGTTCACCATTTCGTCGATTTACATCTTGCGGATTGTTCGTTACTGTTGAAGTAAGGCTTGAAGGTTCTCATAACTTCCTGATATGTTGGCCTCTTGTAGTCCACTGCCTGTAACCAGTCATCTCCATATGTTAGGCAGTCCTTTGAAAATTATACCAACATGAACTATTCAAAGGAAGCTTCTTTTTTTGTGGAAAATTACCTGCTCAACAACTTCTTCGGGGGTTGCCCATTTCCACTCTGAAAATTCTGGATCTGCTTCACCAGTAGCTAAGTTGACCTCACTCTCGCCATTTGTTAATCTCATCAGAAACCTGTCATTTTTTTCCAAATTCATTGTCAGTTACGATGAACTTGTAAAACTTGAAAATTCTTCGGTAGATAATCCATTAAGTCCACAGGCGCACAAATGATTTTATTCTTTTGTGGATGTTTACCAAACTAGCACAGGAAAGTAAGAAAATTGTACATCTCAAAAGACTACAGAAGACAGAAGAGAGATGAGAAAACTTGGATACTGACGAGCGACAAGTAAACCAAACTCACCTAATTGTACAAATGAAACTTGTACACTTTCCTAGCCAATTAAGAATTTATAGACATTAGACAAGCAAAAACATGGAAAGGGTTTCGTGGAAATATATGGAATGGTAATCAGTTAAAAGTTACCGTGTCATGTAATTTTTCAGAGGGCCCAGAGTTTTATTATTGTAAACTCAACAAGGATAAAGAAAATGCTAGTTAAGCGAATCTCTATGCATTAGCTCAACATGTAATACACGAAATGAAACTGAAGGATCATTTTCACTTGATGGGGTATCAGGATCTAGATAGCATCTTGAAAATATGAGAATGCAAGCTCAAGCGATGGTGTTTTCTTATCAAAAGTATCGAAGAGATCCATTTTGGTAACTAACGTGCACAATAATCAGTGGAGGAAGCAAAGGGACGTGTATAAACTCAAAAGTGAGCCGACTTTGGCAATTTTGAAATGGCAACTTAAAACAATGTTGCATGCATATATGAGAGGAAAAAAAAAACCCAACAACAACAACTGATTTGTTAAAGGTCAAGAACCGAAGAGTTTATCACAGTAGCATCAATCTATGGAGTTCTGTGGAGAACTAAAAATCAACTAGTCCAAGCTATCCGATTCAAACTTCTATGAATCGGGGAAGAGGCAAGAAAGACTTCAAGTGTTTTGTTATCTACCAACAAACCTTGTTGCCTCCAAGAAACCGAACGAGACAAACTTTGCAGAAATGGCAATTGCCTATTTGTTACGTATAAAATGAGAATTCATAGTCTTGGTAACTCATTTTGTATTTATGTCAAGGAAGAAAGGCGTACCACTTCTGAGCCTGTCCATGCCATTCACCTCCCCAAAGACGATTTACTTTGGCCTTCACCGCTGGAGGGAAGTCGTAAGTTAACCAATTCGGTACCTGTCAATATGTAAACTTAATCGTAACTTAAACAACTTCTTACCACCTTACCCAATTTATACATCATCTTAACAGAGGTTAAATCAGTAATCGAAAACAATCTTGCTCACTTCCCCTCTTTTCTGTTCCATTTTGAATCTGGTTTTAAACAGTCTCCTCATTTGCAGTCGTTGAGTGGAAACATGGAAACCATAGATCAACATCTTTCCAAAATTCTAATCAAACTTTTCTGTATGACTGATTAAATATATAAATTTTCACCAAGTTCTTCATAAAGGTGAATTGGAAAAAAACAAAGTAAAGGACGCTTCTTTTTTTTTTTTTTTTTGGGCGCTGGAAAAAGGAGTAAACCTTTTGATTGAGATTAGTCTGTGCTTTTTAATCGTACTATTATAGCTAGCCATAAATCTCAGACATACGAATGAAAATTGCATAACGTGCTCATCCATTGCAAGACCAAAGCAGCATCAAGCAATAACGCGATTTCTCGCACGAACCTCAGCAATAAATTCAGCTGATACTATCCCAGTTTCTTCTCGCAGTTCCCTTCTAGCCGCCAATTTAGGCTCTTCACCCTCTTCAATTCCTCCCTGAGATTAAAGATACGAAGGGAAAAAAAAAAAGTAAGATCAGCTGAAAGTTGGACAACTGAGTATTCTAGAGCCTAGACTCTAGAACAATGCAAAAGGTGGTGTTTGCAGTGATTGACACCAAAATCCTTCAAAATTGCACCCTTTGAAAAATGATTAAAAGATTTCGCTAAGCAGAGAACAAACTTAAAATCAACAAAGGATGACTACACAAATGTTTTATAAGAAAATTAGTTTGGTCAAAGCAAATAGAGAATCAAATTCTTTTAGCAAATGTCACCTGAGGCATCTGCCATGCTCCAGGAACATTCAATCTTGATGCAACGAAAACCTGTAAGATCTCGGCAAGGTTAGAGCTTTCCGCAACAGGTTTCACGCGAATCGAATCGAAGTAGAATATCAAACTACTACTCACTTGAGAGCAACAAATCTATGTACTTTATAGCCTGTTGTGCCTTAAACTATTCTCCATTTACTCATGTTCCCATTCACAACCAAATAATTATCAAAAGACTATCATATCAAAACTCCACGGCTACTATCGAATTGTAAATCACAGTAAAATCTCATTGTAATTTGAGTTTCCTGCAAGTCTAAAAAATTTCATAACGATTTCTCTACCAAATCCAATGCAGAGAGATTCTGAACGTTCACAATTATAGAACAGTCCAGAGTATGGATCTCCATTCATAAACTGTCAAGAAATAATGCATACATATAAACATATATATACGTAATTGCTGATTTTTTTTCTTAATACAAGTCATTTTTCAATCCCAGGCAAAAGGCGTCATATTCCAAACATAAAAAGAGAAACAAAAAACAAAAAAAAAATCTCCATAGAAAAGCCATACAAAACGGAAAAAAAAAAAAAAAAAAAAAAAAAAAAAAGGCTATAGTTTCAAGAAACGAATTTTTCGATGAAGAGCCAAATTTTACTATTAAAAAAAAAATTTTTTTACATGAGTTTCAATAAACATAACTCAAACACTAGAGTTATATATGTAAATGTAACGCTAACATGTAAAAGAAGAAAATTAAATAAACAAAGTAATAAAAACAAATTTTTTTGTCCAAATTAAATGGGAAAAGAGAATATGGGAACCTGATCATCAGAGTTAATGAGGCAAACACCAACGTTTGGACGGTAACCAGGGGGCAGACCCTCCATTGCTCCCTCAGAACTTGCTTTGGAGAAAAAAAAAAAAAAAAAAAAAAGAGCTCTCTCTTTCACTTTCTCTCTCCTCTCTCTTCTTTGTTCTCTGTATTTATGAATCTATCTGGGGAATAAATGCGATGCCCATCAGAAATTCAGAACGAAAAGACGAGGAAGGAGGAGGAGGAGGAGGAGGAAAATGGGGGTTGTGTATATATGCGGGAATGAGTGAGGCTGACAAAAATGGTGAGTCAGAGAGGTGAGAGAAAGTGAAAGAGAGAGAGAGAGAGAGTTTTCTTTTTTTTTTTCCCAATGATTTTTTATTACTTTTGTTTGATTGGGCCCACTTTTTAATCTATCTTGCGCACCCGTGCGCTCCCTGACTTCAGTACAATCAATCACATATCATTACTCGTGAGCAGGGATACCCTGCTCTCCCTCCTATTCTCTCATCGTGAACCCGCCTTCTGATTCCTCCCTGTTGCCGAAAATATTAGGAGTCGTTTAGAACATTGACTTCAGTTAGAGTTTTCCATTTGGTTTTTGTCTTTTTTTTTTTTTTTTTTCCTCAAAAAATAAGTCATTTTTGCTGTTCATATTTTCAAATCTCTTTTTTTGATTTTCAAAAAACTAAAATTTTAAAAGTTCATAATTCAAACATTTTTATTACATAAAATGACGAGAAAAACGAAACTAAACCTATATTGTTTTTTTTCTTATATATTTCAAGTTTTTATACTGTTTAACTATCACAATTTATTTTTAATCAAATGTACATTTCTAAAATATTAAAAAATCTTAAGCTAAATTGTATTTTTTCATATCAATTTTTATCTTTTTCTGAAAAAAAATTTTGTCGTTTTTGAAAAGTCTACAAAAATTACTATTGAAATTTAAAATTTCCAACTCAAACTCATCCACCAAACGGACCCTAACTCATTTCCAATCAAAATTTATTTTCAAAACTCTAACTTCAATTGACGTTCCAAACATATACTTAATTTGCTACTACGTAGAGTTATCGCCTATGAGGTGGGTGTATAGAAGGCAGTTCTTGACAGTAACTACTACTGCTTGTATGAGTATGGTAATGGATTATATGCACTCCTTGTCAAGCAATAAGACCGAAATATAGAATATTTAGCAAACATTCGTGTGAAAGTTTAGAAACCCCTTTAATAACATTCAAAGGTATATTTCAACTCATTGATAGATATATTCATAAATCATGATTGTTATAGTTTAATTTTATTTGAGATTGATATAATGTTGTTGAACAATATTGTTGTAAGATATACACTCAATGTATCTTTTTTTATAGCAACAATCTCATCATGAAACTTTTGATTTTGATAAATGGTTTTTATTTATTAAAGAGAAATAAAAAGACTTCTAACAAAAACAAAGAGAGAAAGAGAGAGGGAAATGAAAAGACTATAGGGTTTTAAATATCTGCATTCCTATCGAAATTTCTTCCATCCCACTTGCCAAGCTAGGGGTGGATGTACATGGAGACCAGTGGGAAATTAAAGACTCCAGTTATGGTCATAAACAAAAATGCTATAAATTTGACACCTCCTTAAATTTATGCTCACTGTTATATTAAAGTAGATAATTTTACAATTTATAATATTAAAAATTATTAACTTTAATATTAGAGTATGTAAAATTATAATAAAGTACTCAAAACATGACTGTTCACCTGTCATGTTTGGTAGAAGGGATGGACATTAGAAAGGGAAGAAGAGTAAAATCAAGTAATGGAAAGAATGGATGTTTTCTTTTATGTTATTGGGTAGAAGAGAAGCAAAACAGAAAAGAAAATTTATAATCAAATACATTTTTTTCAAAAATAATGTTATATAAGTTAAGAGATGATGATAAATTAAAATCAAAATAGTTGTTTTATTCATATTTGTTTTGTCAAAAATTTTCATCTCACTTTTCTTCCTAAAATTGGACAGACTAAAAAGTGGTGGAGTCTATAGAATTTCAATTTCCTTTCCTTTCCTTCTTATTTTTCTCTCAACCAAGCAACTAAAATTATATTTTTCCTCTCCAAAATCCTCCCATGATTTCCTCATTCTTCCTTTTCCACTCTACAAAACAGAGGCGAAGTCGGGAAGTGGAGGGAAAAATAGAATGGTGCATAGTAAGGACATGAGGAGGGCCATAGAGTAACACTACTCATGAGATAGTGAGTGCAGCGCATGATAGCAATCTCCCAGGGCGGATGATGTAGTCAATGGGCGTTCACGCGGAATAATAAAAGAGGAAAAAAAAAAACTCAGAAAAATTGCCACTAATTGACACAACCCAACCCAACATTAACTAGTGGGGGAGTTGACTTGCGTCCTCTGTCTTTGAGCCGAGAGCGCACACATCTTTTTTTTTTTTTTTTTTTTTTTTTTTATTGTTTGAATTTTGCTTTTATTTTTTTTTATTTTATTTTTTGTCCTCGTAAGGATTGCCTTTTCATTCATTTTATTTTACTATTGTTGCCATTATCCGCTTTCAATTAATAATTTTTATGAGGTTTTTCTGGCTGAATTAAAAAAAAATTTGGTTTGATTCTATCATTTTCTGTTTTTCAATTTCATATTCACAGATAAGAATCCTTTTTTTAGATATAACAGAAACATATTTTTTATATTAGTTTCTCTTAGTCGATCACTCAAGGTCTATTTTATTATCACCAAATTATATTTTAATATCCGAAATTAGAGTAGAACTTAAAGAGAGACAATGAGAATCCAATCTGAATAGACGAAGAAATAAGTCTAGCAATGATAATCATTATTCTCAGGTTGAAACTTTAGCATTCGTTACTTGAAAAAAAATGTACTTTAACATTATGAATCCATGGCCTCAAAGTCAACTGGTTTTTATTCTTAGATGCGAAAACCCACTTGTTTTATTCTTAGATATGCTAAAACCCACTATTAAAAGTCCCATATTATTTATTGGCAGAATTTGTACGGGTTATGTGGCGAATCTCTATGTCATCTATCTATTGTTAAAAACCCCAATTTTACTATAAATTTAAAATGTATTGTTATATATTAATTTCTCTCAGTCGGTCACCTGAGATTTATTCTGTCATTATTAAATCATATTTTAATAGTCGAATTTAGAAAGAAATTAAAAAAAAAAAACAATGAAAATCGAATCTGATAGATGAAAGAAAAAGTTAGTAACAAGAATCATTATTACGATGTTGAAACTTTAAGAATAAAGCATTCATTACTTTGAAAAAAAAAAAAAAAAAAAAAGGTACTTTAACATTATGAGCCCATAGCCTCAAAGTCAACTGGTTTTTATTCTTAGATGCTAAAACCCACTTATTAAAAGTCCCGTATCCTTAAGTGGCAGAATTTATATTAGTTATGTGGCGAATCTCTATGTCATCTATCTATTGTTAAAATCCCCAATTTTGCTATAAATTTGAAGTGTGTTAACTATGACATAAATTTGGGTTAGCAACAATAACACTACAAATATGAAATTTAATTTTATATCAATTTAGGTGATATGTTGAGTTATTATTATTTTACTAATACATCAAATAACATATAATAAAATTAAAAATTATGTCATTGATTAGAAGATGACAATTTACTATCACGTGAATTGGTATTAAAAAAATTAAAATTGAAGTTTACAATTTGAAGAACTTAGAAAAATTAAAATATCAATTCAAAGATGCATGTATATGTATACATCATATGCATGGTACGTGGCATACATGATATCTATTGTACATGAGTATGAGGATTATATGGCGGTAGAATTTTATAGTGAAGGCATTAATTGATAAAGATTTATTAGACTATTTGTTATTTACTTGAACTTTTTAATTAAGCATAAATAGAAAAATATAACAAAGAATCCATAGATAATATATAATACATGCAGTCTTACAGATAGTTTTGGCAATAATCAACATGCATGATTGCATGGCGGTAGAAATGATAGAATATAGTCAATGATCGTAGAAATATGTAAGTTGAAGGGTTCTTCTTTTTTTTTTTTTTTTTTTTTTTTTTTTAGCATTTGTAATTTGAAGCTGGAATATATATTATTTGGTTGTTTACCATTCATATTGGTCTCAAAAATAATGTTGATCAAGTTTTATAACCTGTCATTAAAATGCGCAGTGATTTGCGTAGCGCTTTGAAAAATTTCTTGCCTGCAATAAATATATAAAGGACGCTTTTTATTAAAAAAAAAAAAAAAAAAAAGTTTTGTTACCTTTTTGTACAATAATTGACCCTTTAATTCTTAGTTGTGATTTTGTTTTTCGTGTTTACAGCATTTTGTAGTCTCTGAATTTGCTCCGTCTGGGTACCCTTTTGAAACCATGTTTTCAAAAAAAAAAAAAAAAACAATTAAATTTGTCTTTTTCTTTCAAATTTATTATTTATTTTTTCAAATATTTTTTAAAAATTTAAATTTTAAAAGTTTATAATTTTATCATTTTAAGTGGAAATGAGATGATTTTTTTTAATTATATAGAATTTTGAGAGAACCAAAACAAAATCTATATTGCTAATTTTTTTCCGAATACATTTTAAATTTTTAAATTTTTTCACTTCAAGTAGTTTATTTTCACTAAACTCACATTTTCAAAACTTAAATCATCTCGAACCTCCAAAATACAGTCTCCAAATATATCCGCAAACCGGGTCTTCTTTGTGATTTAAACTTTTTTTTTTTTTTTGGTCTTTGATTTTGTTTTCCTGGACAATTTAGTTGTCGAAGTTTTACATATTAGAAATTAACTCCAACTACTAACGATGGATGACTAAATTTTAGAGAAATCTATGACTATTTCAGACTAAGCTACTAAAAAAAAACATTTAATTTTTTAAGGAGTAAAATGTCAAACATTAAATTAGATTGACTAATGACTGATCGATCATTAATTATGTAAATCTAAAAAGATGATAAACGGTTATTTTATTAAATAAAAAAATTGACTATTTATTAAAATAAGTTATTTAAACTCATCACTCAACTTAATTTTCTTTATTATTATTATTATTTTGAAATGTAATTGGTTGTTATTGGCTACTTCTATTATTGTTTTCCCTCGTTGGAGGGCGAAACTTTTGACAACGAAGGAGTGGATGAAAATAACTGGATTAGTACCTTTCTTTCTAATCAATATGATATTAACCACAAATGCTGAGACACTTGTATTAAAGTTATGCGTAAAAAATCAACAATCAGGACCTTTCTTTCTAATCAATATGACATTAAATTTTCTCGTACTTTATTTAGATTTTGGGGTAAAAAGTTTGCAAACTAGCATGAATTATTTTAAAGTAAAAAATAAAAACCTACCCACTGACATCGACATTAAAAATCTGTCGCTTGTTATTTGTTTATATCCATTATTGTTATAAAGATGTCATTTGTCAACTTTAATATATGTATTTGGTAAATTACTTTTTCAAACTATTAGGAAAAATAAAAGGGATGTTTATTGAAACACATCTACTAATTTTTTTTTTCATTTTTTTTAAATCATCAACCAATTAAATATTAAACGTAAATTATTACTTAATACACCCCTTTAAATATTCCAAAAAAAAAAAAACCACCCTAAAATAAAGTTCTATTTTTTATTCTTTTTTCAACCATCACTTGATATACCCCCTTAACATCTCGGTGATATTTGGTTCACTATCTCATTCAAATTAAAATATACTTTTTTATCTCAATTTTTATCTTTTTTTGAAAATGTTTTTTGTCTTTTCTAAAAAGTCAATAAAAATTACTAGTGAAATTTAAAATTTTCAATTCAAATTCAAAATTTTCAACTCAAACTCATTCACAAAACGAACTTTTCAAAAAATCCTCCCCCTCCTCCTTTTCTTCTTCTTCATCGTCCTGAGAAATCCAACAATTCTTTCTTCTCTCTCTCTCTTTCCTTCCTTTTCTTCTTCTTCTTCTTCTTTTTTTTTTTTTTTCGAAGAAAACCAACAATTCTTCCTCTTTTTTTAATTTTTTATTCTTTAGATGTCCGCATTTACTAATAAAATTATATTTAGTAAGACTTGGACTCTAATGCCAAACGTTACCTCTTCTAGATATGTGCTATTTCGCGTCTTGAAATGAATGATGAACACATGGAATTTAATGCTTTACTTTCCTCATCAAAGTCTGGGGAACCTCTTACGAAGGAACGTTGACCATAAAAAGTTTTTTTATGTATATTTTCTTATGAAGTGACGTTTAAACATATGTATATATATAGATAATAATTACCGATTTGTTGTTCGAAAATTTTCTTTTCCTGCTTATTGTTGAAAATAGCTGCACGTAACAAATGAAAAACATATAAGCAATATAGCTCTTTGATAATTCAACCTATAACTCCGCCCAAAAAAAAAAAAAAAGGTAGATGATTAATTTGTTGAGAATCAACAACTTTTTAGGATAAAAGCTCATATAAAGCTTTTACTTTTAATTTATCTTTTGAATAGAAATCCAGAATTTTTTTTTCTCTTTTCCAGAAAAAATATCAAGAATTTAGTCATTAAAAAACATTATTTGAAAGAAAAAAAAGATGCATATAAAACTACGAGTCTTACTAAATCTAGTTTCGAGTCAAACATGGATATCTAGGGGAAAAAGAGAAAGCAAGAAAAAAATAGTATTATTTCTCAGGTTAAAAAAAGAAAAGAAAAGGAAGAAGTCGAATAAGAATAAAGAAGTCGAATAAGAATAATAATAAGAAGAAAAGCAACTAAATTGATTTTAAAAATTGTTGGAAAAATTTATTGATGAGTGGGTGAAAAAACAAAATAAAAATTAGAATTTGATTGTGGGGACTTTTTGGAATAATAAGAGGGGTATAACAAGTAATAATTGTTATTAAAATTTAATGGAAGAGAAAAGTAAACAGAAGGATGTTTGTAAATTGTAAACCTTTATTTTTATTTATAAAATTTAGACGAGGCATGTAAAATCCGATCTAATTATTCAGGAGAAAAAAAAAAACCCCCGATCTAATATCGAATATTATAAATAAATAATATAAAAGGTGGAGGCAGGTTTAGGAAAGTTTTAATCCGATTATTCACTTGTTTAATTACAGTTTAATCTACTTCAAAACCAAAAAAAAAATACTGTTTATTCTAAATTGACTATTTGTTATTGTATTACCTCGTTGGAGTTAGCTTATAGTGAGTAATTGAGTTCACAAATTCGAAACATGACAAGTCTATGTATTATTATAATTAGACCGTGTCTGTTTTCTTATTACAATACTAAATAAAGTAAATAACAAGATATTAAAATATTCAAAATAAATAACAATAAAATAGCTAGTAAGCTAGCTATTTACTATTATTTACTATAAATATTTCGCTTGTTATTTACTTTTCTCTCTCCTATCCTTATTACTTGATCACCCATCATGTTTAATCATATATCTTTATTTTTAGATAATATATAGTATGCATAATTTTATATTATGACATAGACATAAATATTTTTCAAAAAAAAAAAAAAATAGACATAATAATATATAACATAATAGTCGAAAACTATACTTCCTTTTATATTTAGGTTAAAGGCTATAAAGTCTTATAAGCGTATTACTTATTCATTCGTTTAATTTTTGTTTCATGAAAATACTATAAACGAATAAACCCTTACCCAAGTTCCAAAAATAAAAAAAATCAAAAAAAAAAAAAACTGGATAACTGCTAATATCAGAAATACATATGAAGGGAAAACCCGTTCATCCCCGTTAATTTAGAGGATTAACAAAAAAAGAATAAAGTTTATTATTATTATTATATGTTTTTCCGACGGAAAAAGGTTGACAAGAAAACCATCCTCTCCCAAACCCACTCTATTTCCATTCCTAACTCCATCAAAGACTTCATTTAAGATCACTCATGAAAATAAAAAATAAGAATATAATGGAAAATTACAAGAAGGAAGTTTTTATAATAAAAAAAATTACTTGAAGGAAACTTGCACTATTTTATTTTACCTGTGCTCTTGAATGCTCTCGAAGTCTGGAAACAAGAGGGAAAAACATTAAAAAATAATTTAATGATAATTTTATAATTGATTTCATCGATCTGGGTTTAAATCCTTCTTAAGTTTTAGGGGAGAAAAAAAACGAATATTGAGCATTCTAAGATGTCACGTTATTTTTGTCATTTATTAACACCACTACGACGACAATGATCACATACGATAACATTTTTTATTTTTAACGAAGAACAAATTAAATCATTAATTGTCAAAACAAATATAATGACCAAACGTCCATTAGGGAAATATTTAGAAGGAAAAATAATCCAATAGCCAGAATATTAGGTTTCATGTTAGTTCGGTAATAGCTATCCAAAGATTGGGGTAAATTTTTTATTAAAATTTTTTGAGAACAATTTAATTATTCTACTCCTTACTTTTATTGGTATTGGTGCTATAACTCCTTAGTTGTTACTCATTTTTAGCGTAACCGAAGTTTTGCAAGCTGTTAATTTTTTTATCTTTTTTTTTTTTCTTCCAGGGTGAAGTTTTGCAAGCTGTTAATTTTTTTTCCAGCTGTTAATTTTTAATTTTTAATTTTTAATTTTTTTTACTTTTTTTGCAAGTGTTAATTTTTTTTATCTTTCATTTTTTTTTTCCAGGGTGTTTTGTTTATATAGACACGTTTCTAGAACGGCAAATATGGCAACTCATGGTGTATAGTAAAATTAAGCTTTCAGATAGATAAATGAAGATATGCACTTTGATTGAAGAGATAAATGAAAATCTAATTTGGTTGGAGAAAATTCACCTGGAATAAGTTGAATTTCTTTGTTAATGCAGATGCAATTATTCCTATAAAAGGAAAAAAAAAAAAAACTAAATAAACTAAAAGATAGGGACAGCGAAAGATGGAGTAAGTTGGGTGGACATTTGAGATTTGACAAAAGATCATGTTCGAGCTGGAAAAACTTAAAACTATAAAAGTGTTTTAAAAATGATTTTATTTGGATATAAATTAGAAATGAAACTTTTTTTTACATTTTTTAAGACCGTTTTTGAAATTGTTTTTGGTTGTGTAGTTATCGACATAGCTTAATAGTAATTTACACTTGATTTCATTATAAGTTGGAAAATTTGAATTCCTTAATGTTACCCCCAAGTTAATATATATATGTATATATATATATTTGGTTGTGTTTCAATAGAGATTGATTTGTGTATATATAAGAAAAGTGCGAATTAGAGTTTATACCAAACTTAAGAGAGATTGTTAGATTTGTGAGTACTCGGTACAAATTATTGCCAAAAAAAAAAAAAGAAAAAAAATCAGGATACATAAATTTAGTTGTCCCAATGTAATTTAGCAAAGATTAAACTTTTATGACCGAAACCAAATGTTCATTTGTGGCTTAAACGTGATTTAAAAATTCACAACGAAATGAATTTTAAAAAAAATGAAACGACATGTCTTTTGTTGTTCACAATGAAATGTCGTTTTCTACATGCAGAGACGACATCAAACCCTACATAACAAAGCATGTTGTTCTTCGAACTAAAACGACAACAAACATTTACTAACAAAACTCCGCGTGGTTTGTTGTAGACGACAGACATCCGTTTTATACTTTTATGGACTTTCACGGAAAAAACCACATGTCGTTCTTGACAAAACGACACAAAGTTATGTCTTGAACTAAATATACAAATAATTACTGTTATAATCAAATTCACTTATGTCTACTGCACTTTTTCACTCCTTCTATACTTGACCGTGACCTAAAGTTCGCAACGAAATGTACTTGTTCTTCGAACAAAACGACGACAACCATAGATTATTAAAACTCATGTCGTTTATCATAAACGACAAACAGCCGTCTTATGAAACATCGCCCTACTGTCACGGAAAAAAACATGTCGTTGACACAACAACAACTCTTTTACCTTTTCTTTCTTACTCTTTAACTAAAAATACTCTTTCAGCACACAAAAATATATATATATATATATAAAGTTTTAATTAACTTCACTAATTGCTACTAAAGTTTCACTCCTTTTTTTTTTTTTCCCTATTATGTTGTGTCACCAAGAAGATGAAAGTGTTGATTCAGAACCAGAAGTGTATACGCTGCAAGCATTTCTTTTCCGAAAGCAAAGCTAAAAGCGCACACTTCACCCATCACACAGAAAGGTGACCACCAAAATAAAATAAAAAATAAAATTTTTTAATGAAAAAAGAATTCAATTTTCGGAAAGTAAGTGTTTGTTTGGCTTATTGGTTCATTTCAACTCTAATCGTATTTTTTTTTTGTCTTTTTTCCAAAAAATTTTTTCTTTTCAAAAAGTTTTTTATCTTTTCTAAAAATTCAAAAAAATTTACTATTACAACTAAAATATTTCAACTCAAACTAACTAATCAAACACATTTTAAGTAAAGGAAAAAAAAAAAAAAAGAAACATAGAGCAAATATATGATTTCCAAAATTTTAGGGAGGGAGAAAACTGAGAACACACACCAAAAAAAAAAAAAAAAACAGAAAAAAAAAAAAAAGCGGGAGAGAAGGGAAGGGAAGGGAATACTTGGAGTAAAGCTCAACAAACACAAAGTGCCGAACTAGATTAAAAAAAAAAACCCAAAAATTAAAATTAAAAAAGGAAAAAGAAAAAGAAAATCATAATTTATTGATACAAATTTTCATTTCATTGTACCGAACTTATGATTAGTTTTGCGGACTTTCTCCTTGATTTAATTTCTATATATTTTTTTTTTGTAAATATAAGATTCCCTTCAATTCCTCAAGCAAACCCAGATGAACAAAACCAGTAATTGAGCGATTTAAAGGACAAAAAAACTCAAAATCAATATTAAAAAATCAAAGAAATTGTTGAATTTTTTGAGCGAATTGAGGGAAATTTCCGTTTGGCAGACATGGATGACGAAGTAGTACAGCGAGTATTCCAAGAAGGTGGTCGCGATTATTTCCAACAGCAACCTTCCACTTCCTCCTCTTCTTCCTCTATCCTCCAATCTCTCCCTCTTCATGTGGTATGTTTTTATGTCTATATATACATTTATATGATTTTTGAATTTGTTTTAAAGGATTCTTTTTGGGCTTGATATGTTAACGTTATCATCTTTGTTGATTATGAACTTCTGGGTTTGGGAAGAACAGGTTATTTTATGGCCAAATTGGACTCTTTTGTGTTTTGGGTGTTTTTTTTTTTTTTTTTTTTCCTCTGGATTTTATTTTGAAATTTGTTGTTTTTGGTTTGCAAGATTTTTCATTATTCTGCATGTGAATTGTTAAAATGGCATTGCCATTGGTAGGTTGGTGTAAATTTTCCAATTTTTTTGCTTACTCTTCACATGCTCTTGTACGAAGTATGTTGTTAGAGAGTACCCTGATGAGTAGAATTGAATTCTCGAGATTCGGGCATTAACAGTAGTTCGATAAGTGGATGTAGTTTGATCTGCTGAAGCTTCCTTGAATACTGGAAGTGTTGAACCTAATTGTAGAAAATTCATGTTTCAACTACTTGTGTGATGCATTAGAGTGGAATTTGTTTAATTTTAATACTAATGTGCATCATCATTGCTTTGTGAACGTTTCGGCGAAACCTTCTAATTTTGGCTTGGCTTGAAATGGTGCAGTCTTTTGATCACGGGTATTATTTGTTAGTAAAATCTATCCAAGAACTTAGAGAGAAAAAAGAGGGTCTTGTCACAGTTGGCATTGGTGGCCCTAGTGGCTCCGGTAAAACAAGGTATGAAACTATGAATGAAATTTTGTGGATGAAAAGTAGTTGCTGCTTGTGCTCGGTTGAAATTTTTTTTAATGTCTTTATTTACTGGACCCTGTAGCTTAGCAGAAAAGGTGGCATCTGTTATTGGGTGTATTGTTGTGTCAATGGAGAACTATCGCAATGGAGTGGATGAAGGGAATGATTTGGATTCAATAGATTTCGAGACACTAATTCAAAATCTCGAGGTATGCTTTTTGGTTGTACACTGGAACCCTAGTTATCCACGAGTGAATTTATTGAATGAGTATGCTTCCGGCCATCCTCTCTAACAATGCCATACCACTTGGGCGTTTGCTTTCACAGTCTGTGTTGTTTAAAAGTTGTCAAAGATTCTATTTGGAAAATCTTGAAATGGCTATCACTTCAAATCTCTAAAATAAGGACATCTTCTAGTACGCCCAAAACAAAAAGAAGTATTTTTTTAAACCTAAATTATTTATTTCCAAAAGGAAACCGTGGGCTGATTTTCTGGTAAAACCAACTCGCAGGTTTTGAATATGTCAATGCATTTAGTCTTTATCTAATGCATTGAGCACTATGCATATTGATACATGTTTTTGTGTCTATCACAATGCATTACTAACGAGACTTCATGATGAAATAGGATTTGACAAAAGGCAAAGATACAGTGATCCCAGTGTTCGACTATCAACAAAAGAGGCGTGTTGGTTCTGAAACAATAAAGAGTGCTTCTTCTGGTGTGGTAAGGATGTCTGAGTTACATTTAGTATGATAATCATGATGATCATTGAGTTCATTTCAATGAAATATGCGAGAATGAGTTTATGATCGGATTAAGGCATGCATGTGTTGCACTGATTTCATTTCCGTCCTAGCAAAAAAAAGAAAAGAAAAAAAAATCATTTCCGTCCATTTTGTAGGTAATAGTTGATGGAACTTATGCTCTGCATGCAAAATTGCGCTCTTTGCTGGATATTCGAGTTGCAGTGGTGATTTTTAGTCTCTATCCTCTATTTAATTGGTTTTCAATTATTAATGAAAAAGCTTGAGATGATTCTTTGTATTTCTATCTGTGATATTAGGTTGGTGGTGTTCATTTTAGTCTCCTGTCCAAAGTTCGATATGATATTGGAGATTCTTGTTCGTTGGACTACCTTATTGACAGCATTTTCCCATTGTTTAGAAAACATATCGAGCCAGACCTTCATCATGCTCAGGTTGATGCACTCTGCTCTTAGCTTGGGTGGGGCAAAATGGCTATCTGCTTGTCTGATACATATGCAAATACGCACATGTGCAAAATATTACCCTGTTGACTTTTCTCATATATAATTTACTCCCCCAAAAATGAGCTACTGTCTTTACCGCTGTTGCTGATTCTAAATTCTCTGCATATTTGGTTTGTTCTGCAGATTAGAATCAATAACAGCTTTGTCTCATCTTTTCGGGAGGCAATTTACAAACTAAAATGCAAAAGTGAGGTGCGTACACCTCTTTTTGGTTATTAATTGACATTCTGCTTATCTGTATGCATAGAACATGGACCTTCCTCCTTTATGCTGCTCTGTTAGCAATATTTCTGAATGACTTTATCAAAACTTCGACTGTCCTGCCAATAACTTTTGACCATATGCTTTCATAGAGACGTTGAAATGCAAGTAGTTAGGAACAAGGCTTGCAAATTGTTTTTTCAAGGATAAACTGATATTTAAGTTGAATTTGAGTCTGCACTCTAATTAGATAACTAGTTTCCTTTATAAGGCATATAAATAGAGAGACATGCATAAAGGACTCAAGGACGTGTGCATGCTTCATCTCTTTTCTTACATTATTAGGCTTGTCTGAACTCTGAAATAAACTACGTCCAATTTCTCTTATGGCTTGTAAATAGTACATTATTATTATTATTTTTTTTAATGTTGTACAATTTTTAGTTTTGTTTATCACATTCGTAACTAGTCTGACTAAATTTAGAGTTTTTGTTTCAGTCACCAGATGGGCAGTCCTCTTTATATCTTCAAGGATATGAAGCAGAAACAGATAAGTGAGTGTGTAGGCAGATTATCCTTCTCAGCTTTGACCATTTTTTACAAGGACACAATACTAAAGAATCTCTAATTGTTATTATATTTTATCAATCATGAGAATTTGTTGTCTTTTTATTTCAGTTTCATTGAGATGTATCTTAGACCTCCTTCAGCGAGTGAAGAAGCACGAATAAATGATTGGATCAAAGTCCGTCAATCTGGAATTAGATATTATCTATCTCTTGGTGACCAGAGGATTGTTGACAAACATTTCATCATCAGGCCAAAAGCTGAGTTTGAGGTAAGGTCAATCATCTTAGTGACCGGAATGACACATGGGTGAGAAAATTTTACTTGGAGGAACCGTGTTTTCACAAATGTTTCAAGTGGAACTAAAAAGAACGCACATGCCTTATAGTTTTTAAATTTTTCCTTTACCAAATCTGAGCTTTCCAAAGCCTAGCCGACCACTTTCAATCTGATACAAATCCAGCAGCAAAAAATATACCTTGATGATTTGATTCTACATTGTACAAAAAGTCATTGTTTTTTCCATGTGAACCGTGGCATGTCAAATTCCAGCAGGAGAATGACACCTTGATAACTTCTCTACTTTTCATGCAAAGTTTGCTTCTTCCCCCTTTTTTTTTTTGGGGGGGGGGGGGTGTGAATTTTGTAACTCCAAACTATTTTGCTTTGAGTCATGCGATATGATTTGTAAGATCTTATTCACAAGAAGTTAAACAAACTGACATTAGAAAACATGCAATAATAGATGTGGTCTAAAGTTCTTGCATGGGATTTAGGCTGTCGTGACGTCGTTAGAAAAGAATGCAAAAACTTTGAATAAAGATCAACTGGCTTCTTTGAAATTTTTAAGCTATTAATAACTTCTTAGGAGATTAGACTTTAAATTTTTTTTCTACAATAAAATACAGATTCCTAATAGAAGCTTGTGTGAAAGGCCTGTGTTTACAGACTATGTAGTTTGTTTCTTTATGCGTCATAACTTTAAATGTTTCTCTTACCAATTTTCTTTCAACATCAAAAGCAGGTTGGACGTATGACTTTAGGTGGGCTGCTTGCTTTGGGATACAACGTGGTTGTTAGCTACAAACGAGCATCGACCTCAGTCAATAATGGCAATGTATCATTGTCACTCGAAACCATTGATACTCTTGGTGAGACGTTCATGGTGCTGAGGGGCACAAATAGGAAAGTATGACCTTCTTTAGAAAAGTTAGTGTGGCTATACTTTTATCTTTCCCAAGGATTACTTCTGGTTTTGTACTGGTTATGGGATCGTGTTGTTCTATTTGTAATTGTTGGATTGGTAAAAGAGAAAAAAACACTTTAAAAAAAATGAAGAAAAGAGCATAAACATGTCTGAAGAGGCCATTTTAAACATTCGTCTTTGAAAAGCTGGAACTTTGAATGTTCCGTTGAGGGTTCAGTCTTAAGCATAAAGGGCAACAAGAACAAGAAATTCCAGAACTTGGGAGCCAGAATCAAATATTTGTTGTTTGTTTTTCCTTCCTTGAAGAGATTATTTGAGAACTAAAATCGATATTGTCTCTGAGCATGTAGATGTGTATTTCAAACTTCTTAGGTTTTGTGTATGGTGGATTTTTCTTCTACTTCCAAAAATCCATTTACATATTGAGTCTCGTGCAAGATATTTGGAGACTAGCTGTCACTAAAGCTTCTTATTCAATTCGATTGATCTTATTTTTTTGTAGACAGTTGGAAAAGAAGCATTAAAGATGGGCATCGAGGGACCTTGGATAACTAAATCATATCTGGAAATGATTCTGGATAGAAAAGGTTGCATACCGGACATTCTTCAGTCTGTTCTTTTATTGAATGCCTTTTCCACTGTGAAATGTTAAATTATTCACCAGACATTCTCCTTTTTTTTTTTTTCCCCAATATATAGTGATAAAGGGTGGGAGTTTGTCTTGTGAGTTCCACAGTTATAATTGCCAATCTTCTTTTCAGTGTATATAAATCATGCTAATTTCTTGTGCAGGTGTACCTCGTCTTAATACACCACCACCTTTACTAGGTAACCAGGAGAAAATGATAGTTGCACCAAGACCAATCCGAGTTACTCCAAATCTTGTTACTAGGCTTGAGGATTTATCCCAGCCGTGGACTCGATCCCCAACAAAAGCAACAATGGAACCTGTAGTTGCAACATGGCATTTCATTTCATCAGATCCTCAGTGTGCTGATAGATCGACCATAGGTATGTTGACGTTGAGACCACATTCTCTAGTTTGTCGTAATATTTTTTTCTAGGCATGCCACAACTTCCGTCTAGACTTCTCTCATGAAACAACCACAGACCCTTCCACTTTCAGGGACACCATGAGACTTGCTCCAATGTCAGATTCATATGACTTGGATAGGGGATTGCTTCTTGCTGTGCAAGCAATTCAGGTAAGGAGTCCAAGTTAATAGTAAGTTTTGATTTAAAAAAAGAAGAAAAACAGTTAAAAGTTGTAAGAACCTTTTGGAAACTCCGATTATAAAAACTTGAGCATTACTTTTTAACATAGTCTTTTGTTGATTGTTCCAGGCTTTGTTGGAGAATAAAGGTTTCCCAGTTATAGTCGGAATTGGTAATGTGGGTTTGAGTTGAACCCACCTCCTCCCCTCCTCTTGTGGTTGAGTCTACACTATTCAGCATTTTCGCTTTGTTTCGACATGTCTGTTAGCATTGCATATGTTATACAGTGTTCTGCAAACCTGTGCCCTGCGATCTTGGAATTTATCATTTTTAATGTGGAAGCATAAGGATATTGAGTTGTTTCAGTGCACCAATATCTTTTTTCTATGAATTTTTGGTGGATGGGTTATGGAAAGGGGATGATACTTCTCCTTGTTTTCTTTATGGAATGCTATTTTCAAACTATCCAACAAGTTATTGGGGGTTATAAGTTACATCTACGTGCTGGTCCTTTGTTTTTTTTTTTTGTTTGTTATCTTATATTTTTAACCTTTTGTGTTTGTGTATGTGCACTGAGCTTATTGTTTCTGTTTGAAAGAGGGCAATATAAAAGCTAGTATTTTTGGCGGGGTCCTTTTCTTTTTACTTAACCAAATGGAAAAGTCAGCCAGTTTTACAATTAAAAAACTGACTAGTTTAAACTTCAGAAAAATGGAAATTCTACTTTGGAAGTTGAACTTCACATTCTGAGACTAATTTCATTCTCTAGTTTGTAGAGCCTGCTTCTTTAGTTAGAATCTTGCCATTAGCTTGAAATACTTTCTTATATTGTTGCTTTTATTTCTGTTGCAGGTGGCCCAAGTGGGTCGGGAAAGACTAGTTTGGCTCACAAAATGGCAAATATAGTTGGCTGTGAAGTAGTTTCACTTGAAAGCTATTATAGATCTGAACATGTAAAGGATTTCAAGTACGATGACTTTAGCTCGCTTGATTTATCCTTGCTCTCGAAAGTAAGTTGTCCATCATTGTGTTTGTCTGATGGAATATATTTGTATTCTATTATTGTATGTATGGTATATGACATGGCTAGTTAGATGATGTTGACTTTACTTATGGTGATTGGGAAATCCAGAAAGTTGGACGGATAAATGGGGCTTGTACATTCATCTGTTCAATTTTTGAACTTATTATTCTACAATTTCCTCATTGACATCCACCTAATTATTGTATTAGACAGTTGTTGAGAAAGAGTTATTTATGCTGAGATGAACCGTATAAATTTATCCTAATCCCTATTGATTTATGATGTTATGAAAAGTAGTTTTGTTAGCAATATACAATACTTGCAGTTTACAATGGAAAACATCTATCCGCTCTAATTAATAGTTGGTGCTATATTTAATGAATTTAGAATTTTATAAATTACCATAAACAAGTCTTTGACATGAAAGATTTGCATGGATTTAGGAATGATATTTAGTAAATTGTAATGTTTGAGTAATGAAAGTAACCGGATGCAAAAGATGGAATCCTTTTTCGGGTTTTCACTCTCCTGTAATATCTTGTCAAATCACCCTTTTTTTTTTGGAGGAATAAACAAATGATGATCATGGCATTGCTTTTATTTGAGTTTACGCTTTCGACACTTGCATGGTGAAGCTTATAAATCATGTACTGCTTGGTGTTTCCTAGTAAAGTGAAGGTCGTATATTTTTTGCGAACAAATGAATGTTGTATTTGTATATTACCCTGTTTGTCAATTGTCTGCAGAATATTGACGACATCAGAAATGGCCGAAGAACAAAAGTACCTGTATTTGATTTGGAGACTGGGGCACGGAGTGGTTTCAAGGAACTTGAAGTTTCAGAAGATTGTGGAGTGGTCAGTCAAGGCTTCTATTAAGACTTAATTATGTTTTGCGTTGCTGTACTTTCTATTAAATAACATGATACTTTTTGGAATGAGAAAATAAACCAGAGCATGTTTTTAAACGCAGGAAATTAAACAGAAGGTTGGCTTTGAACTATTTAGTGTAGCCCAATGAGAAAATTTCCGTTTTGTATATTGACATATTATGCCAAATTATATATTACTTGCGAGTAAAGCATGTGGTACTAGAAAATTGTTTGTCTGAAACATCTCACAGTTTTCGTGATCATCAAAGTCACTCATGTTGCAATTCATTTAACTTCTAGATTTTGGCTTTTGTTTTACTATTTTTCTGTCGTAATAAAATTATTCTGTTTTCTTTAAGCAGATCATTTTTGAAGGAGTTTATGCTCTGCATCCTGATATCCGAAAATCTCTGGACTTGTGGATTGCTGTTGTAAGGACAACTTCCTACTACATTTCTTAGGATTTTATATTTGTCTATTCTTTATCATTTTCTTCTCCTTCCCCCACCTTCCGTCTAAAACTTGAACTCAATTGATGATAAGAAAGAGTGGCCATCATTAACTTTCATTAAACTTACTGACATTATTTTGTTCTAATGAAACAGGTCGGTGGTGTTCACTCACATCTCATTTCTCGAGTTCAGAGGGATAAAAGTAGAGTGGGGTACTTTATGTCCCAGAATGAGATTATGACGACAGTGTTCCCAATGTTTCAGCAGCACATTGAGCCGCATCTTGTTCATGCACATGTTAGTCCATTTTGGAGCCCTCCAAAATTTCTTTTAATTTTTAAAAATAAACAGACCTGAGTTTGTCTTTTCTCTTCTCTCTCTCTCTTTCAAATATTTTTTTTTCCTGTTTAGGAATATTTGAGTGGCATCCATGATTCATATTTTCTTCTTTTCACAATGCAGCTCAAAATTCGAAACGACTTTGATCCCGTGCTTTCTCCTGAGAGCTCATTGTTTGTGTTGAAGAGTAATAAGGAAGTAGGGCATTGTCGTGCCTTCTATTTTAAATTGACGTCTTTATGATTTGCCTCTGGCACATCTTCTTATGTTGTCCGATTGGTAACAGGTGGCTTATCAAGATATCTTGAAAATTCTTGAACCAGCAAAGTTCTGCAGCTCTGTTCAGAACTTCATTGATTTATATTTCAAGGTTCCTGGAATTCCTACGAACGGGCAGTTAACAGAAAGCGATTGCATTCGGGTTAGAATCTGTGAGGGCAGATTTGCACTGCTGATACGCGAGGTTTGAAGTTGAAAAATTTTCATTTCCCTGTTATGATTATCGACTCTTTTCTTTGAAATTTTAGTAACGTGATTTGGGATTTCATTTGAATGACTGCTAGCCCATCAGAGAAGGAAACTTCATCATTCAACCAAAAGTGGATTTTGACATCAGCATCAGTACGGTTGCTGGCCTTCTCAACCTTGGGTAAGCGCTCTATTTGAGCACTGGTTGTCACATAAGATGGTACATACTTAATAATTATTTATCATTCTGTGACGTTAGGTATCAAGCTGTGGCTTTTATTGAAGCATCGGCATTCATTTACCAAGATGGAAAGGTTATATCATTTACGAACTACTTTGCTCTTCTTTTTCTCTACCAGTTGTATTTTTAGTCCCTTGCTACTGATACAACGTTGCCAATAATATAACCCAAGGATATCGCATTTCAAGTTTCTAATGCAAATAATTTTTTATTTTTGTTTATTTATTTTTTCACGTTTTTGTCCTCTGTTTTAGATTTTAATTGAGGTTGACCATTTACAAGATGAGCTTGGCCCATACCTACAAATCAAGGGGGTTAATAAAGAGGCCGTCGCTGCTGCTGGTTCAATGCTTAAACTCGATGGTTCATATACGACAAAGGTTTTTCCTTGATTATACTATGTGTTTTTTCATTTTGAGCCTGTATTAGTATACCATGGGGCAGCTTCAACTGTGCTCAGCTGCTTTTTTCGTTTTTCCTTCAATAGCAATAATTCGGTAATTGGTATACATAAAAGTGTACGAGGATATTTATCATTTGTATTGCATCAAGTGGTTTGTGTTGTGCCGCTGAGTGCTTTAATCTTTTGTTTAATGTCAATTGATGACTACCTTTTTTTTTTTTTTTTTTTTTTTTTTTCCCCTTTTTGGTGCGTTTGAGATTTTGACTTTCCATGTATTTTAAATGGTCCGATTTTCTCTTCAAAGTTTTCTGTAATTTAGTTAAATGTCAATTTTTAAAAAAAAAAAATTTTATTTGTGCAGAGTTATCTCCAAATAGTCCTGGAAAGATTACCTGCACTGGAAAGGAGTTCTGCTGGTATTCACACTCATCAAGCTGCAAGGTTGCAGGAGCTTGTGGAATTTATTCAATCTCAGGTATTTTACTTCTCTTTTAACGGGATTGCTGTTGTTTACAACGCCTCTGTAAGAGTCAAAACTTGTGGTGTAGTAGTTATGATGTTACCACTGCAACATCAAACTACAAAATGGTGTAGGCGTTACATCAAACGGGAAAGGGGAGATAAATCATGTTGCGTTTGGATCAAGAAATGTAGCAATTTGTTTTAATGTGACAAGACGTACAATCGAAGTTGTAGTAAATTTTGGCGTGTCGTATCAGATTAGCACACCATGTTTCACAAAATTTGACTCAGAAATCACTGCCTTCCATCCTAAAAGAGAAAAAATCAGAGCTCTAATCCGATTAGAGACACTCATCTTCCAACATAAACGAAACTTTAATATATTTGAAGTGCTTCTGCATATCCACTATTTACAGTAATTGTCGTGGTGGATGGAACAAACAGGGAAGCTGTACGGCATCCGAATCCTCACCAAGCCGAGAGGTTTCTCCAATGGAAGGGGTTATCGAAGACATGCAATCGAGGATTAGACGGCTTGAACGGTGGCATGCAATCAACACGGTACTTCCAATACCCTTTCTCCGTGTAGATTCCTTCATAAATATAAGCTTTTTCCCAACCTTGTTTAAATAATTATTTGTGTGACTTCTTGTTGCAGATACTATGGACTTTTTTGATGTCTGCCCTTGTTGGTTATTCTCTCTACCAAAGAAAACGACACTAATTTCTTTTTTCCGACGCTAATTGCGAGAAGAGTTGTTGTCGACTGTATATTGCAACGGCGGTAAATTTTAGCACTGCAGTGGCTTCATGGATTTCCTTGATCTCCTTCCACACAGGTTCATATGAAGGACCCTCTTCTTTTTCCGACACTAACAAACATTTTCTTAATGATTGTAACTTCTAAACTTCAAAGCAATTGTTTTTGCTTTGTCCCCTTTTCGGGAATTCTCAAGAGGAAATGAAAAATAACAGTTCAAGTTTCATATTGAAAGAAAGGGAAAAAAAAAAAAAAAAGTTTATCTAATAAGAGAAATGCCAAGACTTTTACCTCTTTTGTTGCATGTGTTTTATGCTACTAGTTGACAAGTACATGTGCGAGTGCAAAATAGATAAATAAAACAAATAAAAGAAAAAAAAAACATGAAATTGATGTGATCACTAGGTGGTGATGACAAGCAATTACGTGATTGTTATGTGACGAACTGGAGAGGGAGGACAAAAGCCTCCTTTCACTCTTTTGAAGAGTGTTATAGATGGATAAAATAAAGTTCAAAATTCTAGTTCTTTTTACTAAAATCGATGAAAATTATGACAATTTGGACATGTTATCTTTCAATTTATAAATCAAGGTGTAAATATTTTACTCCGTGGAACACAGCAAACGATTTGCATCATCTTCCAGAAATATAATTTATTTCGATTAATAGTCTGTTTAACTCTGAAATTGAGAGAACTGTGTTTCCTAAAATCCTATATGTAAGTAACTTCCAACACAGGTTATTTGGGAAACGAACAGGTTGAAACAGGCTAAAACTTCGACCCACGCTGCATCAAACTGCTATACACAACACAAAAAAAACCACAACACAATTAAATGCGTTTCTAGGGATTCTGCTTTGAGAAGCACAAAGGTTCTTGCAAACTTAAAAAGCTTTTCCGATAATCGCAGCAACGGTGTTCTATATTTTAGTAAATGACTTTAAACTCTCAGGATTCTTCAAGAAATATGCAGCAATGGCTATTAGGATGATCAATATAACGAGCCACAGGCTAAATCCTCCTGCAATGGAAACAGAAGAAAATTTTACATACCGAAAGGTTAAATGGTGTCACGGACAACAGATATTTTCTTCCATTCTTATGATTCCGCATAAAAACAAGTTTATTATGCATTTTCAGATAACCACCAGAACTACCCGTTAGTCGAGCACCACCACTACATTTGTTGTAAAAATTTTCAGGGGCCTTCCTTTGTGTTTTATTGCGTATGCATATATGTACAAGTATAAATTCCCTCTTATCAAGTTAGTTTTACTTATAAATTTCTACGCCATAATGCCAGGGTTGATTTCTTTCAAGAAACTATCGTTGAAAAATGGCTACACATAGTGTTTCAAACTAACCTCAACTAAACAATGTTTATGTCTTTGTTAGAAAAGATTAGCAAGGAGGTTAGAGCTGTTACATGGCTTAAACTACTTTAATTAGTTGTCTTCGGTCTCCAGTGAGAGGAGGGTTATGCGACCAAATGGGTACTAGGACGTAAGAACTAAGAAGCATCTCAAGCAGTTGCCGTGAAAAACAATCGACGTTTTGCTGAATCAGTCATTCAGAAAGATAAGGGCGACACTTACGCTTGTCCTTTGCTTCCTTGACTATCGTCACCCTTGCACTCGAGTCCAGGGAGGCAGAAGCCAATGCCCTGTATTTAGTTAAGTAACGTGGTTCACTAGTAGTTCTTAAATGGAAAAACAAGCATTGTTTTATTAACAACATAGAAGCAAAGAGAACGTCAATGACCTTGAATCAGGAGAGAATCTCATTGCAGTTACAAAGCCGAGGTGTGCCTTTTTAATCACTTGATGAATCCGCATACTTGTTGAGTTTATAATAATAACGTCTCCTTCAGTTGTTCCACTGCATTTTTTCCGGAAATAAGAGAAAAATTGAAAGAAAAAAAACAAAAAAACAAAAAAGCAAAAAAACAAAAACAAATCTGTTTCCTCTATTTCATCCCACACTGATTTAACAAACCACGAAGTGAAGAATTTACCATGCAAGGAACTTTCCATCAGCGGAGACATCAAAGGATAAAATAGTGTCACGGACAACAGACTTGGAACTAATCCTCTTCCATGTGGTTGTGTTCCATGTCACGATGCTTCCGCCTTTACCTGTACCACACAGACATCCATCATGTTTAACTAACAGAACAAAAATATTGAGAAACCAGTTAATTGAAGAGTGTGGGTAAATTATAAACGGGTTCTGTCCACCTGTTACTGTAGCAGTGTATAGAACAAGATTCTTCTCATTGTTTTGGGAAAATCTGCAGGCGCAAAACATTTCATCCTGTGTGCATGTAAACCAATCAGTTTGCAGACCTTCAACTTTATTTAATAAAAGAAATATCAGGACTTCTTCAACGCGACTAGGTCACACACAGAAACTATGAAAACATAAAAATTTTGCCCATCTGATGATCCCGGCAGACAATTTGGCTCTATACTGAGAAACAAAAGCCATCAAAACTTCGTAGGATTCAATTGTGTGCTACATTCTGCTACTCTTTAAGTTAATAACTGTTCCATTTGTAACGAACGGCTGTGCTATAAAACATGAATTATGAGTATCTTGAGTTACTCACATTTCCCTTGGGCAAAGAAGCTACAGCTGTTGACGAAGTTACATCCCACACCCTACAGCCACCACCTCCCAAGGAGACGAGCAATTTTCCATCAGGGCTGAGAAAATCCATTAAGCCGGGAGATTAGTACAAAACAAAAGCAAAAATTTGAAATAAATATCTCCTGTTTCCAATATAGTGGCATTGCAAACCTGAAATCTAAATCCTTCACACTAGGATGAGCTTTGGCTTCATTAAGAATAATTTCCATGCTAGGCCATTTTAAAACCTTTAAATTGCCACCCTGTACTGCAACAAAGTCAACTCATTAGAAAGCATGTTTTTCCGGCAAAAATGATTTGTATTCTCTCAATGTTACTTGAATTTTTCAAACACACGTAGAATTGCAAAGGCAGTAAAATGGGAGGTAAAGCAGGAACAGGTCACGGAGGCAAAAACTAAAATCTGCATCTATTAGACGTATCATCACTAGAATAGTAATTAAGAGTACATTACGAAACAATATTTTATGAAGTAAATTCACTTTTCCCTTCTTGGGTAGAGCATTTTTTTCCCTCTCTATGCATAGCTAAAAAACAACAATGTGAAGATGGTTATCTACCTCACCGCCAGAGGCAAGTACCGAACCCTCATCATTAAATGCCAATGCTAACCGTTGTTCAACGTCTTCCAATAAGGTAAGCACTTCTTTAGGCTGCTTGACACCGCGTTTATGACCTTCAGAGCCATGCTCTTCATCCCACTTAAACCATCTGTACAAGAATGTCTAATTATTGACCCGCCATTACCGAAGTACAATTTTCTCTGTTCTCTCAGGTGAAAAAATAACGCTAACATGCCTACTCTTACACCATTCGACATAGTACCCAGATAAATTATAAAAATTCAAGAAAAAAAAATTTACAAACCACTTAAATGATTTCAACTTATAATTGACCTGATCAAAATCTACTATATTAAAGATCTAATTTTAGCATCAAAACGTATTCGAGAAAATAATAACTTTCAGTAGAAGACCAAAAGAGGTTTCATTTGAATACCTGCAAAAGTTTGGGAATGAGCAAACGAGTCCCTCTCCACCAGGATGAACCGCCATTCGATAAGGCAAATCAGAGCGAGTCTCGTGTTTAACGACCTGCATTTTATCTCAAAACTTGATCAGTGATTAAAGAAAGATGAAGCCTTGACCTAAATTCGAAGATAGGGATGGGAAAATTCACAGGCTGATGGGAGAGAGAATTGGAGGAGAGATCGAACTCGGAGAGGATGACGGCGTTCGGGATCCCGCTCCGGCCCTCGCCCCCGCCGCCTGCCAAAACGATGTAGTTCCGATCGTCGTTCCGATCTGGTTGGTCCTCCTTCTGTTCGTCTTCGGATTTGGGGTCGAATCGGATGTAGTTGTTGAGGACCAAGCAACGGCGTAGAAAGGGACGCCATACTTCTGGAAGTTCGAAGGCTTGGACTACTGGTATTCGCCATTGTTGGTCTCTCTCTCTCTCTCTCCTGAATTTGAGCTCGAATCGTGAAAATGGCGTAGAGGCCAGTAGATGTGGAAATTTGGGCCGGGCCGGCCCGCGACCGTAAATTAGGCACGGTAGGTGGCTTGGTCCGAATATTTTAAGTCTGATGGCCGGCCAGCTCGCCCGTTATTTAAAAAATAAAAAAATAATTAAAAAAATATATAAAAAATAAATAAAAATTAAAAAAATAAAATAGAATTTGAATAATAAATAAGTTTAATATAATACTTAAAAACAAAAAAAAAAAAAAAAAAAAAAAAAAAAAAACTAAAAAAAAATTAAAAGTTTAATTATAATATTAATTAACTGACTAATTAATATTATAATATTAAGTACTAACTAAATAATTATAATATAAATATAATATAAATATAAAAATTAATAGAAATATATAATAAATTTTTTTAACAAAGTATAAAATTTTTTATTTTTTATCTAAGATAAAATATTAAGATAAATATTAAATTATCAAAAATATACAAATTTATTCAAAAATTACAAATAAAAAAAAAATTAAATAAAAATTTAAAAAATTGGGCCCGGCCCGCTCTAAGCCCACGGGCTGGCTGGCTTATATTTGAAAATTCAGGCCGGCCGATTTATGGCCGGCCCGGTCTGAATTTTTAAAATAGCCCATCGGACTCGGACCGGACCGGGCCGGCGCGGCTTGAATTCCCACCTCTAGAAGCCAGGCCGAGTCGCTTACTGAGTTACAGACAATATGCTCCATTAGTGAAATAGCAATTTTATACGTACACCCCTAAATTTCTTAAATTTGATAACTAGCCTTTAAAATTTTTTTCTTCATAATCAACCCCTTAAACTTATAATATTTGATATTATCAGTCCTTTTTGCTCAAATCCGTCAAAATTTAAACGGTTTTTTTGCACATGGCTTATAGCCCAAGAAGGGCATTGTTAATCAATTTTTACTTAATTTTGGTATAAATTTACATTAAAGTTTAGGTTAAAGTTTGAGTTATTATTGATTTAGATTCAGGTTCTCATATGAATTTGGGTTAAAATTAAATAAGCCTTTGTTTGGTGTTTTGATTGAAGTTGAGATTTTTAAGTTGAGTTGAAGATTAGTTAAGTAAGAACTGGAGTTGAGCATTTGGTAAATAGTTTGAGATAAAAAAGTTTAACTTGAATTGAGTGTTTGGTTGTAAAAATTGAGTTGCATTGGAAAATATGCCTGAGTAAAATTGTATTATAAATTGGAAATCAATTTCTTTCTTTTTTTTTTTTTTTACATCTTAATTTGATTCCTATGTATAGAATAATTGTTACTGTAGTAAAAAAAATGTTTTAGTTGGGTTATTTTTAAATGACTCGCAATTTATGAGATTTTTATCTCATTTTGTTATTTTCGCCCCTCAAATAACATCCCAGTGTAGGTTAAGAAGGGGAAAAAAAATCATCAACAGCATACATCAAATTAATTATAATCTTTTTTGCACAGTCATAAAATACAACAATTTTAATTACATAATTGCTAACTAAAAGTGCTAATAAAAAAGAACCATTCTCCCTAATTTACGTTAAACAGATAGAAATAACCTTAATTTCAAGTAAATTTATATTTTGAAAATCGTTGATATCCGTCCCACATATCATCGACCAAAACTTCTCTCAGCTGATTCATTCCGCCCTTTCTCGATGCGTCTTGCATTGTTTCCATACCATACTTGGACCTATATCATCGATCTCGTTGTCCAACACAACATCCGCGTTAATATCAACATGTCCACCTACAAGCACACAATCTACTGCATACTCATCCAGATTGAAAACATAAGAGTTGAGTCTTTGCCCCTTAAGCAACTGTACATTCTAATTAGATATTGTACAACTCTTAATAATTAACTAATTATGTAGTACGCACGAAACACGTGTGGAATAGACAAACAAAGTAAAATAAAATAAAAATAAAAAAACCAAGTAACATGAACTAAATTGCTATAAAAGCAGCGCATGGTGATGAGCTAGCTGTCACGTGACAATGAAAAAAATAAACGAGAAAAAAACAGATTCTTATTTTTAAAGAGTAGTATAGACTATAGATTAATAACAAAGTACTATTATCTTTTTCATGAGCTAGCAAAGTTGCAACATTTTCATTTTCCATTTGACTTTTTCATGCTCCCATAGCATTTTTGGATGCATTAGCTGAGCTAGAAGCCACGTGTGCTGAAGCGGAAGAGGCGAGACCCAGCGACAAAGGGGATTTGCAAGAATACCATAAATTTTGGCACATTCATATAATTTTACCACCATAAAAGTAAAATTGATAATTTTACTATTTTATAATATTTAATTAAATAATTAAATGAAAAAAATAATAAATAGATAAAAATATACCTATCTCTTTATTTTCTTCTCTTCTTTATTTATTAAAATATTTTTTTAATATCCAATTTTGTTTGGCTGTCAGTCGCTGGTCAATCTCCAATCATTGATCGGTTGCTGGTCTTCGGTCGGTCGCAGGTCATCAGTCGGTGGTAGACCGGTCGATCACCGAAGAGATTCTATTAGAATAATTATGGATTTTGACAAAATTTTTCTTTTTCATATTTTAATAAAGATGACCAAACGTATTTGGTATTAGTCACCCGCATCGATATCGGTCACCGGAGAGATTCTATTAAAATCTAAAAAAGATTTTGATAGAATATATATTTTTTGGATTTCAATAAAAATAATCGGATATATCCGACCTTAGTCGCTGAGAGATTCTATCAAAATCCAAAATGATATATTTTTTTTTATTTTCAATAAAAATTGCTGGACATCTCTGATGCTAGAGAGACTTTTTGGATTCCGTTAGAATACATTTCAAATTATGCCAGAATACATTTCGGATTATGCTAGAATACATTTCGAATTCTGCTAGAATACATTTTGGATTCTGATAAAATGCAAAATGAATTCCATTAGAATTCAAAACAGATACTATCAGAATCTGAGAAGGTAAAACTGATTCTGATTGAATGCAAAACGAGTCGAGAATAATCGGGGATGGTGGAGAAAGAGTTGAGACAGCTGACGACGGAGGAAGGAGGATAGAGAAGTTGCAGAAGAGAGAGAAATATTTGCTAGTTCTAGAGGGGAGAGGGCTGCGAATTATGAGAGAGGGGGTGATGTTAGAGAGAGAAAGAGAGATGAAGACAGAGAATGGGCGTGTTAAAACTCATATATATACACAGGGACAAAATGAAAATTCAAATTGTAAATTAGAGAAAAATAAATGTAAAATATATGAAAGAACAAATTATCGGCTTTATATTAAGGTTGACAAAATTATAAGGAGATGTCTGGCCACGTCTCTGGATACACCCTTTGTCTCGATCCAAAATGGTGTGAGCCTTAGATTGGAGCCCACAGGTTCAGTCATGAACCTATGACGAACTAACACTAACACCAAACAACAACGGGAGGCGGGGGGGGTGGGGGAACTCTAAACACCAAATGACAAAAGTAAGGAAAGCAAAAATAGTAATGACTTTAACGACGATGACGACAGAGAGCATTTGTCAAGTATAAAGAAGTGCACCTTGAGCTTTTTATAGATGTCATGCATATTAGATTAGGTTAGATTGAACTTCACAAATGTTAGATTAGATTAGATTAGATTAGATGCTAGATTGGATGTACGATTAGATAATCAAGAAAAGCCACTTTTAAGGAGGCGGCCCAGTTCGACGAATTAATATGGGTTGTTATACTTTTGTCATAATTTCTATGTTTAATTTTAACAAAATGAGAAGTGGAAGTTAAAAGTAAAAGTTAAAAATTTAAGTTTATCTAAATAATTAATAAAATGTATTGATATTTGTACAAATGATTTTTGAGTATTTTTGTCAAACACAATAAGTATATCGCAGTTTGTGTAAAGGACTTTTGAAAACTCCAAAAGCATTATCAGACTCAGGTTTTGTTTGGTATTCAAGTTTAACTCCAACTAAATTGTATTTTTTCATATCAATTTTTGATTTTTTTTTTAAAAGTTAATGAAATTTATAATTAATTTTTGAAAAGTCAACTAACTTTAACTTAAAAATTCCATCTCCAATCGATGAACCAAACGTAAGCTAAGTCTAGATTTGTTGTCTCATTTTCATGTCTTAAAGGTTGTCCCCTTCACAATATTTTTATAATTCATCAATTTACTTAAGAATTTTTAATATTTCATATTTTTTATGTAATTAAATTCTTAAATTCATATAATATAATATGATATTATCGAGGAGAAAGAAAATTTAACGTAATATATCTGCGCTCTGTTAAACTAGCCCGAAGTCGAGTTGGCGGACTAGGCCGGGGCACTCAGAACTCGAAACGTGGAATTCCAAGTGGATACAAAGGGTATTTTGGTCAAAGAAAATCAGTTTATAATTGTCGTTTGAAAGCCCCAAAACTATTATCCAGATTAATCACCCCCTTCTCTCGTAACTGACTCTCTTCAAACTTCAAAGGACTATAACCCTGTTGGCGCTCGTCAAACTCCCAACGGCCGACGTTTTGTCCTCCTTTTTTTTTTTTTTTTTTGAAGGGCGTCCTTCGTATTTCAGGTACAATTCTTTTCAATTTCTCTACTTTTATCTCAGATTTCTTCCTTTTTAAGTTTTTAATTCTCGATGCGTATTGTCTGGTTTATTTTGGTTCGCTTATGCTTGAAAATTCTAGGGGAAAAAAAAAAAAACTGAAGTAACCTAGCAAAAATCGCGTTGTGATTTGATTAGATTGGGATTTTCTTTTCTAAAATTGTTTATTTTTATAGATTTCTAACGAGAGAAGATTCACATTTCAATTCTTTAATATAGACCCAACATTCAAAGCTAAGGAGGCTTTTTTTTTTTTTTTTTTTAATTACATATTTCTTATTAGTTTTTTTTTTTTCTAAAAATATTCTGCGTTTCCTTCGTCACACTGTTTTGTCTTTATTGCTAATGCACTTTGTGTTCATTCTGGTTTTATTGTTTCTGTAGTCACAATGTTATACTTCAAGATTGTAAGCAGTAACCATCTCCAATTAAACGTTGTTTATGACTTAGCATGCTTGCTTGCTTGCTTTTTTTCTTTCTTATTTGTATTTTATTTGTTTTTGGCAATTACCTTCTTCGCAAAAAGTTTTGATTAAGTTTTAATTTGTTAGAAGCTGCCGGAATGAAGAGATTTTGCAATGAAATGCCGGAAGATATAGTAGAGGATATCTTGTTGAGGTTGCCTCCCAAGTCTCTGAAAAGCTGTAAATGCGTTTGCAAGTCGTGGTACGATATGATCGATAATCCTTCGTTTATAACAAAGCAACTACATGTTAGTATTGAGAACAACAGGCATTCGTCCCCTGTAACACTATGTTTCGGTTGGACTTATCAAGAATTATCAGCAGAGGAAGTCTTCACTGGTCGGGTAAGTATCTTGGTGGAAAATATGTTTTATCGCTTGTCACAATCCACAAGGATGATAATGATGGTGGTCACCTTCCTTGTGTTATTGAAGAAATCAATTTACCATTTGCTCTAAAAGGAAAGGAACATTTTCCTCCGTTTTTAACAGGCGCTCATTGCAATGGCATCATTTGCTTCTATGATCTTTCCTATCATGAAGAGAGGGTGGTTTTATGCAACATAGAACTCGGAGAATTCAAGCTTCTACGCACACCTTGTCTTTCTGGATTCCGGTTTTCAGGGGCTGGATTTGGGTATGATCCCAAAGCAAATGATTACAAGTTTGTTAAGGTCTTTTCTTCGATGGGTTTTGACATGTCTAGGGCTCAAGTATACACATTGGGAACGGATTCTTGGGGGGAAGTAGATCTAAAAGGTATATATTGTCATCTTGGCAGCGTGGGGGTGTATTGCAGAGGTTTTCATTACTGGTGGAATATGGGGTCCCGAGATTCGGAAAATTCTGTTCTTTCATTTGACATGTCTGAAGAAAAATTCCATTCCATACAGTTACCAGAGAAACCTCGAAGGCGAAACACAAAATTTTGGAGGCTTACAATGTGGAATGAATCAGTTGCCTTTTTTATCTCTACTAAGAGGTCATGGCTCTCATCATCATTTGAAATGTGGGTGATGGAACACAACTTTAATGGTGTCGAAGGTTTCACTTATTGGAACAAACATCTTACAATTGGACCATTGGTGTGCATTCATTCGCCTCTAGCATTTTGGAAAGATGATGAGTTGTTAATGCAAACTAGAGATGGTCGAATTGTTTCGTATAACCTTCACACTCAAAACTTCAAGGAACTTTCCATTGCTGGATCAGTGTTTCCAAGGTTAAGTCGTGCCTTTTCTTGTTTGAAAAGTTTGGTTTCAGTGAAGAAAATATGCTTGAACCGTTGACAAGTCGTCTCATCATGCCTTCTTAATGAAGAGGAAGAACAAAAAAATAAATCAAATCAAAAATCAAAAATCAAAAATCAAAAATCAAAAATAAAATCATTTCATGCCCTTCACACCAGCTTATCAGATATAGGCGCTGGAAGTATTTTAGTGGAAGCCACTATTTGAATGTTTCAAATTCTGTCAACTTGTAATGTTTGATCTAGATCTTTCTGCATTTTTCTCTCTGTTCCTCTTTCTTTACAAGTCTAAACAATAATATAAATCCAAAGCTCAGTTCTGATCAAGGGTAAAGAGGCTCCAATTGTTTATGGGCATCTCCAACTTATGATCTGACAACAATTCCTTTTACGGAATGGAAATCATCCATAAAAATTAATAAAATAAAATAAAATAAAAATAAAGAAGTAAAAAAGCAATTTAAAGCATAACAAAATCAGCTAGTCTGAAGCTATTCAAATACCAATATCAGCAAGTGAAGAACAAAAAGCATACCATTGCTTCAACTACATTTAAAGCAGGTGAGAGAATTTTTAGATTTATATATGATTTCTATATTCCATTGCGAAAATACGTTGCCAAAATTAGGAAGAAAACTAACACTTCTATTAAATGAAGGATTCCTGCTGTTAAATCCACATTTCAGTGTCATTCTTCACCAGAAAAGAAAAGAAAATAGCGTGTACTTTGGAAAATACGGTCGACAAGCCAGATTCCTTTTGCTGATATAAACATGCAGACCCTTCCGATGACAATCTCTACGCATTTTTCCTGGAAAATATATGAAAAGGGAAGAAACCAATTCAAAATCCTAATTTCCCATTTTCCATTGAGAAGAGACAAGTACAAACAAAAAAGAAAACCATAGAGAAGTGAAGAAGGTTTCCACTTTCTGTCTCCCATTTCAAGTAAACTGTGAAAGTAACAAATTGCAGAACAAATATAACTTGGTAAACTTCTAGTTACTCTCAACAATTGTCAGCAAAAGAAACAATAGCATGACTAGACAAGAACATATACAAATTAAAGTAACACAATAACAGCAAAGGTAATACTATACAAACATAAAAAAGGAAACAAAAAGGAAGTGCATTACAGTAGAACGAAGGTGAAAACTGAACCAAATTGGCCATGAAAACTGAACCAAATTGACCAAAAAGAAGATTAGTCGACCACTTATGTAGGCAAGTTCGTGTTATTTTACCAAACAGAACTAATTTCTTTGACTATGAGAGAATACTTGGTAGCATCCAACCAAATACAGACAAAACAAATGTTGATGTCTTCCACTCCATATAACTCTGTACGATTCTATGCTTCCCTTTTAGTTAGAAGTAGATCAAATCTCTTTCTTACTTCGCACAAATCATATGAACACTTAAAAAAAAAAAATCCTACAGAATTAATAGTAAAATTAGAAAAATTTTATAAATATGCAGTAAATAAAGAATACATAGATATATATACCTGATAAGGCAATTTTCATAAATTGTTCTTTGATATTTCCAATAATAACCTTCATCTTCATCTTCATCTTCTTCTTCACCACCACCACCACCACCACCATCATGATCATCGTCCTCTGCTCCTTGACTTGTTTGTTCTCAGCACCATCCGCCTTCCCTTTTGTTGGAAAAATGGCTTGAGAACCTTTGTTGTGTACCATTCTTGAGGTTTAATTTTGAGTAGGACACACAACATATTTGTGATGAGTCAAGGTGAATATATATTATCTTTCATGTGGAGTTTGAAATGATATATCCGTATACTCAAAATAATGAACAGATGAATGATAAATTGACTTTAAAAAATACACCGATAAATGAGGGAATATTGAAAAGTGATAAATGAAAAATCACTGGTCCCACATAAGAAAATGATAAAAGTCATTGCTCCTCTTTAATCCTATAAAAGGTCACTAGTCCCACAATGAAAAGAAATGAAAGTCATTATTCCTTCTTAATCCTATATAAAGGCGTTTGTCAAACACAAGAAAGTCATTGCTTTTCTTTAGTAAAATTCTGAAGTGTTACTTATTTTCATTACAATAGGGTTTAGGCAAGATTTAATTAAGTAAGTTCGAGTCTGCTTATTGTTTTATCATACTTTTTTTAAAAAAATATCTTTCCCTGTTAATCTGAAATGAGACGCCGCTAGATACCATCTAAGATGGGAAGAATGGGCATATAATCGGACGAACTTTAACTCCACCTCTAATCGGCGGTTGAAAGCTTGACGGAGTACTCTTACTGGTTCATATGTTAATGGACCTTCGGCGATAGAGTAGTTCTGTGTGAAGTACACATTCGACATTTCTCAAATGGCGACTAGGAAGAGTTATATTATTCGATCCAAATTTTTTTTATAAAATTTCTGTTTTGCTTTCGTTAAAAACTAACAACTCTTACATAATTCTATTAAAATTTTACTTTTTAATTAATGTTGTGATATTTTTTTTATTTTAAATTGTGATATACATCCAAACTAAATTATGTATTTAACGCTGCTCGTATCTTATTTAAATAAAGAAAATGTTTGCATAAAATAGTTTAAACCAGATATATCAAGTATGGATTAAATAAATACTATTACTTTCTATCCTTTTAAAAATATGCTATTTATTTTTATTCCTCTCTAGATTAGCCTCTTTTCCCTTTCTCCCTAATTTATGAGCAATGCTAAACAGCTCCGTTTTTCTCGACACCGCTTGACTCCACTTATGGTTTAAAGAATTTTATAACACATTTTAAATTTAATTATTTAATTTTGACGAGAAATTATATATATATTCTTCTATAATTAGTTTAATGAAGTATAAATTAAGTATATTAGATGTACTAAGTTCTATAGTCTAAATAATAAGGTATAAAATAATAAAAGAGTAATGAAAGAGAAAAATCTTTTATTCTTGAATCAATGGAGATTCTTATTTTCCCCACCCTAAAAAAAATGTTAATCATGTATCAATTAAAACAGAGAGTTTCTTCAAACAACAAAAGTTAGGTTAGCTATTCAATCAAATGATACTAAACATGTTTCACATCTTTTCTTGAGAAACAAGTGTGCTATTTCTTTACAAAATTGTGCTTAATTTCATACGTGGAAATTCCACCAAAATCTCTTCTTTAATTAGGGGAATAATCCGCACAAATAAGGAACATATCGAGAGAGAATTGGATGGATGGCGTGGTCCCTCCGCTTTTGAAAATTGCTGCAGACACGGGGCCAGCAAACAGCAGTTTAATGCCAAACTTGGGTTTGCCACCTCGGACGGAGTAGAAAAGCGGAGCCGATAAGCATTCGTCCTAGTTTATGCCGCATAAAGTTGTCTTTGATTTATTCAGTTATTATTTATTATTTATTATTTTTATTTTTTGCTAAAAGTTGTCTTTAATTTTAATGTTTAACAATGTTAGTATCACTAGTTAAAAAAACATGCTACCCTAAAAATTAAAAAAAAAGGTTAAACTACATGTTTTGCGCGTGTGAAAGTAGCGTTGTGTTTTTTATTTTATTTTTTTTTTTTTTCTCAAACGGAATATTTTTTTTAGTGTTTATTTCAATTTTCAATTAAGCTCCTAAAATTATCTCGAACTTAGTTTGACTAAGAGTCCAAGAGAAAAAAAAAAAAAAAGAATATCTATATCTATATATATATATACACACACCTCCTTCCCCAAATGGCGCATTCTACAGAGTTGGGACATACAAATTTTCTTTTATCCTCTTCCTTAAATGGATCACATGCATGATGCAACCACATATTCGGGCTCTTTATCAAATATATATATATATATATATATATCCGGGCTCCGTAGTCAAGTCTACAACAATGGTGCCTCCACCAAGGTTAAAATTCAAACTGGAAGTTGTCTTTCTTGAATTCTTATTCAAATAGAAATCATAATTCATGTATCTTAATGAGTTAGGTCCTCTTTAGAATGCACACAAATACAAGCTCTTGTTCTCCAGAGATATTTGAGAACATGTTTCACAAAATTTTAACACTCAGGACACAGATCTAATTAATATCAAGTGACAATCGTAATTGATGACAAAGCCCCTAAATCATTTCCTATCAGTAAAATGCCATGAACGTTGGCAATTTACTAACCTAATTCTTTTGCCCATTTACACTAAATAAACACTTTTCCAATTATGGTCCTTTAAAAATGTTGTCTCGGTAACCATTTATCAACTGTAACTTTAGATTAATCCTCCTTTGGAAAGTCTTAAAAATCTTTGTAGTCTTTTGCTGAGCAACATTGCAGGACATTAGATTGATTTGCACAACTATTGGTGAAATGTACATACATAGATATATAGATATATAGATATAAATATTTGTATCCAAAGCCACAAAACATGTATAAGAATGTTGAAGTTTGCTTGATTTAACATCCGGTTATTCTCTTTTACTATTGCTTTGGTCAGTCCCCCAAAACACAAGGAAGGTTTTCACTTCTGACAAGTGACGGTTTGTGCTTCCTCGTCATACACAGTTGGTGGCTGAGCCTTCATCGATGAGGAAAGAGAAGCCACGGCCTCTCCGACGGTCAAGTAGAGGTTGTCCGGTCTTGCGAAATCTCGGGTTTCCTCTGCCCTCTGCAATTTCTCCACGACCTCTCCCAAAGGATTCACCAGCACTAGCTGAAAATTCAAAGTGGAAAATGTGTCAAGACACAAGTAAAGAAGTGAAAAACAAACAAGAGCTTTTTGAAGAAACGGAGAAGTTTTCTTTGGTTTTTACTTGCCTCGATTCCCTTCTTCTCAACTGCTTTCCTCAAGTCCCGAATCAGGGTTACTCCAGTTGTGTCTATGGCGCTTACGGCTGCGAAAGTAAATGTATAAACATCATGATTTGACATAGATAATATGCTTTACTTAAAGTTTAAAGAGTCATAAATTGTGTTTTTTCTAGGAGATCTTCGCTTTTTATGAAGATAGTGTGCGAGATTTTAGAACATTCTAAAAAATTGTTCTTTCGGTTTGGATAATATTTGAACCATAGAAACTTTGAAAGCTACTTTAAGCACTATCTCTATTCTTCTTACCTGACAAGTCTAGAATCAAATACTGAATATTCGAATGCTTCTTCGCATCAACTTCCTCCTCGTACTCGTCTATCCATCTCAAAATCCTTTCAATCAACATGGAAATAGTTGTAACAGGATGAGGAAAAGAAATGCTTGAAATTACTATAAAAAGAGTGTAGAAAGAAAGAAGCAAACCTCTCATTGAGATACATGGTGTTAGCGAAATTGATCGGAGCTTCAATGCTCAAAATGAGGAAACCGGGAACTCCCACAGCTTCCTTATAGTGATGCACGTTTCGGTATATATCTGATCCCGGTATGCTTCCCAACACCACTGTCCTTGGCCTGGTTATTTGCAGCAGAATCTTGAAAATAGAGAGTCCAACCTTATGATCACCAAAGCACGAACATTATTCGACATGATCACATTAAGAAATTATCAGTTTCATACTTTTAGGACAAAATAAAATAGTTTTGCAAAGATTTCCTGTCAAGGAACAGAGGATTTCGGTGTATTTACCGCGATGGCTAGGCCTTCTTGGACAGAGATGAAGAGCACGCCCAAGAATGCACATATCATGACGAGGAAATCGAACTTGTCAGTCTTCCAAATGTTGAAAGCAGCAGGGACGTCGATTAGACCTACCACGGCTGTGACTATGATAGCTCCCAATACAAGATTGGGAGTGTACTGGAAGAGTGGCATGAGGAAGAGCAGTGTCACCATAACGGTTACCGACATAACTATGTTAGACACCGCTGTCTTTGCTCCTGCGTTGTGGTTCACAGCAGACCGCGAAAAGGCTCCTGAAATTACAAATAACGTTTTGCACATGTGACAACATATCAGTACATTCTGCGCTACAAAATTAAACCGAGTCTCACACTGTTACGTGATAATTCTGAAGTAAAATCAAGGAAAATGTGCGCACCAGTAGTAACATAGCACGAAGTTGCGGAGCCGACCATGTTCATTAGCCCGATTGCCATCATTTCCTTGTTGCCATCCACCCTATAATCCTTCAGGGCCGCAAACGTTCTTCCAACTGCAATACCTTCCTATATTTTTGATACACAACAAGATTAAACCAAACGACGTCGTAATCTCAAGGTAGAATGTAAAAGTAAATTAGAAACCGCCAATTAGTCTTTATGGGATACTTGTTATGTGATTAAGATAAACATGATTAGACTAATCAAGCAGCATAATTGTTATCATACAGAGAGGCATATCAAAAAAAGTTAGAATGACCCTTTTTTTTTATATATCTAATCAGAACTAGTTTGAAACTTTTTTGGTTTGAACAAATTTTGTTTCCCCCTATATTATGGTTAAACTTAATAAAAATCTTTTTCTGGATCAAGATTCAAGAATAAAATTATCCTTCCGACAACAATTTGGCTTCTACTTGTACGACAGGGGGAATATTTCGTCACGGCTGGATGTTTGTTTGTTGTGATTTTATTTTGTTTGATAAGTGTTTCTAGCATGTGAACACAAAGCTAATAATAATAATAATAATAACAATAATAATAAAATTAAAAGAAACTTTTGGTCTTACAGTGAGGGAAATAATGCCAGTGACAAAACCAGTCTTGATCACTAGTCCAAGATGGGCTCCATGGAAAAGCAACATGTTCCATGAGGGTGGATTTAATCCTTCTTGTAACTTTCCAATCTACCAAACAGAAACCATGCAAATAAGTATTTTTCGATAGAAAAAAAAAAAAAATCCATTGGTAGTGACATGGCTACAGGTTCATGTCTCTTTTTTTTTTTTTTTTGTTATACAATAGTGACATGTTTGGTTTGAATCGTAACGCGAATGTGTGATTGATTAAAAAAAGACGACCATGTGGACCCCAAAAGCTTACCACGCTGATTCCGTGGTGATGAGCTTTGGAGGCGAAAACAATGAGGGTGGAGAGAATCACAGACGCCAGAGGAGCTCCGGCCGAGATCCAAAACAGCTTTGGCCTCTTAATGCTCTGCATAAACATGGGAAAATTCAAATTTCAGACCCATATGAGGCTGCTCAAATTCTTATTTCTTTCATTTTCCCTACCTTATGAAGAATTGGAGGATTATTCGTCTAAATTATCTCAATCAAAACTTATTAAACTTGCATTTAATTTGTCGGTGAAATTTTTTTTTTTTAAACTAGTTATTAAAAATAATGTTGATTTTTTTAAAAAAAGGATAAAAATAAATAAGAAAAGTTTTATTTGAATTAGTATTCTGAACAAAGGCTAAAAGTAAAGACTTTGAATATAGTTTGACTTTTGTAGAATTCAAGTCTTTACAGAAGACATTTACATGGTCCTTTCAATTATTTATTGCTCCTCTGAAGAACAATTAATATGTGGCAGTTTTTTTATATATATATATATTTTATACCCTCCAATTCAAAAAATAAAAATAAAATAAGGAAGGTCAAAAAGAGCATATCCAGATTAGAAAAGGAAGAAAATAAAAACTCCTAGAAGGACCCCAAAAAAAAAAAAAAGTGTGTGAGAGTGAGAGAAAAAGAATAACGTACAACGTGTCTCGCCAGTAGAAGAAGCACAAGGAAGCAAAAACCCGTCAGTATAGTTTGCCATGACCACTGCAACCCAAAAAATCAAAATAGAAAAAAGACTGAAATTAAAAATATAGAAATTATGTTGATTAAGTAAGAAAAAAAGTCTTTTTTTTTTTTTTTTTTGCAAATAAAAATATGTGAAGAGCAAAGAAGAGAAATCTTGGGACTGTGTGTTTGGTTTTTCTGGTGTGGAAAAGTAATAATACCTCCTTGGTATTGTGGCAAACAGAGCTCAAAACAGGAATCAAACCCATTTGAGAAGTAAAATGGGTGATTCCAAGGAGGCTCTTGAGCTGCTGAAGAGACACTATTATAGCAGCCCCAGCCATGAACCCAATAAGAATAGCCTTTGACAGAAAATCAATCAGAAATCCCAGCCTGCAAATTTCAACACCCACCAAATTAACAAAAACTATGAATATCTCTCTATATATGTATATGTGTTTTATATATATATATATATATATATAAATATATATATGAGTTGGTGAAGACCTGAAGAAACCAAGAGAAGCTTGAAAGAAACCGGCGAAGAAGGTGGAAGTGAAGGCTAATTGGAGGAACAAGACGGGGTCGCTTGTGGGAGAGACTTCTTGTCTAAGCATTGATCCCAGTATGAGAGACGCTATGGAAACGGGTCCCACTGCAAGGTCTCTTGAGCTTCCAAATACAGCATACACCAGTGGTGGAACAAAGCTTGAATCTATAATTTTTTTAAAAAAATTATAATTTCATTCTTTCTTTCTTTCTTTTTTTTTTTTTTTTTTTTTAAATTTAATAAAAGTTGAAGGAAAATGAAAAGAATTTAATTAGCACTCACAAAGACCCACAATGGGAGGGAGATTTGCAAGCTTTGCATAACTTATTCCCTGCGAAAACAAAACAAAATTAAACCACTTTTTCAATATCATTACACAAAAAACAAAAAACAAAAACAAAAACAAAAGCAAAGACCAGAAAACAAGATCACCTGAGGGATGGCTAAACTGGCAATAGTGAGGCCGGAGACGACGTCGGATTTGAAGAGATTGAAGGTGTAATGGGGAGCCCATTGGAGGATGGGGAAAACATACTGAGCTCCAAGGATCCACTTCCTTTTGGTCGGTTGGCCCTTGAATTGCCTGAGAGGGTCGTCGGGGAAAAAGGTTTCCTTGAGCCTGACCCCGAGCTTCTTCAGCGAGCTTTTGTGTGGAGGCGGCACCACCTGGTGCACCTCCACGCAATGTGACTGCATATCAGTACTATGACTATTCGAGTCCATGGTCGCAGAAGAATTTGCTCTGCCGCGGCTCGTATAAGTAGTAGTACTACTAGTTGTTGTGGGAATATGAGTACTAGTGGTTGAGTCGTCCACTACTCTTTTGTTGTTGTCCGTCCATCTCCATCCATCAATCAACCTCCCTCAGAGACCGCTATAAAACAAATAAGAACTACTTGTAGACTTGCAATAGTTTTCTATAGAGAGGGGCTAATTGGAAAGAAAAGGAGAAGTAAAGGACCTCTTTATAAATATCTGAGAAATAGAGAGAGTTGGTATTTGGTGAGCTAGCCCATATCAAAATAGAGCAATTTTTCGCCCGGCGAAAAAATATTAGGTAATTAAATATAAGACTTTAAAGAAATTTAAAAAAAAAGTACATGTAACTATCGATAAGATATTTTCCATAAATTATACGGTAGAATTCTCTCAAACAAAGACTATGGGGGTGTTTGGTTCGCGAGTTCATCTTCGTTCCAACTCAAATTTTTTTTGTCTTTTCCCAAAAAGTTTTTGTCTTTTTCCTAAAAAGTTTTTTGTTTTTTCTGAAAATTCAAAAAAATTTACTATTACAACTAAAATATTTCAACTCAAACTAGCGAACCAAACACCCCCTATAAAAGGGCTTGAAGGCGTCAAAAAACCTCCACATGGGTAATAAATACGGAAGAATTGAATGAGGTTACATAAACAAGTGTGCCAAAATGGGAATGGGCTGTGGCTATAAATATAGCTAAAAGTGGGAACGGAAGATATGGAGGGATATTCGGTGCCTCATTGATGAGCTTTGTGCACTTCTCAAAGAGAGTTTTGTGACTTTCATTCAAGAAAGTGTCAAGAGAAATTGGTGTTTTAAATACAAACTAGCAGATGGCTAAGAGAGAGAGAAATTTGGGAATGGAGATTTGGTAAAAAAATTTATTGTAAGAGTCACCATACGAGATATGAGCCAAGCTTAATGACACCATGAAAGCTTCAGGATTCGTCTTGAACATTTATTATCAACATTCATATTCTTTTTTCTTTTTTCTTTTTTAATTTAAAATTAAGGTAAAAGGATTCAAACTATGCACCTTTTAGTAGAATCAGATGTGAAACTATCGCTAAATTATGTTTACAATCACTTTTTTTTTTCTTATTTTTAGGGATACAATTATCGGATATATTTAATATTATTGTCCCTCAAACTTATCATCTTTATTTGATAATTTACCTCTCAAATTTCTGATTTAGATAACTTACTTTTTGAACTTTTTAAATTGTTGCTATATAATCCATTGAATTGAATATTTGAATTTGAATTAATGATTTTGCATTAGCTTATATAGATTTGAAATTTTTTTTTTTTTTGGCTAGAAATGTGGTTTTCTGTTTTCATATAAGGTGTACGTGTGCCTTCCGTCATCAATTTAACAAGAAGTTAAGTTAAATGAAACACATTGGAACAATTTAAAAAGTTTAAGGGATAAATTGTCAAAAACTAGAAATTTTAGGAGTAAGTTGTAGAAATATGCCAAGTTCAAAGGGCAATAATATTAAATACCCCAACTGTCAAGATGTGTTAAGAACATCTAATCGGAGGAGTTCACACGGGACTTGGACACGTGCATGAATCAACCGGAAAAAGGTAAAGGAAAAGAAAAATAAAGAAACGAAAGAATCAAAGGTGACTTATCTTTAATCTAAAGGTTTAGAGTTGACGTACTTTCCTCAATTCATAAAAATAAAAATAAAAATAAAAATAAAGAAAAGAAAACAGATATTACTCATAAAATATACTGTAGGAGATCATTTAATAGCTCATTAATTGATTGATTGATTAATTAATTAATTAATTAATTAATTAAGATCTTTTGAATAAATTTGGACTTATACTTGACTTGTACGTAGTGTTACCTTGTTTGTACTTTGAAATTAAATGGGAGAACCATCTAGACACGTGACCCTTTGAGTTTCAGAACATAAATATTTTCCTCAGGCCTTCTCCATCTAACACTTACATTGCACTATCTGTCAAACAGTCCCTCTCTTTGTGGTCAAGATGAAATTAATTCGTAGAGAGAGAACAAAATATAAAATTTAAAAAAAAAATTCTAGTTTGTCATTAATTTGATCAACTTGGTGCACATACCACAGTGTAACTATAGTTAATTAGATTAAAAACAATCTGTAAGTACGACTAGAATCTCATAATTTATATAAATCAAATGGTTTTAAAAAAAATATACATGAAGCTTCTGTTTGACAGATTATTTTAAATTCAAATTTTTTATCTTAATTTTTATCTTTTTTAAAAAATTAATAAAATTATAATTAATTTTTAAAAAATTAATTAATTTAAATTTAAAATTTTTAATTTAAATCGTTTTACTGAATGAAACTGAAATGTTGATAGTTAAATATTTATATCATATCCTATGATGACAAGATTTTCCCCCATTATTTTGCGTGGAAGGAACGACTTTCTCTCAAAGAATCAACGTGGAAATTATTAGGACTAATTGAAGTACCATCATTCTTGAATTCCTGATTGCTAAGGACAGCATTTATTTCTGAAAAAGAGTTGAAGGAGTGATGTGATCCGTGAAAGTGACGACTACTTGTCGTGTGTGGCTACGAAATTCCATACAAGCTCTTTGGTTTACCTCAACAAAAAGAAAAAAATATATATATTATCCTCCGTCCACACATCTTACTTTTTAAGACCGTTTTTATTTATTCTCTTGAATTTTAAAAACTCATCTTGAATATTAAATTAGCATCTCCTACAAGAATTTTCATTTGACAATTTCTGGTTGGAATTTTATCGAAACTAAAGAGGAAAAAAATACTACGTGATCGCATTTAAATTATGTTGTTTTGCTGATCTTTAATGACAATTTTAAAAGGGATCGAAATTAAATCAGAAGATAAAGTATGAGTTTCTAAAATTCTTAAGGTAAAATGATGATGTCTCTTTAATAAATTTGAGAAAAACAAAAAAAATAAATGAATAAGGAGGGAAAAAATAAAAAGAAAAAAACTAGAAGATCTCTTTTTTATTGACAATTTAATGGGATAGGGACCTTCATTTGGTCTCTTAGAGGATAGATGGGTACTAAATTTGCCCACCATAAAAAAATGTGTGGAAACAATTGCAAAGAATATTCTGCGAAGTTGATCCCCAAATCCTAATGGATAACGATGGTCATCTCTAAGTTATAATTACATGATCATGATTTTGATTCTATTTGTTGTCTTTATGTCGTGTTATTTCAGTTAATTCTATTAAGAAAGAAGGAGAGATTTGAATAAGTCTCAGACGACTACCTATATTTGTAAACCCATTCCAAAAAAGAAAAAGTTTCCTTGCTCTTGTTTTCTAACCCCTTTACTTTTTTTTTTTTTTTTCTTTCCCTTTCCTTTTCTTGTTTTTTGGTATGTGATAACTCGAAGGCCTGGGATAATGACAGACATTAATGTTCGTGGTGGGTTTACGGTTCCAAAATGTGACAACCTTGATTGACACAAATAATCATGATAAAAACCTTGGCACATCAACCTTCGGGTAAAGATAGAAAAACGGTAATACTACGCATTGGTGAAGTAAAAAGAACATTCTTGGAACAACCTTTTAAGTAGATGTATTTATGTTTTTCAATACTTTTTTAATGGTCGTTTGGATTTTTGACATTTCATATTTATGTAATTGAATTAAAAATAATAATAAAACTATTACAACTTGGCAACAATTTATAGATGCGCTTTTTGAAGGATAATTCTATGAGTCACCCACCTAAGACAATAAATGAATTGATGAAACGGTGGGTTTCAAAACCCACTTTGAGTGTTTTTTTTTTTTTTTTTTTTTTTTTTTTTTTTATGACGCGTTCAAGGTTCGATGTTTCAAAACCCACTTTTAGTTTTTTCCATAAATCGTGTGGAATTGAACTTGTAGTGGTGGAAGTTAAATCAAGCCATATTCTAGATCAGATCTTTCTTCGTTTAGATACCTAAATTTTAGTTGTAAACAAAGAAAACATGAGACATGATGAATTATAGATAATCCCCTTGTTTTATTGAATTAAAATAAAAATAATAATAGATCAAGTTTCACTAATGAAATGACTTAAACCCTTCTAAACGTAATCACACCTCTCATGAAATTCAATTTTTTTAGAAATGAATATCAATTTAAGATATAATGTGAAAGCAAAAAAGACTGTGGATAGCGTTAATTAGCTTTCATCTAAATCAAAGCCACGTAGCCTGTTGTTGACCACAATTTGCATGATTGATTTGGTTCACTTTTCGTGTTATTTGTGTGAGATTTCAGACAATGAACCCACATTTTTGGCCTTTCACCCAATTTTAAGTTTGGCTTTTCTAGGATCTAGCTATAGCCAGACGGCAAATAAGGTGGACAAGACTTCGATGGGAATAATGACTAAACACCAATTCAAATTGAATTTATCAACCGCTATTTAGCGATTAGGATTACTTTTTCACCATTGGTGATTGTGATTTGGTGATAAGAAATATCTATTTAGAGTTTTCGTTTTTTTAGATCTTAGGTTTAAATTATGATACACGTAAAGTCTAGTTTTTAATTAAAAAATATCATATATTATCTGCTCTTAAAGCCTACAGTCTGTTAGCTGTGAAAACCTTAAAATTAGGTTTTTATCATTCTATCAGTGCACTCAGTGAGCTCATTCAATGAATATTAGGACAGGAGCGTGAGGACACAACTGATCCCTTATAAACTTACCAAAAAAAAAACTTATGATTACTTTTTCGTTGTTTTTTTTTTTTTTTTTCAAATTTTTTCTAGAGTCTTTAACCCATTTGTAACTTCTTGGCTTTTTCTGTTATTAGTCAATGTTATGTAGTCAGCTATGTACCAAGAATCTAAAAAGAAGAAGAAGAAGAAGAAGAAGTTTGGGGGGATTAGTATTCTAATAAAATCGAATAATTCTTTGATAGGATATTTCATTGTTTAGCTCTGGATTATTAGTTTTTTTTTTTTTTCCCCTATGTTGATTATAATGTAATTTAAGGATTTAAACGTGTGCAATACTACAAGTTCGTTATTTAATGCTAATATAATTTTTTTTAAATAAAATCTTTCATGACAATTAAGGGAAAGAAAAAAAAAATACTTGATGACTGATAACATGGATATTTTTTCTCTCTCTCTCAATAAAATAAAGCTTAACATTTAATTACCCCCTCATCAAATTATAGGCTTATTTAGTTGGTTAATTTGAGTTGAAATATTTTAGTTGTAATAGTAAATTTTTTTGAATTTTCAGAAAAGACAAAAAACTTTTTGGGAAAAAGACAAAAATTTTTTAGGAAAAAGACAAAAAAAAGTACAGAGATGATGATGACAAACAGGGTTATGTATTGAGAAGATTTTCGTTAAAAATGCATATATATATATATATATATATATTATGTTCAGTAAAACGTGAGCGGCAGGATTCGAACCTGCGCGGGCAGAGCCCACATGATTTCTAGTCATGCCCGATAACCACTCCGGCACGCCCACGGGATGAGTGAGGCGTGTTAAATATTTTTACAAGACTATTCCACTTTTGAATAACAAAAAAAGAATTTTGCCAAGTAAAAAAGTGGAGAAAGAAAAGATTCTGGAATATTGGAAGAGGACCCACGCGATATATCTAAAAGGAAAGTTCAGGATCTTGGAATGAGCCACAAAAGCGGCATCCTATTGGGACACAAAAACTTTGCAAAAAGAGGAGATTATGATACAACATAGTCAATGGACTATAGATCCAAAAGCCATTGAAGTAGTTCCACAAAAATATAAATTACAAAAAAAAAAAAAAAAAGAAAAAGGGTTCCACAAAAATAATATATAAAAAAAAAGTGATATTCCCAAACGAAAGAGAAAAAACAAAAGGGCACTTCCAATTGAACATATATTCCCCTAGAAAAATTGGAATATTAACTATAAAAAAACTTGTTAGATAGATTTTGATGTTTCAACTTTTCTCTTTAGATTGTCTTTAGAAAGTATGATCAAGACAAATCTCAATTGGTGAATAGACGCTTTTTTCTTAGGATATAAAGTAGCAGCCCTAGAAAATGTTTCATTTTTTTTATTTTCTCTTTTTGACAATTATCATGAGGCCACTAGAAAAGAATTAACAATGATATAAATTTTGCTTTACCTTCTCAAATCTTGAGAAAAAATTACCAAATATGAAGTTATTGCAAACATTCTTTAGCATATAGATTTTGGAAGAAGCAAAAATGTAATCTTCACTTTTTTCGAATATTATTGTATGTCTATCAATTGTTGAATGATGAAATAGAAAAATGATTTTAATCATTGGAGTTGTTTCAACTTTGAGTTGATAATTTAAACATTTTTTCAACGATCATTTTTTTTTTTAAAGCACTCAATAATTGAGAATTGGACTTTTTTCATGTATAGATTTGTGTGCGGACTTTATTTAGGAAGTGGGAAACTCCTGAAAGTTCTTACAGCCAATCACCCAACTAAAGTCAAATAGCTTAAAAGTTGAAAAAAAAAAAAAAAAAAAAAAAAAAACCAACCCCCCTCGTATTAGCTTTCTCTTCATTTCTTTTTGTTTTTGTTTTTGTTTTTTTTTTTTCCTGTTTTTTTGTTTTTTTACTGGATAATGGGTTGTGATTGTGGTCGAAATTTCAGAGTAGAGAGTGACGCAAATCATGATTATGGTACCATAATCATAAAAGGATTACGACAGGTCTATATATATATATATATATATATATATATATATATAGTTGGTGGTTTAGGGACAAGAATTATTGTCTAAATTGTGGTACTTACGTCTTCATCAAAAAAATACAGTCACTGCCATTTTGCCCAAGTATTGGACCCTTAGCTAACAAACCATTCCTGTTTCGCTTCCAGCCAAAAATAAACAAAATAAATAAATAAACCCATATCCTAATTAAAATCTTTGAACAACGTGAGGAACATCCTAGAAAAAAATCATTGAGCTTCTGACTTCTTAAATTAAGATGATATATATTGCCTATGCATCTTTGGCCCTTGGAATCCTATTATGAATGTGAGGCCCTTGATTTATAGTGCTTAACTATTTCACCTTTTCCAAGCACATGTGACATGTCACTATGTCATGTCAATCTTTGCAATGATTTTGTTTATTCCCTTATTTATTGTCACTAGAAAAACATGTCCTCCGTAAAAAAAATAATTAGATCTCTTCATCTCCAATGGAGAATGAATCTTTGAAGAGAGTTGTATCTTAGATATTGGAAAAAATAAAAATAAAAATAAAAAGTTGAATTAATATCAAGATATATTATTGGATTTCGTTAAAACATCGTATATTTATCTTAATTTTGATTGTTTGATACGTAATCTCAGAATTTAAAGTTATGAATTTAAATAGTTATTTGTTCATATCTCCTATATAGCATTGTTCTAAATCTTTTACTCGTTTAAGACGTTAGTAATGACGAACTAAATGATCTTTTGAGGGATAGAAGTAGAAGGATTGAGATGTGAAGAGTGAAAAATAACCTCGTTTTGATTGGGTGGAACCGTGAAAAGGGTGGAAGAGGCGGAAAAACCTAGGGCTTGTGAATCCCTATGGCCTATGAATAAACAATCATTCCAAATGTGGGTAAAAAATTATATAAAAAAAAATTGCTACTTTCAATATTTACCTTAATATGTACAAATTAAACCAAAATCTTCTCTCCTTCATTTCCTTTTAATTAACACCAAATAAAATCAAATCTTTCCTCCCTATCATACTTAAACAACTTTAAAAAAATTCCTCATTTCTTTCCTTTCTGCACACACGCCTTCTATCTCTCATAACCTGTCTACGCTTTCATCATTTCATCCCTCCAATCAAACGAAGCGGGGGTGCTAACGTTAGACAAAACAAATTATAATTTTTCAATATAGTTGCCTTGGTGGGTTTTGAATATTTTAGTCCAATCCATTCAATTCCTCCATTAGTCACTGGATCAAATGAGGGTTAAACAGTAACTATTCTAGGTGTGTAGTTATACATGATGACTTGGGATTATCATTAGCCGGACGTCATTAGATTACAAGCCTCTAATTTTTTTTAATTCTTTTTTTAAATTTATTTTAATGAGTACACACTATAAATGATTGCTTAAACTGTTTCACCATTATAGCATGTGTAATAGTGTAAAGCTTTGCAATGATGGGTTTGGCTCTTCACCTCCCTTTAAAGCCAATGGTAGTCATGACTGAATATTCATGCACATCCCTAGCACACAGCAAACACAACCAAATATATATATATATATATATATCTTATGTCATACAATTATTCGATCAAACTTATCCAAAAGATTCTTGACACAAGAATCGCCAAGATAAACTTTAAGTCGACACATCAACATTCTTCCCGTGAATAAAATGTCATGTCCCTTTAAAAATAAAAAAATTTATATAAATCAAAATTAATAAAATAATAATAAGCTGCTTTTTATATTATTGGGAACTCTGTGAACAGCAGAGAATCGCCAATGCATGTGCTATTGATTGGGATTAATACAAAAGTTTCTGGCTGAAAAATATACAGTATGGTTCAAAAAATGTCAACCATATTTCAAAAAGTCGGTCACCCTTTTCTATCTTTTATTCTCTCTTTCTTTTGGCACAAAAATACGCGCAACTAGTGGAAGAGAAAAGTGTTCCGATTATCCTTCTTACGTGTGTGTGTGTGTATACATACAGACATATATATATATATATAATTTTTCTGTACAACGATGCTACAGAAGGCATATAGTTTTCATTCACTAATTTGCTTTATTTTAATTTGCTGGGGCAAGGCTTCAGGTGCTTGTCAATTCCATCATCTTCATGATTTGGCTCTTACTAGTTATCTAATAGGTTAAAAATAAAAAATAAAAAAGAGGTCTTCATGCTTGTAACATACCACACTTTCTCTCATTCCAAGAACTTGCCTTTTATGAGTTTTTTTTTTTTTTTTTTTTTTTTTTTTTTTTTTTTTTTTTTTTCCTTTAAGGGACTTTTAGGAGTTTTCTAACCCTAGATGATAATGATTTTGATTAATTAGTAATTAAGTGACTAATGAATACCGAGTTTCAAGTTTTCTTCTCTTAAGTTCTCATTCTTGTTCAATTTCTCTCTTCTAGTTATGTTCCTGCCTCTCTAATAATTGTATTCTCTTTTTAATTATGTCTCTTCTATCTAAATTCCACATTTTCCACCACATTTTTTTTTTTTATCAACCTACTTGTTTGTAAATACTTAACAAACAAAACAAAACAAAACAAAACAAAAAAAAAAGAAAGAAAGAAAAAAACGTTTTTGAACATCAAAAATATATTATCAAATATCATATCAAATAAATATGCATATGTTTAGTTACAGCAAAAACCATAAATTTGACAGTTTAAAGTAAAGCATTAAAAATATCTTTATCCACCCAAAGAAATGAGGACAGTAATTTAGAGTGACAAATTTAGCGAGCGTGTATTATTCTATCTAATATAATGGCTCTTTTGACGCGTCCTATTTGGGGCAAAAACTGGTGATAATTGGATACAGATATGCTTTAATAGGGGGAAGAAAATGAACTAGAGAAGACCCTACAACACAAATGAGACGGAAGAAATTATGAATCATGATTGCACCAAAAGGCCAAATAAGGTTTGTGGTCAAATTTTCTTACCAATTCCAGCTTCATAAACAAGTCAATTTGCGTGGCATTTACTCTATGATGACGTATAAAATGGGCAACAAATTGACCACAAAACATCACACATATCACAAAGTGTTGGAGCACAGAAAAACTAACAATTAAAAAAAAAAAATTATGGCTTAATTTGACCAAATAAAAGGTTCAAAGAAAGGCAGACATCCGGGCCAAATGAAGTCATGGACCTGACAAATTATTTTGGTGATTTCTTTTTTTTTTTTTAAGAAAAAAGAAAAAAATATTTGGGCGGGAGTTGTGGGACAGAACCGGATTCAACACATTATTAGTAGACACTGGAAGCAATAATATTTCAGAACGTTACAAGATAGGACGACAAAAATTTTGTAGAATATGATGCGATGAATCAATACAGGCAAGGGAAAAGGTTATTGGAAAAAGCTAGAATCTTTTTGCATCACAATTGGACAAGTGGGTATATTGTTGTATATACGGAGTTGGGCCCATATATATATATATATTTATATATACATATATATGTATATGTAGGCATGTGTGTGTGTGTGTGTGTGTGTGTGTGTTAGGAATCCCAGAACTTGAAAAAGCTAATGACAACATGAGTGGTTTCATTAGAACACAAGTGGTCATATGAACAAGGAGGGAAAGCACTGGAAAAAAGTTGCTTGTCTTTCTTGGGGGAAGAAGGTTTTTGTAGTGCAACTTTGTAGCTCCATTGAAGTTGGAGTTGGAAAACTTTTATGAGGATCTTTCTGAGCAAGTACATAATTATCGAGTTTCGCTCCTAGAATATCAATGCAAAGAGGGATATGACAGTAATTTAGAAGCCTCCTTGTTAACTTCTAGGAGTTCAGCGTTAATTAAAACGCGACACAGAATTGGGAGTGGAATAATGTTTGGCCCTATATTGTCTTACTTTCTTGATTTTACTGGCTCCAGAGCTCTTTCTGACGATCATCAACTTGATCCGCCAAAGATCTAATTGCGACTTTAGCAACTTCTTGTACCGCTGCATGCGATACAAGAAGACAAGCACGTGTATCGGACGTGGCAATGACAAGGCCAGACTTCCAACTCATTTTGGGAATTCTTTCATGTAATTTTCAGACCACTTAACCACAGCTTCGGGGCTTAATCTTTTAAAATCATTAAATATTTTGTTTCTTAAGGGGAGTTTGGTGGAGTAGTTTGAGTTGAGATTTTTAAGTTGGAATAGTAAATTTTTTTGAATTTTCAGAAAAGACAAAAAACTTTTTGGGAAAAAGATAAAAAAAAGTTTGAATTGAGTTGGTTGAGTGTATTTGCCAAAGAGGCCCTTAACTCTCCTAATATTATTAACTAATCTCTCGGTGTGTGGTACATGATGATGACAATGACGACCGCGACGACGATTATTATTATTCTAAATATTGTTATTATCATCATTTTTACATTTTTATATATTATTAATTTTTTAAAAGAGTTTGGGAACTCAGAGTATCTCCGAGATAATAATCGAATTAACCTGTAATGTTAATATCTGGATGATATAAAGATTCACTCTCCACATAGTGTTATTTTTTGTACTAACTTTGACAACAAGTATAACCATTACAAAATTTTGGTATTTGACGTTTTCATTTAACACATACATACAATATTGTCATATTCGGATTATTTAAAAATTAAAAAACATTATGACCTAAAATAGTTATAAAATTTGAAATAATATTATGTAGAGATGACAATATTTTCTACGGCTTTTACTTTTTGCCTAAAGCTGTTGTTATTTTCACATGCATATAATATAATTTAAATGAGGGAAAAGGTAGATAAAGAAAGGCTCCCTCAACAGAGAAAAATCTCTGACTCTGACCCGGCTCCTCCTTAGTAAGTGTAGATGGAAGAAGGAAGTAAGGATGGCTTGAAGTGCCAAAAGGCAGGAGATGAGTTCAAATCTGTTGTCCAGTTTTACTGTTTTTATGATTGTCCTTTTAATAGTATTTTGATAACTCATTAATTTATTTAAAATTATTAAGAGGAAAGCCAAGATTAAGGGGACAATTAATAAAACATAAAATCTAGGGCAATAAATTTCGACTCGTCAGAGACGGGGTGGATTTAATTTGCCAAAATAACTACCTCAAAAATTGAAATTAGCAAAATAACCTTCTTTCATTTTAACATCGGAACAACCATGGTCATTCCTAGTCGTTCCTAGTCGTTCAAGATCATTTTGCTGATAAAAATTTTTGGAAAGTCATTTTACAAATAAAAGAAAGTGCATAAATCATTTCACCAAATCACTCCATGGGGGTGGGAAAGTATTCCCCGCGTATGCCATCGTCTAAGTTCGTATGGGCCTTAAAATTTCACAAACTCCATCCAATGGGCTGAGTTTATTTCAAAAGGACCGGGCCTGCTACTCATCAGGCCCAGTCCCACTCCATCGAATTTGTCAGACAAAGAGAATATTCCCTAAAACCCTCAAAAACCCTAGACCTAGAACCTTCCACAACAATCCGGACCTCCTCGACCTCCAATTTCTCTTCCACAATTCTGCCCCTATTTTAAACCCCCAAATCATCATTTTCTTTCCCAATCTCGCATCCCACAGAAAAACCAAACCCTAACCCTAACCCTAACCCTAACACTAATTTTCCAATCCCAAATTTTCATGGCGTGGAAGCGTCTGATTCCGACTCTCAATCGCGTTCTGGTCGAGAAAATCGTCCCTCCTTCCAAAACCAACGCCGGAATTCTCCTCCCCGAATCCTCCAGCCAAGGTAATCTTTTAATCCCGATCCTTTCTGTCCCTGAGATTCTGTGTTTTTTCGTTCCTGATTATCGGGATCTAACGGCTGTGATGGCGACCGATCAGCTCAACTCCGGTAAGGTGGTTGCCGTCGGGACCCGGAACGAGGGACAGATCGGGAAATGCGATTCCGGTTTCCGTGAAGGAAGGAGAGACTGTTCTTTTGCCTGAGTATGGAGGTACTCAGGTGAAGCTTGGCGACAAAGAGTAATTTTTTTTTTTTTTTTTAACGATCATTATTATTATTATTATTATTATTTCAATTTAGTGGTGAAAAGGAAAAAAAAAATTTTATTTAATTCTATGATGAAATGGGTGTTGAGATTTTTTTTTTTTTTTGGGTGCAGGTTTTTCTTGTACAGGGATGAGGACATATTGGGCACCTTACATGACAAGTAATTTTGGTTGATGTTCTGGTGTTTCTTTCTATGGATATGGATATGTGTTGTACTCCATTTTCAAGAAAAAAATAAGAAAAATGAAAACAAATTGAATCACTTATTGAGGAGGCAAACCAGTTTTGTTATTTGCATTTTGTTGGATTTTTGAGGTAATGAAATTCATGAATGAGTTGCTCTTTTTTACCAACGTATATGTTCATATGGTTCATGGCAATTTGCTCTATCTCTCTATAGAGTAGTAGATCAGAAATTGAGTTTTGTGTTGAGAAATGGAACTTTATCTATTGTGCAAGATTTGGTTTCAGTTGGTAAAGGGGTCTAGCATTGAAGAAGAAAGTGACACTTTGAAAATTAAACGACATGTCAATTTTCATGTAGAAAACGACATTGGAAAGTGAGAAGTATGTTGTTTTTCCCATCCCAAATGGAAAGCAAATGACTAGTTTTTATAAAGATCAAGATGATTGTCTCGATCCTTGATGTTCGTAATTCCATTTCCACGCACACCGCTTTTGTGCGGGGAAAAAAAATTGCCATCCTTTTCGTTTATTATAGGCAAGAAACGACTTCCAGTTTGAAGATTAACATACCACGTCGTTGACATCCAACTTGTCGTTTTCTAGCAAGTAACCGACATCCTGGATTATTGACATGTTTTAAATGTAAGATAGAGTGCGTTGTCAACGATATTCGTGAAAGAGTTTTAACCTTGAAATATGTCTTATGTAATGCTAGCTAGTGCCCGGAACTTTTTAAAATTTCAATAACTAATTGACCTAAATGATTCCTGAATTTTTTATAAGGTGACGATTGAGTTTTGTTTTTTTAATTTTAACCGAAACGATTTTGAACTTTTAAAATATAGGTAATTATAGTCCTTTTGGTCTAAATGGTTCCTCTTTAATTCTTTATAGTCCCTTTTCTTTCAAAACCCAAAGCTTGTTCCCACTTCAATTTTTGCTAGTGACGCCATAATCCCCTGAAAAGAGATTGGGTTTCTTCTTGTGTTTCCTATTGCTTTGTGAAGGAGTGCTCAACATTGCATGGCAATTTATGAATTATCTTCACAAAATTTCCCTACTTTCTATCTCTAGATTTCAATGAGACTCAACTAAAATCCAAATCTGAGCGTGGAAAATAAATTAAAATAAAAAAATGGACACCATTTGCACCTCTAAGATTCGTACTTTTTTTTCCCTTTTTTTTTTTTTTTTTAACAATCTAACATTTACACAAAAACGAATTTGAAATTGCAAATTAAAAGTGCAAATATTCCAAAAGCGATCGACAAAATTAAAAAGCAAAATAAAAGAAAAAAGAGCAAATTTTGCAAATTTGTTGTTTCTAATAAAATTTCCATATGAAGCAAAAAAATTTGAGTTCAGGGTTTGCATATGTAAGGATTGCCGGAGGAGGAGAAGGGAAGGGATGAGAGGAATTCTAGGCTTTTTAGTTTTTTATTTTTTATTTTTTATTTTTGGTTAAATTATATTGTTAGTTTACTAAAAAACTCTTCTAGTTTAGATCACATACATCGCACATGATGCATTCATTAAGAAATTTAACGATTTGGACAGAAAAGGCTATAATTGCCAATATTTTAAGAGTTTAGGGTCGTTTCGGTCAAAATTAACCAAAAAAAAAAAAAAAGGGAACCAAATCGTCACCTAATAAAGAATTCAGAAACCATTTAAGCCAAGTACTCAATTTTAATTTCCCTTCCTAAATTTTTTTTTAAAAAAATTCAGTGCTTCCTTATTATAGAAAAATTATAATTACGAATAAGCAGTTATGTTCTTATTTTACAATAAACGCATCCAAACCCTATTTTTACAATCAAATTTTTATCTTTTTCCTTTAGCTTTATTATTCATATAATCTTGTAAAATAAAATTTAAAAGTCTATAACTTTACATAAATAAGTCCAAATAAGATGAATTTTTTTTAATAAATTGAATAAAATTTCGAGATAAACGAAACTAGTTTCATATTGACATTTTTTTTCCGAACACATTTTAAATTTTTACATTTTTTAACACAAACAATTTAAATACCTCGATAAATATATAATCAATTCAAATTTAAATTCTACAATCCAAACTTTCTAGATGATTTGATTACTAGAACTGCACTAGTAATAACGGGCGGCCCCATTGAGCTGGATCCACAAATTTCTTTACTTGTTTTCCTCTTTAATGAGATGATATGTGGTTTTACCAGTTATCGAGGACTTATACATGGTTAATTAAGGAGGAAATAAAAAGAATAAAAGAAAACATCATAATGACAACATTATTTAAAAAAAAAAAAAATCCTTTTCCTTTTTTTGGAAGGGAACCACTTGAACATCGGCCGCCAACCGTGACAAACAACTGCAAAGCGAAAACAATCTCCAAACGAACTTTGAAACGACTAGGCTATGTAAAATGACATGAAACTCGAAAAAACGACAACAAGATGAGATAAAAGAGTGACCCGAAAACGAGAAAAATAGCAAACAACAATGAAATTTACAACAGCAGGAACTTAAAAATGACAAAATCCTGGGAAAACAACAATAACTTGAACAAAGATTTACATATTTTTAGACATCAATGACAATGAAACGTAAAACGACATCAAAGTTAAAACGACCAAATAACTTAGGATGATGATTTTATAAAACGTCGTCTACTTTAAATGCGACAAAATGTAAAAATGACAATGAAATGTCAACGAATCAACTTTAAGAACGACATCAAGCTGGTAAACGACAATTCCTAAAAACAACAAAAATTACGAACGACATTTAAATGAAAACCAACAGTAACCTGAAAAAAGACTGCAAATAGTCGGAAGACACGTAGTTTACATTCCAGGTCAAAACATCATCTCGTTAACCTCGTTTAACTGGAATGACCAAAAGACAGCAATGGTCAATAGAAATCGCAAGTCTAAACGCCTTGTCTATTTTTGTTCAAAATTTTCTTTAATCTTTTACTTTTAGTTTTTTGCCTGTTAAAATCTCCTTAGCAGCCTTGAAGACACCAAAAATATATGTGTGTATATGAATATATCATAGGTTTTATTTAAATTTAAGGAAAAAAAAAAAAAAAAAAGAAACTTCCATCCACCTTTTTTTTTTTAAACTAAAAAATAGGAGGATTCGAACTCTACACCTTATAATAAAATCACAACGAAATTACAGTTAGATTACGTTTACAATCATCTTCCATTCACCCTCTTCAAACAAGGGGCGGAAGAAATAAAAAAAAGAATTCAATTTTTAAATCCATTAAAATTGATACAAGTTTACATTTCTACGTAACATTTCATTGTTGGGTATCTTGTTTAGTACTCAAGTGAGTTTGGCTTTAATAATAATGGTTATGTTTTAGTACGTATCACAAGTACCATTGCTTATAACCAAATCATGAGTTGTGTATCATTTATTTTAAGTTTTCATGCCCGTGGTCACAACAAGTCGAAATCCTTTATTGGGTTTCAGTGTCAAAGTTTGCATTTATTAAGCGGAAAAAATAAATTATTTGTGCAATCAGTACCACATATTAGTAGCAGCCTAATAATGTGATATGACCCAGATAATGTTAATATCCTGTTGGTTGGATGTTAGTAATGATCTTCTTTATTCAAAAGTGGGGGGGAAAAAAAGAAAAGAAAAGAAAAAAGGAAATAGAGACAGTAAGAATTGGAATTATATCTCTTTTTTATTTTTATTTAAGAGTTTTTATATGTTTTTACGTCTGTTCGAGATCCTAAAAATTGATAAATTTATTTTCTTTTCTTAGGAACGCATATTCATCGACACAAAAAGGATAACAGCAACCACATCATTAAGAACTTCTTTTCTGAATTTCATGTTGATAGAATTACATGTCTTACCGAGATATAAACGGTTATCCGTAGAATGCTCTTCATTAAAATAAAAATAAAAAATTGGTTATTTATATTCCTGTAATTTGATAAAAGACATAAAATTATGTTGACAGTGTAACATATTAGCAAATAAGTTTACCCCTATTATTTTATTTGTCATGTAGGACATGCTATTTCATCATATTAGTGTGATACATTAACCATTTAGTTAATTTTAAAACTGTTTGATTTACAAGTGTTCCGGTTTAAAATGTGGGTCACATTGTCAAAAAGTACATCTAAATCAAATAGTTATAAACTTAAATTAAACGTCACTGATTTCCAAATTTTGAATTATGTGTTAATGGTAATGTAATTACAAGTTTCTTTCTTCACAAGTCTTGTTTAATTGGTTGATCAAGAAGAAACTCTTTGTAGAGAGAAGTTGTTTATTATTGTGTTTCAAGATTGGATAATTGAAAGCCCAAAAAAAAAAAAAAAAAAAAGAAAAAAAGAGCAAAAAAAAGCTAAACTCCATAACTAAAGGCTAATCAAGATGACATGAAAAATTTCAGCAGGTGATGAGTATTAATGCTTTTAATTAATAGTTTTGACTAAACTAGTCATCCTTAAATTTGTTTTGTTTACTTGTAGCTTGGATTGGAAAATGAACTTATGACATGTTTACTTACACATAATCGAAAGTGTGTAAGATTTGGAATAAGTTGGATTCGGAGTCTGAATACGCTGTTTGCTTGGGTTTTAAAAATCGGAGTCGGAATCACTATCAATCTCGTTCAATCGTTTATTTAAAACAAAAATCAGAATCAGTTATTATAAATTTACTTAAATACCCTTTCAGTTAATTTTGTGTTTTCAATTTAAACAAGTAGATTATATACTAAATATTTTAATACTAAAATGATTATTTTTTGTACTTAGAAAAAAGTAAAAATTTTGAGATAAATTATTTTGTTTTACTAATAATAGAACTATTTTCTTGAAATATATGTTTGTTTTTTAAAAGCATAATGTTGAGATAAGTAATTTTCATACTAATAGTTATTATATTATGAAGATTATTTTTTAAATAAAAAAGTCAAATTTTGAGATAAATAGTTTGTTCTAGTAAATATTTAACTTTTTTTGAAATATAAATTTGCTTAAAAAAAACATAATGTTGAAATATATTTCTAAAATTAAAATTTTGTTTGTAGTTGATTTACTATGACTACTTTTCGTAATTTTGCTTGAACATTAAAAAATTTAAAAAGTAAATATAAGATATGATATAATCATCTTTTAAACAAAATAAGTCTCAAATCATAAACATATCAAATAAGTTCCAAATTCGGATAAAATAATAATTTAACTTTAATATCAACAATGAGAGTACTAATCCGGTGGGAGGCTTGGGATTGCCAAAATCATTTATTCAATTTAAAATTAGTATGATCCTACATAATTTCATTTCCATTTTAAAATTAAAATAAATAAGTAAATATGTGATTAATGCTCGATCCCCATTCTAATAAGCCATTAATTACAAGGAATGCTTAGAATTAGATTTGATTTTGGGAATGAAAATTAGTTGTACTTGTTATTATTGTCACTTTATTGTCTTTTTAATATCTATATCTATAGACAATGAAGTGACTTTTACATTACTTTATTATTATTATTATTCTTCTTCTTCCTCTCTCTTCTTTTTCTTTTTCTCTTTTCTCTCTTTTTTTCTTTTCTCTTTTTTTTTTTTTTTTTTTGAGGTGACATTCACACTAACTCCTAATTTCCAATTGGATTTCTCAAAGGAGAAAACCAGATTTCCTATTTTCACCAAATTTTGGCGGCTAAGAACCACATGGAAGTTGGTTTAGTGATTTTAGTATCAAGAAAATTATTACACATTTATCATATGGGCCACAATGCTTTTGAGCATGTAAAGTGTTAGAGAGATTGTAATACGAATAGAAAGTTAAAATGTCAAAATCCCACGTTAAAAATATAAAAGGAAGTAAATAGATTTATATGTCAAAATGTCAAAATATAAAATAGATTTAAAAGGAAGTAATATGAATAGAAAGTTAAAATGTCAAAATCCCACGTTAAAAATATAAAAGGAAGTAAATAGATTTATATGTCAAAATGTCAAAATATAAAATAGATTTAAAAGGAAATATGAATAGAAAGTTAAAATGTCAAAATCCCACGTTAAAAATATAAAAGGAAGTAAATAGATTTATATGTCAAAATATAAAATAGATTTAAAAGGAAGTAATATGAATCTATTTTATATTTTGACATTTTGACATATAAATCTATATGTCAAAATTTAAATAGATTTAATTTAATCTATATATAAAACAACAACTAAGTGACGACGGCAGGAACTCTAAAATGACAAAATCCTGATTAATAAAGTGTATATACATTTAAAAAAAAAAAAAAGGATGAAAAAATCCTTGGAAAAACAACAATAACTTGGAAAAAAAAAATAAAGTGTATGTAAACGTCAATGAGAGGTAAAACGACATCAAAGTGAAACGACAAAATAAGTTCGGCGATGATTTTAAAAAATATGGGCTACTTGAAAACGACAAAATGTTGAAAACAACAATAAAATGTAAAATGATATCAACTTTAAGAACGACATCAAGCAGGTTAACGACAATTCCTAAAAACGGGAAAAAATAAATAAATTACAAACGACATTAAAATTAAAACCAACAAATGACCTGAAAAACGACTTAAAAATAGTCCAAAGACTAGTTAAATTTTTGTTTTTTTCTCTGTTAAAAACTCCTAAGAAGCCGTGAAGACACCAAAAAAATTATTATAATAAAGTTAAGAGTTTTTATTTAAATTTAAGAAAAAGAATAAGGAAACTTCCATTCACTCTTGAAGCAAGGAACGGAAGAAATGAAAAAATGAATACAGTTTTGAAATCCATTAAAATTAATAAAAGTTAACATTTTATTTATCTGTTTATTACTCATTTGAATTTGGCTTTAATAATGGTTAAGTTTTATTACATATCACAAGTAACATTGCTTATAACCAAATCACGAGTTTTGCATCATTTATTTTAAGTTTTCATGCCCATTGTCACAACAAATTAATATATATATAACATGTAAGGACCAACGTGATTTAGATTCTTTTATTGGGTTAAATTAGTTTCAAAGATTGTATTTATTAAAAAAAAAAAAGAATAAATTATTAGTGCAATCAGGACCACATATTTAGCTCTAAATATCATGTTGCTAGCTACATTGATATTATTAGCAGCCTAATTATATGATTTGACCAAGATATATAATGTCATTATCCTGCTGGACGTTACCAACAAAAGAGGGGGAAAAAAAACAAAGAAACAGACAGACCGACAGACGTCAATAATTTAAATGGTTACTGGTACAATTGTACATTGCTCTCTTTTTTCTTTTTCTTTTTTTTTTTTTTAAGGAAAAAAATGAAGAAAAGAAGAAAAAAATAAAAGAAAAAAGAAATATCGGTTGCTTTAGTTTGTCGCTCTTTGTTAGATACATGACTCAAATTAGTTTTTGGATAAGTTTTTATTTTGTGAGTTTGGGAAAGTATTAATGTTGTGTCCCATTGAGAATCTATAAATATGTCTATTGTATTTTAGAGTTTTATGTGATCAGAAAAATAGAGAACGTATGTTTCTTTTCGAGAGAAAGTGAGAATAGAGACAGGTAAAATATATATATATATATATATATTTACTGTGCTTTGGGTATAGAGTGGTTTTCTCAAACATCACTCAATCCTTTAATTACTGAAAAGACTGCAAATTTTGAATTATGGTCGCAATTGTTTTAATGATTATGTCACTACTATTTTCTTTCTTCACAATTCTTGTTTAAGTGGTAGACGCCAATGCATCAAGGAGAAATTCATTGTGGAGAAGTTTTTATACGTTTCAAGATTGGATAATTGGAAAAAGTGTTCCAGAATTAAACACTATAATTAATCAATAATATGACATGAAACTCTCGGCAGGTGATAACAATTAATGAATTTAATTAATAGTACTTTTGACTAAATTAATCATCATTAAATACGTATTATTTACTTATTTACTTGTGGCTTGGATCGGAACATGAACTTAATTACAAGGTATAGTGATTGTAGGACCAACAATATTATTACATGTTGATCACATGGCAATAATTAATACTTTGAGCATGTTAAGTGTTAGAGATAATTGTAATATGAATAGGAAGTTAAAATGTTAAGTATGCTATTAGAGTGCGTTTATTAATCATGAATCCAATTTTCAAAAAAGTGAATTAAGTTTCTTATTTTGAATTTGGGTGTTTATTTTATGTGTACAAGAATTACATGACATGAGCCCCAATATTATACGCAAAAAGATATAAACTGCACGATCTATAGAACAAATATAGACACTTTGTTTTCCAATAAAATTCCTCATGGTAATGTATAAACACTTGACTGGAATTATGAAATTTAATTGCAGGTAATTCAATTCATGTTTTCAGAAAATTTATTTCTTAGTTTTCAAATTCATAATTAGTAAGCACACCATAATATATGTATATGTATACTTCATATCTTTGTTGTTTCTTCGGGGTAATTTGTTTTTAAATCACGATAACAAACTTTTGTAGTGGGGTTAATAACATCTTTTACGCATTAAGTCCATATTTTGCCTCCACTAAAAATAATAATTCAATCAAAAATAATCTCCATACTCCACTAATAATAAAAATAATCTCTATAAATTTACAATTTTACTACCTTTTGCCCTCACGAAAATTAAAAATTATCACATAAACTCACTAAAATTAAAATTCTCACGTAGTCCCATTAAAATTTATTTTACCAAAAAATAATTTTAGTATACACCGTTACTAAAATATATTTCTGACTCTGTCACTGATTGCATGGTGATAAAAAAAACATACTATCACTCTGTCGTCATTTATCAAAGGTTCGGTTCTTTTCTGTCTTCTTTTTTTCATTAAAAAAAACTATGAAACAATATTTTACATGCTATGACATTAGGTAAGATTCTTCATGATCATATCTTAGCATGTTAGGCACGTTATTTGCAAAAGTTGAAGTGCATGTATATTCCCATGCTAAGTGCAATATAGAGTACTATTTTAGCTCGTGAACTTGTTCTTACTATTGAAACTGCCTACCCAACAACAAAAAAGAAAATGACAAATCGAACTCAGACATTAATTAATTAGCTGGATTTTCGTACTTTACAACATCATAGATGGAAAAACAAGATCAAGTTCATTTTTCTATTATTTTTAGGCCACCAAATTAATTCTTTGTTAGTAAGGAGTCTTCAATTTAGGTATAGAGTAGTGCCGGGATCATAGGTATCTGAGACTCATATAGTTCAATTACAGCACACATTTATAATGTTTTATATTACCTTTTTTTTTTAAAGAAAAAAAGATATAATAATGTTTAATACTCAAATCACATGCTAGGAAGCAAGTCACCTTATGAATTATGAAGAGAAATTTTAAAACCATAAAGTGGAGGACAAGGCAAGCATGGGCATGTCGACCCCCACATTTTTTTTTTCTTTTTCTTTTTGGCTTTTGGACGAGTGAGATTGACAATAATTAATAAAACAGATCGATTAATTTTTTATATATATATTTTTCCGAAGTTACATTTCAAATTCTGTCATAAAATATAAACAAAATTGATATAAAAAATATAATATAAATAAAGTCACTAGTATTACAGATTAATGTATATTCATTAGGACTAGCTCAATTGATAAAGAATTCAGGGTTTTAAATTTAAAGTTTAGAGATTTAACCGTCGATAAGATCTCACGTAAAAAAATAAATCAGTATAATCAATGTAATTAGGGCAACATATTTTGTACTTGAAATTTTGGGATTAGATTGAAAACTTTTTATACTTCTCTGGTATATGATATGTCGTGGCTTAGAGAACTAGCTATATTAATTGTGTCGAGCATTATTGCACAAATTACAAAGAAATAGTTTAACATATTTACCAAAAGAAAAAAGAAAAAAGAAATAGTTTAACATAAATCCCGAGAAACAAAAAAAAAAAAAATCCTAAGAATCATGATGGTCCAAAGAATAAGAATTAAAGGCGTGCTCTTAAAATTCAAAAAAGACAGAGAGAAAAAAGAGTTGGGGGAGTTTGGAGTTCATTTCAACTCAAACTCATTTCAAATTTTTTTTGTCTTTTTCTCAAAAAATTTTTTGTCTTTTTTGAAAATTCGAAAAAATTTACTATTACAATTAAAATATTTTAACTCAAACTAACATACCAAATACCCCCTTAAAGATGTGGACGGTCCAAATGAAGTTGAAGATGGGTGGCGGTTTGTTTAGTCAACGGTTAGCTTGATTAGAGATTGAATTAACTGAATCTGGGAATGTAAATCTTCATGCATCCAAACAAACGACAATCCTATCCACGCAAATGGTGCCACCACATCTTTCCTGCTCGGCACGTGCCCCTCTCCCTTCTGTAAAGTAGACCCCAAAAATATAAAAAAATATTTTTTTTTTTTTATACTTTGTCCACTACATTTTGAATTTAACATTAGTTTACTTTTTCTTTTTTTTTTTTTTTAAGAATTGCTATTAAAAACTGACCAAAAAAAAAAAAGAGAAAGTATTATTTAACTCATCCTATTATGATTTTCATTTAAAACAAATTAAAAAATGAACACCTGATTTCACTTTTAACTCACCTTTTTTTAAGTCCAACTTTAACTTAAATTTTGATAGAGAAAGATAGAAGAGGGTTAAATTTATAATTCAAGCGATAGAATAAGAGTTTTAAAAATTAAGGGAATAAAATGAGAGTGATTTTAAAATTTAAGCGGTAGTAGTGAATCCAATGACCTCATGTCTTGCGGTATTTAACTACTATTTGTAAAGAATATTAACCCTATTAATAAAGTTTGTTTTTAATCCTTTAAATCTATATTAAGAACGTTATTAATCTTTTAAATCTATATTAAGATCCGTCAATATTTATAAATTTTTTATTATCTTAATATGATTTTAATAAGATCTATTTGTCTAAAAATCTAGATTAGGTAGGAAAGCTACTAATTATAATTTATTGCCTTTTTTTGTGTGTTTCATCGAATCGTAGTACTTTCCAGGACAGTGGACAAATGCCTCCTTCATCAAGTCGAAGAAAATGACTACAAACCATTTTGTTGTTTCTCCCATTTTGCACAAGTTGAGTGAATAACTTCAAACCCATTTTGTTCTAGCAGTACCCAAAAAAAAAAAAAAAAAAAAAAACGACAAAATAATTTGTCGTTTCTCAAATTTTGCATTACAAGATGGAGAAAATAGTAAAATAATGAAAAGACAAACAAGAGTGTATGACGAAATGAAGTGGTTTATACTTATGCTAACTTAAGATACAATCTACGCATAGACAACATTAAGTCTAAAAAATTTGACAAAGACTTTTGGGTAAGAAAACACAAATAATATTTGTTGTACAACGAGTCTTGTTGTATGATTCCCACGCTTATCGCATAAGTGAATTGTTATGTAAATGCAAATAAGATTAACGTTTTATTTATTTTTTATTTTTAATTTGCTGGTGAGATATTCGAGAATTAAACATAAAATTATTATTAGACTATATCTATTGTGATAAAAACTAAGATATAATTATCTTACAAGTAAGTTGATAGAAAAACTATATGATTATACATGATTGGGAAAAAATAGCTGGATTGATATTTTAAAAAAGAGAAAGGAATCTAGAAGGACAAATCAGTTAATTATCATTTAGGACTCCTAAGTACGAAAGATTTTAAAAAATCTTTGAATGTTTTCTCTTTAATTGTTTATTTTCTTTCAATTTCTTATTTTGTTTAAGTTTCCTTTTGATTGTTTTCTTTTAGGCCATATGCTTTAAAATTGCAAGACTCCTTTTCTTTTCTTTCTTAAATAAATTTCACTTAATCAAAAACATCTAATTATCAAATAAGTAAGTGAATAAAAAAACCATCCACAAAAGGGAATTCTTTCTTTGCAAACAAATGAAAAGAGGAAACCATAAAAAAAAAAGAAAAAGAAAAGAGTAGAAACTCCCGTTTTCAAAAGAAAAAAGAAAAGAAAAAAGAAAGAAAGAAAGAAAGAGTAAATTCAAAAGAAAGAAAGAAAGGCAAAAAAAAAAAAAAAAAAAAGAAAAAAGAAAAAAGATAAGGCAGGGTCGTTCTCATTTCCCACTAGAAAGGAAAGGAAAACGATCAAAATTCATTTGTTTCTTTTTCTTTTTTTTTTTTTAAGGAAAAATTCATTTGTTTCTCGAAAGCCAAACAACATATTAAATAATAAAAAGCCTTCAAAAAAGAAAAAAAAAAAAAAAAAAAAAAAAAGAAGAAGAGGAAGAAGAAGAAGAGAATTAGAGCCCAAACCCAACTCATTAGTCATTCATCCCAGATGAGCACGTGCGTCTCCACTGTCTCTCTCTCTTTCTCTCTCTAAACTCCTTGTTCGTTCGTCCATCATTCCCCTCCTCTTTTTCTCTCTAAAAAAACCAGAGAGAAAGAGGACAGAGAAGAAGCTCAAGAGGAGAGAGATTTTAGAGAGAGAAAGAAGAAGAAGAAGAAGAAGAAGAAGAAGCTTGTGCGACTCCATCACCATATGACGTAGGGGAAAAGGAAGAAGCCGAGGCGAGAGGTCACAACAAATGCACGCGTACAACCGGCTGCCGAGCAGCGGGCACAGCACCCCGTCGCCGCCGCAGTCGCCGCTGCGGTCGCCGAGGCTTCGCCACGGGAGGTCGAAGCCCGGCGGTCGCTTCAACCCGCCGGGACGGACCACCCTCGTCCAGCGCCTGACTTGGCACATCCTCTCGGTTCTGATCCGGCGTCAGGGCGTCTTCCTCTTCGCCCCTCTCCTCTACATCTCCGGCATGCTCCTCTACATGGGCTCCGTCTCCTTCGACGTCGTCCCCATCATCCACCACCGCCCCGCCCCCGGCTCCCTCTACCGCAGCCCCCACCTCTACTCCAAGCTCCGCCCCGAAATGGCCGTCGATAACTCCTCCACCGATGCGGTTCGTTCCCCCCCCCCCCCCTCCCTTCCTTTTTCCTTCCTCTCTTCTCTTCATTTTTCTGATTCTTTTTCGCCGAATTCTAATTCCATTCCCAATTCCGTTTAATTGCTGCCAATGCGAACAAGAATGTGGTCGTTTGATTTCACTTCTCGATTCTTTACGCGTTTCTTGATTCGAATTTTCGCGTGAAGTTGCGTTCGATTAATGTGTTGTGTTGTTCTTCATTTGTTTCTTTTTTTCAAAATTAAATTGAATTCCTTGAATCAAGATTGATTAGAGATCTTATTCATTTCGGCATCTTTTTATCGGATTGATTTCGTTTCGTTTCGTTTGGGTTTTTTGGGGAATGAAAGGAAAGAAATGAATCATGGGAAGCCGAAAAAGAAAGTATTTTGCTTTTTGTTCCTGTAAACTTGGCTCGTCAACCTTCTGTGCTTTTTAGTGGATTTTTTTTTTATATGGAAAAGAGAAGAAGAAGAAAGGAATGGTTTTGAAGCAAATCCTTGTCCTTACCGATACTCATTCTGGGTCCAGATGCAAAATGCTGTAGGGAATTGATAAATTTTTTTATTGGATTACGCGTAAAAGCACATCAAAGGTGGCATTTTTTAATGCGGAAACTCAAGTCGTTAAAGTCGGGTAATGGCTTTTTGGCATAAGGATTTGAAGGAAGTCATGCCCATCTGGTGGCTGCTTTGATACAGTTCCTGGTTTTAATGTCATATATTGGAGAGCTTGGTTTCCCGGATTTATTGAATCCATTAATAAGAATCTATGCAGAAGTGTTGTGATTAGTGATTGTAAAGTGATCATATTCAGTTGTATTGGCTTGGGGAAATGCGGGAATGAAATACAGGCAGCAGTGAACAGTCTGCCTCTCCCTTCCAAACCCCATCGCTTATGTGGGTTAAATCTAAGATGCTACTTGTTTTAAGGGGAGAGAGCTACCTATTTGGTATGAAAGCTGGTGCCGAGAAAAAATAATGTTAAGTTTGTGCTTTGTTTAGTGTAATGTTGATCTATAGACTCTTCATTGCTTTAGTGATATCTATCTTCTGTCCGTTGGTCTTCTTGCATATACTTTTAACTATTTGTGCTAAATTTAAGCGCATAGTATTTGTGGTTATTGTTCCTGTGGCGCTGCCAAGTTTTTATGATTGTAGGCGCATTATTGTAGAAGGTCTGATATTAATATTCTTTTGTGTCTTTCTTTGGCTCAGTGCTACGTTATGGTTATTCTTAAGAGATCGTTTATTTGATTGATGTGTTTTACATTCTAAGTTATTGTCTTCTTTTCGCTTGCCATCTGTACTTACACATGCTATCGAACTGCAGATATCAGCTATATGGAAACATTTCTCTAGAGGTGGTGAATGGAAACCATGTACAAACAGGTCCTCTGAAGGTACAAGTTATGCCCATTATTGCCAGTTTGGAAAATTATATGGTTCTTCTTGTTTAAGTGCCTGTTTATTGGATTTTTCCCTTTCAATTGCATTATCATTATTGAAATCTTTTGGCTACGGTTCTAATTCTACTTCAGATCCAACTTCTTCTCGCCTCTTCATGAGGCTTCAAACGGCACCAGTGGCAGAAACCACAGTTTTACCATAGTTGCTAAATTTATGCCATCTTGATTGTGGTTTCCATTACTACAAGGATGATTAATCACATTCTTAGAATGCATTACTGATACGAGAACTCTACCACTTCAACATACCCAGTGGAACTGATGATATCTCAGTGACTTGGTTAAATTAGTCTTCCCTCATGTGACATTCTGCAGATAGTGCATTCACGCAAACATTTTTACTTACCACTGGAAACTTGCTTCACCACCAAAGCTATGGTCAGATGACTTAAGCCGTGCTTGTTCTTTGTTATCCTGTATGTGTGTATGCATGCGCATAGCAAAAATTTGTAACATGCTGTACTTATATTATTATTATAAGTAACTGTTATGCTTGTATCTACTACATATGTTCTGCTTGAAATCTGAACATGTGGTTGATGTACTTGTTAGTTGATTTTTTTTTTTTTTTGGTAAGTGGTGTCCTTGTTATTGTTGTAGGCTTGCCTGATTCAAATGGTTACATATATGTTGAGGCAAACGGTGGCCTAAATCAGCAGAGGACTTCGGTAGTTCCATAGCTCATCTGTCAATTCTCACGTTTATTGTTTCTGTTTAGTAGATCAATTATGTATAGTTCTTTTTAACTTTTGGTTGTTACTATTGATTTGTAGATATGCAATGCTGTTGCATTGGCAGGCTATCTTAATGCAACACTTGTTATTCCCAACTTTCATTATCACAGCATCTGGAGAGATCCTAGGTTCGTCGATGGTTATTTCTTCAGCATTTTATTCATAGGCCCCATGGTGTCTGATATGATTAAGCACAAAAAAGACATAAAATTCCAAGATTTACTTCTTCGTGATCTAATATGTGTATAAAATTGAACATACCCTCACAATGTGAAACTTTAATTCGGGAGAGATTTAGTTGGCATTTACTTTGGGCTTGATTTTGCGAATTCTACGACCAAATGATTGTAATATATGAGAAAACAGTGTCTTTTCCTTATTATTTGTAATAACATTCTCTAAATGCAGAGATTGGTCTATTCTCTTGTTTGGGGTCTTATTTCGGCAAATGCTCAGAAGTACTGCTTGTTTGCAGTAATGATGTTCTAAGTTGGTGTCCTGATGGGCCACCTTTTTTTTTGGCCTAAAGACGGGCTACTTGAACCAACCTCTGCAGTACTTATTGCTTAAATATGACTGTGGGAACTTGTTATTTCCCATAAGATCATGGATGAATGCTGTATGAGAGTGGGGTCATATTCGCTTTTAGATATATGCTATTGGAAGACCATAAGATCATTGTTTAAAATATGGTTGTTATTTCCCATAAGATCATTTCTGAATGCGGAATGGGAGTGGGGTCATATTCTCTTTTTGACATATGCTTTTAGAAAACCATGATGAAAGCTAGGGAGGCGTAGATTACAAGTTTATAACTACTGTTTCCTCTGTAGCTTTTTGATTAATACTCTGCGCACTTTCATTGGTGTGCTGTATATTGGTATTGCTCCAACTTATATTTTCCCTAAAATATAGGTCTTTGTTATTTGTACCTTCTTTTATTTTTGTTGCATATCTGACTCTGGTCTTACTTGTCCAGCAAGTTCAATGACATTTATGATGAAGATTATTTCATCAGTACCTTGGAAAACGATGTGCGGGTTGTTAATAAGATTCCCGAGTATATAATGGAGAGATTTGACAGCAATATGAGCAATGTTTTCAACTTCAAAATAAAGGCTTGGTCACCGGTTCAGTACTATAGAGAAACGGTTCTCCCAAAACTACTTGAAGAAAAGTGAGATTGAATGTCAATTGGTTCTTCTTTCTTCTTTCTATTTTGGCTTTGCTGTAAATCTTTGATGTGTACTTGTGATTGGTGATATGCTGAAATATGGGACTTTGGTAACTGTCATCTCATTTGATAGTGTCTTTGTGCAGCATGGAGTAGATTTTTCCCCTTTCTCGACTCTCTCTTGCTCACTTAAAAGATTTGATTAGATAATGCTCGTATAGAGCAGAAAATTTATCAAATGGAAGATCTCTCATTTCATTATTTAAATAGTCGTATGCTATGAAACTGTTGCCCTGATTTGGAATTTTTTCTTGGTCTAAACTCATACCTAAAGTTGTTTGCATCTCGAACACTGTTGGATGGTCTATGTTATAAGATTGGCATTGTGTCTATCTACTTCTATTTCGATCAGATCAAATTTCTTTGGAAATACACAGGGTCATTCGGATTTCCCCTTTTGCAAATCGAGTATCATTTGATGCTCCTCCTGCTTTTCAAAGGCTTAGATGCTTAGCAAATTACGAAGCTCTACGGTTTTCATCCCCTTTATTAACTCTGGGAGAAACACTGGTAGCAAGGATGAAGGAACGTAGTACGAAATATGGTGGCAAGTATGTCTCCGTGCACCTTCGCTTCGAGGAGGTTAGATTTAATTGGAAAGAAATGCTGTTGTGCAATTTTCTCCTTTTTGATGTCCGGCAAGGAGATTACCATCTTCCTATTTTAGTGGCAAGCAAAGTAATATTTTCTTTTGTGCAGGATATGGTTGCTTTCTCATGTTGCATATTTGATGGAGGGGAGCAAGAAAAGGAAGATATGGTAGCTGCAAGGGAAAAAGGTTGGAAGGGGAAATTTACGAAACCTGGTCGAGTTATACGTCCTGGAGCAATCAGAATCAATGGCAAATGTCCGCTTACTCCTTTAGAGGTATTGTTTATTGTTTGTATACCATACTAAAATATAGAAAAAGGATGCAGTTTTACAGTAAATAGACTCAATTCTTCCTGGTGGAAAAGTTTGATTTTGAGATATAGTGAAATGATATTTCAGCTGGGAGTTACGTAGATGTGATGGTTTCATCATGTAAACTTTTCCTCATTTTGTGGAGAGTTTGATGGCCTCTCTAAAGTTTCTTTTGTACGTATAGATATCAACTGCTCAGCTTCTTTTTTTATTTGTTATTTTTTATTTTATTTTTGGGTCCTTTTTCTCATTAGGTTGGTTTGATGCTCCGGGGAATGGGCTTTGATAAAAGCACATTCATCTATTTGGCATCTGGAAAGATATACAATGCAGAGAAAACAATGGTGCCCCTGTGGGAAATGTTCCCCAATCTGCAGACAAAAGAGATGTTGGCTTCAGAGGAGGAACTTGCACCATTCAAGGTCTGAATGATGTGTATTTCTTTCCCTTTTTGAAAGTGTGTGACCTTATGCAATTCTTCTGATTCGAGTTTTCTGCTACTAGAATTATTCTTCCAGGATGGCTGCCATAGATTACACAGTTTGTCTTCACAGTGAGGTGTTTGTGACAACTCAAGGTGGGAACTTTCCTCATTTTCTGATAGGCCATCGGAGATACTTGTTTGGCGGACACTCCAAGACCATCAAGCCCGACAAACGAAAGTTAGCATTACTCTTTGATAATCCAAATATTGGGTACGTAACTGCTAGCTCTTTTATTGCACTTGTATATGCATATTGTATGTGGTCGAATGGTTGTAAGGAGGAGTCAATTTGCTAAATTTTAAGAGGAATATTGGTGCTGAAACAGGTGAAAAGAAAAATGGCAACCCAACAAGAAATTGGGTCTGAATGAGAATTGAAATGAGGTCATAATTAAATACTTACCAGAAAAATACGGTTATAGTTGTTCACATCCAGAATTTTATCTCTTCCTCTTCGCGTGTGACGAACATTGATTGTCAAAGTTGCCATCTTTAGTAACCATATGCAATTGCAATTTTGGTTTGTCATTTCATCTTGCTAATGTTTCGTGTGATAGAAGTAACATAATTGGGTTCATTCTTTTTCCTCTCCTTCTAGATGGAAAAGTTTTAAGCGGCAAATGCTGGGTATCCGGTCTCACAGTGACATGAAGGGGTTTGAGCTCAAAAGGCCGACCGACTCCGTTTATACCTTCCCTTGCCCAGATTGCATGTGCCGTATAAACAAGACAGAAGAGTCAAAACCATCATCACCGATGTGATTTAACAACATGAAGATTCTTTGATGCATGTTCCTTGTATACCTGTAGTTTTGATCCCCGTTACCGACCCTTTTTTTAGTGTTGGAATTCTTTCATTTTTTCTTGCCCATCCATAGGCGGAGGGGGCATACCATACCCTCGATTTTGGGAGCTACGAGGATTTTGTTCGAGTGGTCACATTGATCTGATTTGTCTCCTGGGATTGGATTCTTGGGGAGCCTTATCCTTCCTCTCTGTACATGAAGATACTGGTGGATAACCGAGCAACTTGCCATCTTTTGATTTCAGGAGTTTCCTGGTGTGGACTACGCGATTGTTTCATATACGAAGTCGCAGCTGCTGTATCTAACAAGCTGTGAATTGACACATCACATTTCTTCAGTCTGGTTTTTTCCCGATGTCTGTAGATTAGTCAGGTCGTCCGAGTAGAATCTAAAGTTGGAAACTTTGTATTCATTTTAAACGAAGTCCCAGGGTATTCATTTTTTTCTCCCTGATTTTTCACACCATTTTTGTATACTTGTTACTCTTTTACCTCTGCAATCTTTGTTGTTAGGTTTGTTAATTGGTAGTGCTGCTCTCAGTATATTCTTTTATACTCATAACAGTGATACAATTATTTTGTTTTTTTGTCCTTTTTTTTGGGGGGGTGATTTTTTGGGGTATTTTGAATGTAATCATGGAAAATGCAAGTCATTTAGGTTTCCAGTGCGTGATCTATCCTTTTATTTTGTAATTGACTTTGTTATCATTCTTTTCTTTCTGCTCCCCACCCCCGTCTCGGATGATGTTAAAAGTTCAGGAATCATATGACCCTATATAATTTAATGAAATTTAACAGAATTTGATGAATGCCTAGATATTCGGAAGATTACTCTAGTTGTAAGATTATTTTATACCCTAAGGCGTGTTTGGTATTCAGTTTTCACTCCAACTAAATAGTACTTTTTTCATCTTAATTTTTGTCTTTTTCTAAAAAGTCAATAAAATTTATAACTACTTTTTAAAAAATGAATATTATTCAAATTTAAAAATTTTAACTCAACTCATTCATTAAACATCTTATAATATAAAATGTCTCTTTTATTTATTTATTTTTTATTTATTGCTCATCTATCTTGTCAAGACTTAAGAGCAGGCAGCACATAAAATAAAATAAACAAAAATAGCTTCTTCTTCTTCTTCTTCTTTTTTTGGGCTAAACAAAAAAACACAATAGCTTAGCATGCCATGTAAAAAACTAATATTGTTTGAAACACTTTCAGGTATATCTTCCCAACATTAACATTGTTTTTGATTTTGTGCCTACTTTATACCCGCAAATTAGTAATCACTCTTGGGAAAACAAACTGAAAACGAAAAATCGCGTACATGTTTGAAGTGCAAGTAAAGAGTAGCTCCTCTTGGAATTGAAGTATATAACCGGTCAATAATTATACATAGTTTAACAATAATTTCATATATTCTTTTATAAAATAAAACAAATACTTACTACCAAAATTAAAAAAAAAATATATATTGTTTAATAAAATTTCAGACAAAAAGCAATTTAAATGTTAACGGTCCGAAATTATAACCCTAGGTTTCCAAAAATTACACGTACTTTTCTTGGCAAAGATGCTTCACCTAACTAAGTATGCGTTTGGTATTAAGGTTTAGATCGTAGAATTTTGATTTAGACTGTTTGTACTTTTATTAAGGAGTTCGAATTACTTAAGTTAAAAAATATAAAAATTTAAAATATCTTTGAAAAAAAAAATTAATATGGAATTTTTTTCATTTGACTCAAAATTCTATGTAAATTAAAAAAAATTATCTTATTTAAACTTGTATAAATATTAAAATTGAGAAAAAAAAAAGTTAGATTATAATTCTAAAATTGGGCTAGGGAGTCCATGCTAAGTTTAATTATCTGTCACTGCACGAATTACAATTAGTCAATTACACGTTTTTTTTAATTACCTGTCACCGCACGAATTACAATTAGTCAATTACACGTTTTTTTTAAATAAATAATTACAATTTTTTTGGGTTGAAATTAAATAATTTTGATTACACGTTTGACTTTGACAGCCCCATCACTCAATGAACACCTTTAATACTACGCCGATACGATCAGATCACTATCGTCTGACTTTCGCCTTCAAAAACTTTTTTTTTGGTTTTTGTTTTTGTGTTTTTGGGGACAAACTTGAGCTTGTTCATCGCGACCTCATGGGTATAGTCGGAAATCTCACTCCAGCTCAGCTCCAATCCTTCGAAACCGATGGTAATCCTATTTCCCAATCCCTGTTTTAAGTTTCTAATTTTCGTATTTTTCTTTAAATTTTTTTTCTTTGTTTCTTCATTGTTAAATTTCCACAAAGACGAAGAGTGATTTTTTTTTTTTTTTTGGATGGCTTTGGAAAAGGGTATATCGTGATGGAATCGTTTTCGAGCGGTGAGGAAATCGAGAGGATGAGGAAGAGAATGGAACAGTTGCTCGACGACTTCGATTGCTCTTCCACCGCCTCTATTTTCTCCACCAAAAACCAGGTTTTCACTCCTTTTTTTTTTTTTTTTTTTTTCTTTTTGTTTTTTGTTTTTTTGATGAAATAACGTTTTGGAAATTCATTCTTACTTTTTTTTCCCCTCCATTTGTTCATTTTTCAGCAACGGTTAACAGATAATTATTTCTATGAAAGCGCAGATAAAATTTCGTTTTTCTTTGAAGGTATGGTGGATGAGTTGTTTCGTCTGAATTTTTATTTCTCTTCAAGAAATATTTATTTAATTGCTTTTTGGCAAACAAAAATGTTTCCAAGATTTGGGTCTTAAAGCTGAATCAGAACCCAAAAGAATGTGCTAAAAAGTAACAATTTTTTGTTACTTTTTGTGGCTTTTAGTTCAACTACTTATTAAAGAAACTACAAACTGAGTGCACTGACAAGGGAAATAAGAACAAGTAGAAACAGAAATAAAGAATGGGAAACAGAAGCCAAATTATGGAGAGACTTGTTTATAGAGTTTGGTATCAAGTATTCTCTAGTATGATTGTGGAGGTGTTAGCGTTTGCTTTTAATGTTAAGGTTCAACTTGGGGTTACTCATTGGATTAAATTAGCGTAAGAAAGTTCCAGTTTACTTAATAGTTAAATATAGGAAACCTGGAACATCTATGATTTTTATTGGGGGAATGATACAGAGCATGTTAAAATGATAATATAACTTGGGGATAGAAAAGTTGGAACAAAGGTATATTTCAGTTTTAAAAATTGCATGGATTTTTGCCACATGTACATTATTGGTATTCATGATAAAATTATTGTATCATTTCTACTCTTTATCTTTGGCAGAGAAGGCTTTTGGGGAAGATGGAAACTTGAAGCAACCGAAGGAACTTTCCATTAACAAAGTTGGCCATGGTAAGTTTCAGAAGCGATTTTACCTTTTAATTTGATAGCAACCACAGATAAATACACAAGAACACACACAAATGCACAAGAAAAATTTAAAGGGTGACTCATTTTATGAAAGAAATTGCTCTAGGGAAGATTGTAGATAATGTTAGGCATGAAAAAAAACCAGAAATAGGCAAGACAAGAAGATAAAGTGGACACAAGAATTTAATGTGGTAAACCTGCAAACAAATTAGGGGAAGAAATCACGAGGAAGTGTAGAAATCTGACTATTAAAATGTGGGATTACAACCTTATCCTATTTTTACAAGGAGAGAACAATAGGAAACCTCTCTCTCTTTAAATAGGAGAAATACCCCCACAGACTTTATTCTTTGACAACTAAGAAGAAACAACAAAATTTCTTCAGAACTGGGTAATCAAACCCATAGGCAACATCCCATATATATAGTTTTCAAGAGTGCTCTGTGGCCACACGTTTCACCTAGTCTAAATGTGAACACTTGGCCAAACCATGTCCATCTGTCTGCTTGGCCAACATAGCCGTTTGGCTAAATTTGAGCGATTCATTCTAATGAGCTTGGGCCACCCCTTCTTGGGCTTGCATAATAAGGAAAATCTTGCACTGCTTCAATATGCAAGGTTGTGAGCCAATTTCTACCCTTTTTCCTCTTAATTTCAAGTTATCCTCTAAGATGTTCTCTAGCAGTGAGGCAGAGAGGAAGGAGATGTCTTAAGTGCTATATGAATTGAGAGTGGGAAGCCTGATGTTTGCTATAATCTGTACTAGACTAGACATAGCACAAGTGTGGGAGCGGTTAGTCGATACATGGCAAGTTTTGTTAGAGGGCATTGGAGTATTGCTAAATCGTAAAGGCATACCTCAGATGCTGCGTAATGTGTATGGAACATATCCTCCAACGGCCTAGCAGAGACACAAGCAACATGGTAGAGGAAAGGTAGAAAGGATAGAGTGGAGACATGATTGATCCTCAATCATATCTTCAAGTAGGACAATTGTAGGATGTGGCCCTTTATGCAAGCCCAAGGATGGCCCAAGAAAGGGTTGCTGAAGCTTGTTTGAATGAATGCTTAAATTTAGCCAAGTGGCTATATGTTGACCAAGCAAATGGATGGCCATGGTTTGCCAAGAGGTCACATTTAGGCCGAGTGAAACATGTGGTCTCAGTGCATTCTCGAAGGTTATAAATAGGGTGCGTTGCTTAATGGGTTTGATCAAACCATTCTCAAGCAATTCTTACTTTTTTCTCTTTAGTTGTTAAGAGAGAAGGTTTATGAGGTGCTTCACCTATTTAAAGCGAGAAATGTTTCCTATTGTTATCTCCTTGAAGGTTTTAGTCCCACATTTTGATAAAGAGATCCTTTTACACCTGCCCTGTGTTTTTACCCCTAGTTGTTTAGGGGTTTTTCACGGGAAATTCATGTGTCCATTTCATCTTTTTTCTCTTTCCTATTTGGGTGCCAATCTATGTGGTATGTGAGTTGTCGTTCTTTTATTGGTTGGTGTTTAAAAGATTGCTACATTAAGGAATTTTATCTACTAATGAATAGATGACAACTCAGTGCTAGCTAAAAAGTTGAGATTAGAGAGAGTTGGTGTCTCTAGCACTACTCTTTTGGTTTTTGTCGGCCCTAACAGATAATCCCTGATCCGGTGGGAATTCAAGAGACTATTTACTCTCACTTTCCCCAACCAATACCCTAATCATCTCTCATTAGTTATTGATCCTTCTATTTATACTCCTAATTTTCTCGTTAACAACACAATCCCCTCCACTAACTGGCTCACTACTTTTAAATGATTGTATCTAACTAACTAACTGCACTAAGTACTTGAGACCTGTCATAATTCTCCTTGTCTTTGGAATGTTTTTCTTCTTCACATATGGTGTTTAGGTTATTACTAATGTTGCCTCTTTATTCTTTAGGGAGACTAATAAGTTGTTGCACCATATGCAGCATTAGATGAGCTCGATCCGGTATTTAAAAGCTTCTCTAACTCTGATAAAGTTCGTGGTTTGTTGGTTTCCTTGGGTTACAAGAGGCCAATTGTTATTCAATCTATGTACATATTTAAGGTATTTTTCTCTCCTTTTGTTCAGAAGATTTAGAAGATTCTGGACATTTTCTTTATGGATGTATATGTCGTGATTTTTGGCAAATGAAGTAATGTACAAAAATCTCATTAATTGGCAGCAACCAGGCATTGGAGGTGAGGTAGTGCCACATCAGGATAACTCTTTTCTGTATACTGAACCAACAACTTGCACAGGGCTGTGGCTAGCCCTAGAAGATGCAACACTCACGAACGGTTGTCTCTGGGCTATTCCTGGGTCCCACAAAAGTATTTCACTTTTCCCTCTAGTTTCTTTTTGTGTATAATTTATAGGGGATTGGCTGGGACTGTAGTGATTGTGCTATCTATTAAGAGGGTTTGGATGCTGTTTGCAGATGGCCTGGTCAGACGGTTCATTAGAGGTGAAGATGGGGTGACGTTTGATCGGCCTTCCCCAGCTTATGATCAGAAAGATTTTGTGCCTATTGAAGTTAATGCAGGTTCTTTTGTTGTCATTCATGGTGATCTTATTCATCAAAGGTCAGTGTATACCATTAATCTTTTATGAGTAGACGGTGATATAAATGGTTTCTCCCCGGCTGAATTGAGTAGAAAGCATCCTAAGTTTTGTCTTTCTTTTTCATGCATGGACTGCAGTTTTGAGAACCAATCTTCGAAATCAAGGCATGCCTACAGTCTGCATGTGGTTGATACAGAGGGCTGCAAATGGGCTCAAGATAACTGGTAACTGCTTAATAAGTTCTAGCACATTTACCTTATTTGCACTTAGGAGTGGCTTTTATAGTGGAATTTCTAGCTTTGCCACAAAAGAAACTGAACTGGATTAATTTTTTTAAATTAAAGTGTGATGTACCAAATAATTATTTGTCTCTGCTGATCATTTGGAACTTTGATAAAATAATTCCTTCCGACGTGTTACATAGAAGGACTTTCCCGAGTGCGATAGAATTATCGTCTTCCAGTTATAGAACTATGCCTCTTTTATTGAAAGGAAGATTAAAGCGGATTAGGTTGATAGACTGTAGATCCGCCATTCTTGTTATTCTGCATCTGCAATGTTTTCTCCTTTTATTCCTATGCATCCCTTACAAGTCGGCTACTTGATGTTAAACAGTGTTGTTTTATGTTCTTTTAGGATCAGGCGAAAAGTAGAGCCAACGCCTCTTTATGGATCTTAATCTGATCTGAGGGCTCTTGCACTCTGTTACGGTGTTGCTGCTATGGGAATCTCAAGCCAAGCAAATCTTATCCATGTTCTTCTGTAGATTCTTATGCTTAGAGGTCATCTACATTTTGTGGATTTTCTCTTCAACATGTTTCGTGTTTCAAGTAAGGTCACAAGTTAAAAAGATAAAGAAAATAACTGAACATGTTAAAAAATAGTTTCCTTGTCTAATAAACGTCCAGAATAAGCACTTCTACTTTCGTTACTCTCTCTTTTGCAGTGGAAACTATTTGTCACTGTGATTTGCATTTAAAAAAAAAAATAATAATAACCACCGAAAGAGATTCGTAGATATCGGAGACGAAAGAAAGGCAGACTGACTAGAAGAGAATTAGGAACCTGTAAGCTGAGTTATCAAGTCTAAATAAGGCCGTGAAAGACACCGGAGAAGTAGTTTGTTTAGGTGCATGGGGTTAGCTTGGTTCAAAGGGAAGATGTTTTGGTTGAGCTTCAAATCCGGTCAAGACAATCCAATGGTGGGTGATAGCGGGGTTTTAGCTTTGGCTTTTTGGGTGTCAAATTTCAGTCATCTAATTAGGAAAGAAAAAAAAAAAAAAGAATATTAGCCGTTGACAAGAAAGAACAAATTCTAGCTGGTATCTTAAAAATTTGGATTAGTCTTACTTATATCCCTCAAACTTATAGTCACTCACATTTTACCATCTAAACTTTAGAAACACTCATTTTACTTCTTGAATTTCAATCATTTAGCTCTTTTTATTAGAATTTTGATTAAAAATCAGTAATGTAAAAAAGAAAAGGTGAATTAATCTCACTAAGCCATTTTCTTTGGATGTCTTTTAAAAACAGACTCAAAAAAGACCTCATGATCACATTTTTAACTCTTTTTTTTTTCTTATTTCTTTTTTGTCTGTTTTTAATAGAAATTCTAATAGATTTATAACCGACTGAGTTAAGTGAGACTAATTCAAAATTTAATAGATAGCGTGTGAATTTTTTAAGCTCGTGGATAAAATAGGAACAATCTTAAAATTTAGAGCATCGATGAGAATAATTGTTAAAAAATTAAGGACTAGGATAGTTTGTTTCATTATTCTAGGACTGAAATTAGATTGTATAACTCAAAAAAATGGGAAGTCCAGTAGCTTCTTCCAAATAAAGGCTTGTGATATTCTCTTCTTTCTCCCTTCCCCATTTTTTTCTAAGGCAACCGTAGAATTCAATTCTTGTTATTTTTTTCTCTATTCAAGTAATTCATGAAACCTCTCCATCTATTTTTGCAAATGACGAAAAAAGGTGTAATCCATATCTCTCTCTCTCTCTCTCTCTCTCTATACGCTCATAAATAAGAACAGAAAAGGCTAAAAGATGCACTTTTTAACCGCATAACCTTCTATTTATTTAGTAGTATTCTTTATTCTCATTTTGCAATTGTCATAGTCCACGCAAGACACCAAACGAAAAAAAAAATTACATAAAAAAAACCTCACCAATCCAAAAGGGAAAAAAAAAAAAGAAAAAGAAAAAACCCTTGTAAATAATAATTACTAAACTTTTTTATTTCTACGGGAAAGGCCTAATCACATTTAATAATACTCTATAAATGCTTGGGGGAATCAAGTTCTTCAAAGGAAGAAGCTCAAAGAAAGGTCTTGTTTGAAGTCAGAATAATCTCTTGTCCCAGCTGATGACTGAGTTTTTGTGATCTGATCATCCTGATTATCAGTCCTACTGATCTGAGCACCATTTAGATTCTCACTCCTAAGAGGAAACAGCTCAAGAGTTTCTCTTTCTCCACTAAATATTCCATAATTTCCAAAACTGGTGAAACTAGTTGAGCCGTTGGGCATTAAAGAGACATTACCAGTACCGTCGTCTTGCCTTTTCACCAATAAATTCTCATCAAATGTCAACGAAATCACTGTGGGTGTTCTGGTCCTCTTGGTCATCAGGTCGTGATAATTATTGTTGTTGTGGTTGTAAGAAGGAAAAGAGTAGGACATGATTTCCATAGGTTTCCACGAGGATATTACATGTTTTTGATCTCGTGTTGTTGTTGTGTAGTTCGTGTTTAATGTAAGTTGTGACAACTGATTTAATTTCTCCTCCTCAAATGAAACCACCTTCTTGTTGTTGTTTGTACCTGATCTCTCTTCTGCTGCCTTTGTTGTTGTTGTCACTCTAGGCATTGAATTAACAGATTCCTGAAAATTACAAGTGATGAAAAAGTATTTTGTTATGTATTTGGTAAAATCCACACAAGATCCGAAAATTTTGGGCTTTTTTTTTTTTTTTTTTTTTTTTTGGTGGGATAGACAGACCCAACAGAAAGCAAAGTCTAGCTAGTGCCAGCTTTTGAACCTCTACTTTTCCCAACATTTTTATAAGCTTCTGTCCCTTTCTTGATTTTTATTTTTTGGAATTCTGTCTCTCTTTTATTAATTGGGTTTTGACGACTCTATTAGTGTATAATACAAGGATATATTGGTTTCTCATAATTACAACCATTTTTATGTGGAACTTATACAGTATAATCTCTTGTTTTGCACTGTAGGTAAGAACTGTTTTTTATCTGTTGAATTAAATTTTTAACCGGCTAGCTGATCTATCTATGTCCACCTAAAAATTTGTAGTCTGCGATACTAACTGTTTCAGTCATGGATGACATCGTTGATTAACTAATCCAATGACTAAGTAACAGTTTGTACAGTTACTACCACATAGAACGTCTTACAGTAGAACTTCCTTTATAATTAACACGTAAATTTTGTAACTTCGAGATTGAGTAATATATATTTATATATATATATATATATATATTCTTCACTGTAATCCATGCACCAATATTGACGAACTAAAGCAGATGCTATAAAAGCATAATGTGTATGTATACCTCTGAAATTCTGCTGTAGTTTGAGAGAAGTGGTTCCCGTTTTGTCTGCTCAACACCAGGACCGGTCACTCTCGGTCCCGAGGACAAACCTGCAAAGCCAAAACGTGTTTCCCAACTCCTGTTACATCCACAATTATTCGTTTCCAGAAGGTTGTAGCAAAAATACCATACATATATATATATATGCTACTTTATTTACTCAAACTAAACTGAAGGAATTATTTAAGTTACAAGTATACAGTGCTAGTTTTCTATTTGATCAAACTAACTGCAGAAGATGTGAAGTTACGAATTAGACTTTTTTTTTTTTTTGGGGCTAATTTACTGCTTATAAGAGATATACATATACATCTAGCATTGAATATGCACTCTCTTACAAATTTCCAAAGTAGAAAAATACTGAAATATTCTTACCGAACATGCATACATGTATTTATATACATATATATACACGTAAATATATCAACACTATGCATAATGTGACAGGTTTTGTATGAACAGATATAAGATGCTTCACTACAGCGTTTAATGACAAACTAAGAAACCTTATAATGTTGAGAAACTCACAAGAACTAAGAAACCTTCTAAGTTGAGAAATTCACAAGAACAATATTCTTCTTATAAATACTAAATTCATACATAATTTAAAAAAATTAATAGTTGATAGCCTTTTTTAATATAAAGAAAAAGTTCGCAAAGAGGACGAGCAACGTTAGCATTTATCTAGTACTATTTTTTTAGTCTCATTTGGCGTTTAAACTCAAACTGTACTTTTTTATCTCAGTTTTTATCTTTTTCTGAAAAAGTTTTGTTTTTTCTGAAAAGTCAAAAAAATTTTCAACTCAAACTCATTCAACAAATTTTCAACTCAAACTCATTCAACAAATAGACCCTTTGTTTGAATTTGAACCAAATAGGTTTTTTATTTTTTATTTTATTTTATTTTTTAAAATTAAAAAAAAAATGACATTATCCTAAATTAAATTAGAGATGTACGAGGACGTGCAACATTATCATCCTACTTTCAAAAAAAAAAAAAAAAGAAAAGAAAAGTAATTGCCTGATGTTTTCGTCTCAAGCTGCTGGCTTTTGGAATAATGATCAAACTGTGCTGGTTCCATTTTCTTGGAGCGCTGAGACCCCATTTTGAGGCGCTGCTTCTTTTTGTCCCTTGCTTTGTGGTTCTGAAACCAGTAGAACACGTTTTTCCCTTCAATCTTCCCGAACCGCCGGAGCTTCGCGGTGATTTCCTGGATCTGCTGCGCCGTCGGTGTCCGCGTCCCCCTCCGGTACAGCTCTTGCAGCGCCATCAGCTGCTCCGGCGTCGGACTCCACCGCGTACTTTGCAATGGCACTACTTGTGCAACATTCAGGTCCTTTCTTCGACGTTGCTCCGTATTCACAATAATATTACTCTTATCTGAAAGAATATTACTATTTTCATTAGCCTCCTAAAATGAAAAACAAAATTAAAACAGTATAAATGTGAATACTATAACAAAAGTATATATATTTATATATATATTTTTTATATTTGTTTATATGTTACCTTGAGTAGTACTCTTAGTAGTGCAATCAGTGACCGGGGTTGTTGGAGAACCGACAGTCGTTTTGAGAGGACTGTATATAATGAGAGGCCGAAGTTTGAGGTCTTTGAAGGAACCAGGCATATTCTTAAGTTCATTTCCATGTTCAGTACTACAACCCATCATCCACATGGTAGAGTACAGTCTTCTATATATATATATATATATATATATCACAAACTTTTCTCTCTCTCTGTCTCTTTCTCTCTCTTCTCTTTCTCTCTCTAAAGAAGGCTACTGGTTTTGAGCAAGATATTGGTATAGCTGAGAATGTTACAAGAAGAGAAACAAGAAAGTGGAATATATGAGAGTTGTGTAGAAGTTTCAAAGGGACATGGGAAAGTGAAAAGCTAAAGGTAGGGTTTTATAGGGGAGCTGGGTTGACCATTTCACACACACGTGTGCATGATGCAAATAAGGAATATATATATATATATATATATATATGGGGGTATCGTTAATGTCGTCCAGGAAGGATATCCTTCACCGAAGTCATATTATATTTCTTTTACATAACTGTTATTCTCTTAAAAGATTTATGTTATGATGTTGTCTAGAAAGACAGGAATAGAAACATTTATTATAAAAAATATGAAAAATAAATTTTAAAAATTACAGTTATAGTTCTCAATCATAAATTGATTTACTAATTGGTATGTTTTTAAATTGTTTAGATCAACTGTTATAATAAGGTCTACGCGTGTGAGATTTTGAATGATTTATTAACTTATCTATTATCTTTTGAAATCGACAGACTTATATATTATTTTTTGAAACAGGCAGTTGTGAGTAAATATAGAAAATACTCTGGTCAATTAATAAATTAATTTACTATTAAAGTCTATAACTGTAATTTTTAAAATTTATTTCATTTATTCTTCAAAGTAAATGTCTTTATTTCTGCCTCTGTGAACAATATCATAATATAAATCTTTAAGAAAATAACATTTATGTAAAAGAATTATAATATAATTTGGGTAAAGGATGTCCTTCATGTGGGACATTAACAATACCCTACATATATTTGTATATAATATAGTAGTAAAAGAAATTTTTTTTTTTTGAATAAAGTAGTAAAAGAGTTTTGAGTGATGTGATCGTACGGTGGCCTGGATTTCCGACAGGGGTCAAGGTATAGTATTATTAGATAGTTATAGAAGAGAAGTGAAACAACATAATTGTAGTTAACTCAAGAATACTAATAATTCGTCTGAATGATTACCGATACTACTAGTAATCATTCCTTTGAAATTTCTGTGCTGTAATATTCTAATGAAAAAGTAATCATTCCTTTGAAAGCCGCGCTGAAAGATAACTGATCTTGTTCATACAACAAGTAGTGTTATGCACAGCTATATATAATTATAAGGGCATAACTGTTATATAATAAATTAAATTATTTTTGTCACATTTTTTGTTGTCTAAATGGACTGGTAACCATGCATGTACATAAAGGGGAATGCACCTGCATGATATAAATTTAAAAATTATTACATTAAGTACTTGACATGAAAATCTGATATTAGACTAATATGATATAAATCAGACACTAATTAAACTAAAATTTATGTCATACTAATCAAGAAGAGTAATTTATGTTACATTGATCAATAGATGAAAAAAAAAAAAGGTGGTTATTTAGATACTTTTCTCTTCCATTATCTATTTCATTAATTCAGGTATAAAAATCGCTATTTTGAATACAAGTACTAGTTTTGTTGTTGTTTTTGTTTTTTTTTAAAGTAAATGGAAACAATATTAAAGAAACTTAGAAACTTGTATATCTTAAATTAGATATCAATATCTACACGTACTCTATCAAACTCGCTATGTTAAATTATTAAAAAAATGAAAAAAAAAAAAAAAAAAGAAGTTTAGAATCTAGTGATAATGTAGGACAAAAGTTATATCTTATGATAAACTTAGTGCGAAATTATGGTAAATTTTTTTTAAAGAAGTCAAAACAGTAAATTTAGTAACAAATTAAAACTTTCACTATTATGTACCATGCATGATGGCAACCCTACAACATCAATTATGAATTAGGATATGTAGGCATTTATTCGAAACTTATTTTAACTCGGAATTAATACTTGTAGTTAAGAATTTTCAAGTACATGTCCACTACTTTTTTCGTTGTGAATAGTAATAGTACTATTTTCGTGACGAAATATACAAGCCATATAAATATTCCGCGTCACCAACTACTTCGAAATCGTGACATTAGTGTGGAAATTATAACCTAATAATCTACACACACACACACACACACACACACACACACATAAATAATGTGAATACAAAAATTGTTAGGTGCTTAGGTTGCAGGGGCATATACGAATATTATTCGTTCAACATTTACACTGGTAGTACTCATAATTAGGCACAAAAATATATTTGTCTGTACAAAACACTCTTATTTTTATATATGTGTGGATATATATGTATATATATTTGAAGTTTGTCTTGGTGTTTGGAGGTTGTGACTAATTATATTGTGCAGTTGCAGTAGTGAGTTTGCGTGCATGTATGAATTATGTAATAAACCACACAGAGACGATGCAGCTGCGGTGCCGTCCTCAGGGGTTTTGTCTTGTCCCTGTCGAGTTTGGAATTTAGAACTGAAAACCAACCAGCCAACCATATATAGCTTGGATCCCTAGCTCTCTTCTCTATATATACAAATATGTATATATCTGTCATTTCTCAGTCATGATCTACTCTCTCATTGTCAGTAGTAATAATATTCCTTGATTCCTATATACACATATACATATATATATATATATATATATATGCACCTATATACAGTCACACACACACAATATCTCTAGGTAACTTACTTTGTTTTGATATTGTTGTATTGTTATATTTTGTGAAGTGATGAATTTTAGTGTCATCAATAGCCAGAATTTTCCCCCCCATTTTTTGTTGTAGAACTCTGATTAGCTAGATATTTATGAGTAATAAATTCTATATGTCAACTTGTTTATCAAGTTTTAGTCAACAGATTAATGATAGGAATTTTTAATTTTAACTTTTTTTTTTAATACAATGCAGGATCGAATCTGGGCTCTCCAAAATCAAAGGGCAATCCTGTCTTATCCCGTATTATTTGACCAACTAGTATGTAGCATGATTTGACAATACTTGAGTTAGGGAAACACAAAACATGTGATATGGAATGACCTTTGCTAATTTAAGTAATAACTTCTCAGGTTCTACACCAAATTAATGATCATAAAATGCTAATTAAGCAATTTTTTTTTCCCTTTTTGGTAGAAAAAATATTACGCAACTTGTTAAGCAAAACCTATCATTAAAAAAAAAAACTTGGTAAGGCCTATAAGCATTACTAGTTATTAATTAGTGTTAGCATTATTACTTAGTGTTACCAGAGACAAAACATATTTTCTTTTACTTGTGAAGCAATACCACCAAACACAACAAACGCTCAAAAAATTAAAAAAAAAAAAAAAAAACACATTTATACATATAAAACTATACGACTTGCCTGCATGTATATGTGGTGTGTTAATAGCAAAATATTGTTATATAGTCCCTTAGGAATTTCTCCAACTAGTATGTATGGAAGTAGTTGCCTCTTAATCTTATTGTCCAAAAAAGAAAAAACACAAAGTAGTCGCTGCCTCTCTCTCTCTCTCTCTCTCTCTCTCTCTCTCTCTCTCTTCCTTACATTTGAGAAGGTAAAATTGGTTTTTCCTTTTTATTCTTAAATTCATTTCTTTACCCAAAAATTTGGGAGCTTGAATGATAGGACCTCTTATTCTATATTATTAGCAAGAATTGTTTTTTTAATAGTTAGATTAATTTAATAATGATATGAGTCTCCATGTTAAACATATCACAAAACTACACTAATTATAAATCAAATAATTAAAAAAGCTAATCTAACAACTAAAATAATAATAAGTTAAAAAAAAACTAAAATAATAATTTTATCAATAATGTAAAATAAATTGTGTTATCGTACAAATTACCCAAAATAGAGTGTGTCAGTTTTAGAAGTAGTTGCATCCTCTTAATTGTCGAAACAAACAAACAAACAAAACAAGTGGTTGCCCTCTCTTTCTTTTTCATTTTATTTTTATGTTTGAGAAAGTAATATTAATTTTCTTTTTTTTTTTTTAATCCTTAAACTCATTTCTCTACACAAAAAATTGGAAGTTTCAACGGTAGGAATTCAATTCTAATCTTGTATTATTGATAGAAACCATTTTTTAATTATTATATTTATTTTTCAGCAATATGATTTGTTATTGTCCACTCTAAAAATTTTACAAAATTAATCTAATAATAATAAATTAGATAAAAATAATAATAATTCATTCGTGACGGATTTACAAAATAGACTACCCAAGAACAAAGGGGTAGGTTTTTGAAATTTCTAGAGTAGCTAGGAATGAGACTTAAATAGAAAGCTCACAAATGTCGTAATCACACGAGGACACAAGGAATCTATACATAAATAAATAGGGCTATCATACATGGGGATAGCGTAAGCTAGAAACGACATCAATGATGAACAGGTGTGTGTGGGTGGTGGTAATATAATGTTGCGTGTGTTGAATTGCAAAGATTTGTCGTAAAATTAATAAAATAAAATAAATTTATTAGTGAACCAGCTGTTTACAGCCATATTCTTTCATTTACTTCCAGCTGACCTAGGGATCTGATCCCCGTTAACCCTATCCGCTAAAAGCCCTTTTCGTCTTCTTTAATTTAATGTTTGTGTCCACTGTCCATTCAAGCAACACGAATGCTTCCCATGATTCATTTTCAAAACTCAGCAAAATTAAAGAGCTTTGACATTGTGCCCGACGAGTACCTCGAACTCAGTGACGAGAAAAACTCAAACTTTTGTATATTCTGTTAATTTAAATGGGTTAATATGGCCATGTACGGTAAGGATCCGTTGATGAATGAGTTGAGTTTGAGATAAGATAAAATTTTTAAATTTAAGTTAAGTTAATTTTTTAAAAAATAATTATAAATTTTATTAACTTTTCAGAAAAAAATAAAAATTGATATGAAAAATATAGCTTAATTTGAGTGAAGTAGATTCACTAAACAACGCCTTAGTGTTTTTATTTGTTTGATGTCGACAAGAAGACCAATTAACCCGGTCTGCACCTAGGGCCGGTAATTTCGAACACGACACAGTAACATGATACGAGAACGACATGTAATAAATGGATTTGGACCACAAGATTAATAATTGGGTCGAAATTGGGTCGATACGTTTAACACGAAAATAAATTGGTCGGAAATGGGCTGACACGATTAACACGTTTAACACATTTATGTTAGAATTTTAAAGGCTTTGTTTGCCTCATCATCTCATTCCAACTCAAACTATACTTTTTTTTGTCTTTTTTCCAAAAAGTTTGTGTCTTTTTCTCAAAAAGTTTTTTGTCTTGTCTGAAAATTCAAAAAAATTTACTATTACAACTAAAATATTTCAACTCAAACTAACCAACCAAACACCCCCCAAATTATTCGGACATGACACGGTGACACGACACGAGAACGACACGTAATAAATGGGTTTGGATCGCACGATTAATAATTGGGTCGAAATTGGGTCGACACGTTTAACACGAAAATAAATGGGCCGAAATGGGCTTACACGATTGACATGTTTAACACGAATTGCCAGGCCTATCTGCACCTTCCCTGTTACTATTCCTAACCCATAAGAACTGTAGTTTTAAGTTGTTAGATTAATTAATCAAACAGTTTTATCTATTAGAGTTTCTGTTAGAAATTTACAACCCACAAAACAAAACGGCTCTTCTTCATTGATTAGATTCTTTGTGTGATAATCTAATGATTAAAATTGTGATTCCTATTAACAATGAAAAATGACAGTTTGTAGTGTATAAATCTCAGAAGAAAAAGGAGGAAAATTCCTTGCTAGAAGAATAAATTATTAGTAAGATATATTTTTTAGCCGTAAGATTAAAGTCAGTAAAGTTTTAATCATTAGATTATTCTCAGTTATACATTAGATTAAATAAAGTAAATAAAAATAAATAAATAAATATCTGACGACCAAAGACTATATTCTACTAATATGGTTTTTTTTTTTTTTTTTTTTTCCATAGGTTACTAGAACTTGAAATTAAAAGGAAAATTTAATGTTGGAACTACATATTTGACCTCATTTGGTTGTTTTTGATGTTAGATTAGTAGTTCTACATGGTGCACTATAAATTTTTAACATGTATACTTCTAGATGAGACTGTTAAAAAGTAAATCAAACGACCGAAATTGTGATATTTACCGATAGAACAAAAGCATTGATCCCATTTGATATCATTGATATAATTTTCAAAATGTTTTTCACGTGTTCCGGTAAAGTTATTTTTGAAAATGATTTCAAAATGATGGTTGTTTTGCACCGGGTCAGAAAACAGGAACTAAAACAAATTTTTTTTTTTTCATATTTTGTTAAAAAAAATGAGAAAATTAAATAAGGTAATTTTTTCCATTTTCGTTTTCTATTTTCAAGAACTTATGCACTCAATAATTATTTTTAAAAACATATTCAAACACAATTTTGCTTTTTTTTACTCTCAAACTAATATCTTTAGGAACCCAATCAAACAAAGTTTCGAAAAATATGTAAACATCATTCTTAAAACATTGTCAATTTCATATCAGACTAAAAACAAAATCGTTTCTAAAATCCTCGCAAACATGCCCACAATTTCTATCATATATATATATATATATATATATTCTAATAATTATAAGAAGACATGAATATTTGATGGGATGGTGAGAAATTGTTCATATTCATGCATTTGTCAGAGCCCAAACTTGCCATAATCTTGTACATAACAGACTACCTATACATACATTGGTGGGGTCCAATCTTAAATATTGTGTTCCCCCAAGTGAGTAGTGACATAAGATATTTGGTGTATATATATAAATGTGTTGCCCTATATATATATATATATATATATATATATATTGCCCTACGTACAACTTTGGAGGCCAAACTAGCCAAAATCTTATTGTATTCTCAACAAACTCTCCATGTGTACTTGGTTGGATCGCCTCTTTAAGTGATATGAATTTTGATGGCGGTGAGAAGTGAGAGCTTGGTTTTAATGTGGTTGGTATAATATACTACTATTTTGGAGACCAAACTTGCCAAAATCTTATTCTTAACAAACTATATATATATATATATATATATATATGTATATATAGATGCATGCATGGTGGGCTCCGCATGCATCTTTAAAGTTTTGCGTCTCTCAACGTGACTTGATTTTGATTGTGAGGAAAACTTGGTTGTGTTCAGACATTTTCGTGATGTGTATGCCAAAAGTTTGTCAAATCTTAGACCATCTTCGATGTATATGTCAATATCAATGCTATATTGATCGTAAAAAAAAAAAAAAATGAAGAATGATATATCTCAAATTTTAATTTGTGCTTCAATTTTGTAACTATGTTTTATCATCGTTAATAAGTTTTGAAATTATTTGGAATTCATAGAATTTATAAAATCTGTAATGACAAAAAAAAAAAAAAAAAGGCAAAGAATTAACAACATCAAATGCAAATTTCAAAATTTGTTATATTTGGTAGTAAATTTGCCAACCAGCAAATACTGACAAAGCCATAAATTTTTGTAAGAGGGGTCTAATAATAACTATGATAGAATGATAGATAAATATAGACTATTATGATCAACGTTTCATTTTCAATAGGGTCTGAAATATTATTAACTTAGTATAGGCTATTTAATGATAATTATTTAAAAAAAAAAAAAAAAGTTGCGGACCCAAGCCTTCTTCCATCCGTCGTTGCCAGCAAATCAGCAAAGATAACATTCCAATATGGGAGAGCATTTTTTTTTTCCCCACTCAAATATCAAAATTTGGCAATGATATATTTATTTGGCATTGATGCTCTAATGCTCTAAATTAACTGCCATAGTACCATACATTATATATATACACACCCACACGCACGCACGCACACACATATATATTGGGTGTACATGTGCCTACAATTTTGGATACAAAATTTGCCAGAATCTTAAGATTTGTTACAATAGGCATCTCTTTTGTTGCTCATGAAGAGAAGAGATTAATGTGGAGGGTGTGATCTGCGGTCCGAAGTCAAATCACAGGCCAATATTGATCTCTGACGTCTCTGTTCCCCCTAAATTCTACTCACCTGAAGCCTCTTCACAAGGGAAAACTCAAGTCAGTTGATTGTTCAAACCAAAAAAAAAAAAAACAAAAACAAAACAAAACAAAAGTAACAGAATGCAAATGTCTGGTTGTCAAATGTCCCAAAAAAAGTGACAGTTCAGCTCCATTGATAGAGATGAGCCAACCAAAGAGTTAGTTATCTACGCTTAACTTGATTGTGTCGAGGAGTTTTCTCGACGTGATTGATAGTGATTCCCTGAATTCTAAATCATGGGAGGAATCCCTGCCATCATGCATGTCGAGTGTTTTGGCGATTATCTGAATGTCACGCTGATGTGCAAAAATTGCTGAAAACGAAGAATTTTTTTGCTTGAAATAGGGTGAACAAGCCTATTCGTCTAGTTAAACATAACTTGCTTAACCATATGGGGTCAGATAGTCGTTGAATGTTAGACTGAAAATTAATTGGAATTTGTTGCAACTATATATATTGATATAGTTTGCTTCATCAATTTGCATATAGACATAATCTAGTGGTAATTGCATATCTGACCCTATTATAAAGTATGGAATTCGAATTTTCCATCCCATGATTCAATGAATATGCATATACGGTTGGCTTCATTGGATTGAGTCCTTACGTTTGCTTGATGACTTTCTTCTCACCTCAATAGAATCGAGCACAGCCCCACACTAGTCATCTCGCAACATGTGATAGGCCGACACTAGAAGACGAAGCTAACCCCAATAATTTTACCTTCTAAAAATGGTTAATTCTGATGAAATTTTTCGGTAAAATGAAGCAGGTTTCACCAAAAATTGAGGTTCCAATGAAAAAATGCTTTGATTAAGAAGAGTTGAGGGACGATGCTCTTGTACTTGAGATTTACACCTTGATGTCGAAATTAAGAAGCAAACTCACCACATTAGCGAGCCCAAATGATTCCGCAACTAATTAATTACATTGCTAATTTCTTGAAAACATATTGTACATACATTATGCATCTGAAGAAAAAGTAGGTTGAGCCCATGTAATTAACCTATCAGCTCATCCAAAAGAATGAAATCTTCTCCTTTTCCTCTATCTAAATATAATGGTCAGGAGGGATGACCACTACCAATGCATAACCAATTTGATCTTTGGCCAGTTCTCTGGTTAATTGGAAGAACGCAATAATTTCAAAGTTTGAGGAACTACTCAAGAAGCTTATTGCAGGATCCGACACCAACGGCTGCAGCAAGATGCCATCCAGCATGCAGAAACGGGGTATTAGGAAAGACATCATCCGCGATGAAAAGCATGCCTCCCAGCAGTGATGACATCTTATGAACATTATGGGCCACTTTTAAATCCGGATCTTTCAATGCTCTTTTTGCAAACGAGACCTGAAATTATTTCAATGTGAAACGACTACTAGAATTAGTTAAGAGAGCATCCACTAAATATGCACTGTGGTTACTTTTGAATACTTGAGCAAAAACACCAATATAGTTTTCCCTTGCATAAGTTCTAGACAGGCCAAGTTATTAGAAGCTTAATTTCCATGTTAAGGAACCACTGGAATAAACTATGGCTCGTTTACTAAACCATGATGGAACAAAGTTGGAATGGGAAAGGCTTTGGCAGCAAATATGAAGATATTTCAAGCATTTGATTCAATCTTATCAGGAATTGGTATAGGAAGAATCTGATCCCTTACGAGTGTATGCAGAACAGGAAACAAAATCATTCTCTTAAGTTCCTGTATGCATGATGTATATCAGATTAGATTAGGAATTAGGTGACTTGGGATGACTGGAAAGTGTGGACTACATACAAGCAATCTGGTAGTTTATTGCAATCGAAAAGGAAACAAAGCCAAGGGGACTGGACAATTCCTTTCCATTAATTGTCACCGGAACATAAATTGTTTTGCGTAGCAAAAGAACGTTTTGCTTGGAGTAAAACAATGAAAAGAAAACTGAATCGCTATAATTGAGATGAAGATTTGCAGGTTACCTCCATCATCCCAGTGTGAACAGCTGAAACCATCAGAGGCTGGAACGGTAGAAACAAAGCAGAAGCGGCCATCAACGTTTTGGAGTTTTCCTCTCTGACAGCTCTTGAGAGACACTGCAAAAGTAATATTTTTTAAATTGTTGTGTACGTCTAGATGAGCAATGAATAACCACAGAATAACTCATGTAATGCACCATTGTTTTGGTTTATATCATCTGGAACAAACAAGCAACGCAATAATTTTATTTACATATGAATCCCACAAAAATTATGTTGGATTCATCATTAAAAATATGTTGGCTTCATTTTAGATGCGATGAATATGACTGACATCGTTTTGAATACAATCTCCTAACATTTGTAAAACCAATTACCAGTTTAAGTGCTTAGAGGAATGAATTTATTCCCAGGGGAAGAATGAAAACAGAGAAGCACAACTGCCAAACTTTTCACTCGAAATGTAAAACATCTTTAGTAAAGCACCGGTTATAAACAATTTAATTGGAAAGTTAACAGCTACTGTTAACCCAAGTCTAAGTAATTCAAAAAACACGTCATGAAATGACAATTGGTTGGTCAATTTCATGCTCCTTAAAGACCTTGACAAGGTTGGTAGTCAACTAATTTTTTTTCATTAGCTACATTATTTCTAACTTACTACTGTTGCTGCAGCTATCATTGTATAATCCGCCCATCTCATATATTTCCTCAACCTTCCCCTCGAAGAATGATACAAACTTGAGGCAACTCCAACTCCAATTAATGAATTTGCATATAGCTTACAGCTCAGATTCTTCCTGGACCCCGGGAACAACCAACAATCAGGACTAATAGATCGATAATAAGATCAAACATGTTTATCAAGCATCTTGCAAACAGCATCACCTTGGAGCATGGATTCCAAGCACTATAAAAGGAAGTGACGTGAGCACATTAGCAACTGTCTCCAGAACATGCTGATCACCTAGCAGAAAGAATAATGCGCGGAAAATTGTGTTTTCAATGTTGATTTGGATAACAGGAGTAGAAAGCAAAATGAAAAAAAAAAAAAAAAAAAAAAAAAAAGGAAAAAAATGATCTTCATTAGTGATTATACCGTGAGTGCAACCCTGGATGGGCCTCAAACATGGTGGTCTTTGCTCCCATACCCGTCTGGAGAACATGAAAAAAATATAAGTTATTGGACTCACTCGGACTCAAATTTCTTTTTCTAGAGAAATCGAACTACAAAGCTATTGTCCCATAATAAAATGTAATTGTACAAGCATATTTTGAGATTGACCGGTTTTTGTTCTTTCCTAACGCAAGCTTTTTACTCACTGCATTAACAACATCTGACTGAATCCAAAAGCTGAACCTCCATAGGATGATTTAGGAAAGTTTCCATCTTGATCAATCTCTTCTGATGCAAAGGGAGAACGGGGCACCACATGCACCCCATGCACACCTTCTAGGGCCCTACTAGGGTTCAGCGTACTCTGGGGACTCATAAAGACTTTCTGGGTATTGGTTCAAACAACTCGACTGCCAGCAACGTTTTGCTGGCAGTGGAAGAAACTTATCCACAGAAATCCAATTTATTGCTTAAATCTGTACTCAAAGTACAAGACAACGAGTTACAAGCAGAGCGAAGCCAATGATAATTAGTAACATTCAAGGCACTGCACTACAGATGATAATAGTACAAAATCACGTATTTCACAAGGATAAATATTTATGTAACATTTTACATCCTTTGAGGTTCAAAAGCAATGTATTCACAAAATAACTTTCTTGTCAAGCTTTATGTTTTGTCAAATCTAATCTTATGGAACAAACGAACACAAACACATTAATCCCACAGCTTGCCTAATTTAATTAGCAGCATATTGAAATGATAACATGGTCTACTTAAAAATCGGAAAGGATTATACACGGAAGAGGCAGAGTGAGCCTTTGACAAAACATAAAGCTTGATTAGAAATAAAGTATTGCTCCAAATATTTACAACACTTAAAAGGCCATTTGTGGATTATGAGTAACAACAGAAATTCGATTCTACTCTCATTCTCATAATAGTCTTAATATGCAACTAAAATATATCAACAATAAAACGGACCCCCAAAAAATATTGCTTTCTAAAATGAAAAAACCGTAACTTTTAATTCATAAACAACAAATAAGAATTTAGGAATTGAAAATTATCCTTATTACTATAAACCTACCCACTCATTTCAGAAATTGTCAAAAATTTAGAACCAAACTATCGTGTAGCCCATAAAAACCAGGCATAAAGGCTCGTCCAAAAAAAAAAAAAAAAAAAGGGAAAAAAAAGGAGGCAAAACAGAACCAGCTCTGATAATCAAGTCAGCATTAACTAAAAAAGTCCAAAACCCATGTCTAAAAACCCAAACTTGGGACCAATTATTTCATGCCCATAATCAAATCTTCTCCAAAATTTCAAATTCCAATTACTATTTCCTATAAAACCCAATAAAACGAAAACGAAATCCGGAACTGGGTTCGAATTCCAAGCGAAAAACTCAACATTCCACAGATCAAAACATAGAAGAAAACAGAAACAGAAATCGATTTAAACAATACACATAATATGCATGAGAGAGAGAGAGAGAGAGAGAGAGAGAGAGAGAGAACCTGAGAAAATGGGTCGGAGAGGGTTGAGCTGGGAAGGGAAGGAAAGAAGAGAATTGGTGAGTTGGGTCACAAATATAATATGAAAATAAAAAAGGAAAAGGTAGTTTTATTCAGTTAGTTTTATACATATGTATGTGTGTGTGTGTATGTACACACACACAAGTTAATTTATGAGGGAGCGAATAGGAGGTGTTTGAGTGAGAGAGAAAAAGAGAAAGAGAGACGGGAAGGAGAGAGGAATCTTCCTGACTCAGTGTTCGCATATTCTGTTCGTCTGTCGGCGTATTAGAACGCGCCACACATACGTTATACTCACTACAACTACAAAAACTTTTCACGCCGTGTTTCACGTGTTTTTTTTTTTATCCTTTTTTCGGGGAGATTTCTTTGAGCTTTGGTAATTAGTTTAATCGATTTTGTGGTTGTGGACATAATCTGACGATAATATTATATATATAATTTTATCTAAAAGTGTAAATTTTGACTCCCCTTATCTCTAAGTCCAAGTTCAAAAGACTTTTTGATCGATTTTGTAATTGCATATTTAATTTAACTATAATTTTATGAATAAATTAATCATAGCTTAGTCATTTAACCATTACTTTTTAGGAAAAATTTATGAGTAAGCTAAAAATAATTTTACCGTTTAAATGGTTTGATATTTTAATGAAAACTTGAATTCAACGAACAATTAATCGATTTGCACAGATTAATTTAGGCTATCAAAGCTTAATATCATAAGATTTTTTTTTATGAATATTATAAGTTGTTTATGTGGTTGGAGGTATAATCTAATGATAATATCACAGTTGATTTTACCTAAAAGTGTAGAATTTGAATCTTCATACCCCAAGTTCCAAAAAAAAAAAAAAAAGTTCATTTATAGAGATAAAAATGACATCCAAATTTTGAAATCTACTTCCAAAATATAATTTGTCTAAAATTCATAGTCCAATCTTTTAATATAAACCAACAATCCAAGTAAAAAGTCACTAATATCACTAAATAACATGAAACAAAATAGGAAAACATTCTAAAAATTTGCAAATTTTATAGGGTAAAATTTTCGAAAGATTATGGATGGTTTTAGATCTCAAAACTGCTAACCAAACCTATCACTAAAATCACTGTAAAAAAACAACCAAAACTGATCAATAATCCAAAAATAGTTTAACGGGTTTTTTTGAACAGATGAAGTTATATGACAAGAATTAAAAAGTTGTACAATTGATTGAGTTTTGTTTTTCAATTATCAAATATGTATGAGAAATTGTTTATCTACAAGCTTCTTTTTATTTTGATGTAATTTTAATCTAGAGACACACATAGTTGGAATGAAATCCTATCATAAAATGCCAAATTTGTTTGTTTTGTTTTAAGGAGTGTCCAACATGACTTTTCTCGTCTAAATGTCTACGATTGCTTCTTTTCTCTTCTTTCACTCTACGGTTTTGGCATAATACCTTTGTTCCATGTGAATATACCCCAGTCTTTGTCACCTTGTCTATGCACAATTTTCTATCTCTCTCTCTCTTGAATTGGGGGATAGAGAGATTATGAGTTTGCACCTTTATATAGAGTCAGATGTAATATTACTATTAGGTTATATTTGCAACCACTCATTTTCTATCTTTCTGCCTTAAAAGGAAAATAGGAACCTGGGGTTGGGGGGTGTAGAAACTAGTATTAGGGATAGTTAAAAGAGCATATGAAAGTAAACATTGTGATATAGGGGATTTAAGATTTTTTATTGGCATCAGTTTTGTAATTAAATGATTATTCCATTTGTTCATCTCAAGTCAAGAATATATGTTATTATATTCGTATATTTTCATGAAATATTTAATTTTAAGTATTGTTTTCTCAATTATTTATAAATAAATATTCTTTAAGAATTGTCATTCCATGAACGCACTCGTACTACTGGTACTTGTGCGTCTTCTATATAATATATATCATTGGAAAAATGGTTTAAAGGTGTGAAAAACTTGAGTTGTTGAGATTTAGAGGGCCAAAAATTCTGGAATCTGTGCCTATGTTGTCTTTGTCTTTCAAGTTGTTTGATCCGGTATGTTATGAGACTAACAGCAAGCGTCAAGATTAGAAAGAAAAGTAAGGGAATAAAAAGTAGAATATTGATTCTCTTTATTTTTACATATTAGATGGTGTAAAAATAAGCAATCTAGCTAATTTTCTTTTATAAGTGTTTTTTAAAGTTCAGAATATTAATCTCATCAATGTAATTATTAAAATATCCTTTTAATATAATCAAACACTTCTTGTTTCATGAAAACTTTTTAAGAATATATAAGTGATTTTGATATTAATCACCTTTAGCAAGAAATCAATATAAAGAAAATGTAAAGGATCAACATTTTCTTTTCTTATCCTACATTGTGTGGGGCTTATTGAACTCTTGTTATTTATTAAAGGGGAAACACTTGAATGACACAATTTTAAAAATCATTGTGCTAACATAACTAAAAAATTTGTTACTAACCCAATATGACATAAATATAAAATTAAAGTTTGTGTCATATTGATCAATAGTGGGGAATTTGTATCCTGTTGATCAATAGATGAAAAAATGTGACTATTTGAACAATTTTCTAAGTAAACAAATATGATTAAATGGAAAATGAAACAACTATTTATACTATATACTTAAGTTATTTGTGATTCAAATTTTTGCTTATCTCCATCAAACTTATTTTTATGGAAGAAATATCATGTTACAAAATCGGTGGTAGAAATCTAAAAGTGAAATCTTGCTTGCTATTTCTGAGCATTCCTCTTGCAAGTTTGCAATGGAATAAAATACATGTTGACAAATTCAACCTGGGCCTAAAGTCATTGGTAGCTGGGCCTAAGGTCAGCTAGTACCACTTAAATTGGGCTGGGTATGAAAACAAGGGTGTTTGGGGGACGAAAAATTACAGTTTTTAATAAATAATTAAAATAAATAATCGATTTTTAAAATTTTCAAATTAAATGGTTGTAAATAGAAAATTTATTAAATTTATTACATAATATAAAAAATTTATCATGTCGTCAATAAACTTACTATTTATCCTAAATATTCTTAAAACATTTTTTATTTTCCCCTTTTATTAGTTGGCAAAAAGACAAAGAAAACAGTTTATTCCAACATCTAGTATAGTGAGATTAAATTCATCTAAAATTTTTCCTAGCAAGTGCTTCATTTCTTTTATGCGCACTTTATTAGCCCTTCTTACTATAGCAAAAGGCTACAAGATTGCCTCAATTTTTGTTGGTTTTTTTAATCTCTTTTATCCATATACAGCAGAATTCCTAAAGATTAGATGGAAATGATCTGATTCAATTCTTCTCAAAAAATTAGCTTAGTTTTGCTTTAATCACTACGATATCACATTGTAGAATCCATTTAATGGATAGGGTCCTCAAATTGAAGCTATGAAAATTCATTTTTGGCTGATAAGCTCACAATTAAATACTTTTAATCTTCTCATTAATATGAAGTTGATTAAAATGTATCAAAACTAGCTAAGATTCATAACCACTAATTTACTACTTCCCTTAAAAAAAAAAAAAAATTACTACAGCATACACGATCCCAAATATAAGTGACACTCTTTTCAGTGTTAGAGTTGCTAATGGCAATGGATATCTTGTATGTACCACCCTGAATTTGAAGACTTTAGACATATGCAGATAGAGGAGAGTCAATCATTTGTGCCCTTTTTTTTTTTTTTTTTTTTTTTTTTTTTTTTTTTTTTTTTTTTTTTTTTTTTTTTGAAAAAGAGCATGCCTGTCCAAGATTTTGTGGTCCTGCTCTCTATAGGGAGAGTAAATGATCATGATCGTGTGGTATAATGTTGGAAAACGACTTTGTGAAGAATTTATATATGTGGGTGTGTGTGCGTGCGTGTGGATACATTTATTTGTGAGTAAAAGGGTGTTTCTAACTTGTAAGTTAAAAAAGAAAGATATGTCTCGTTTGCTAAATGTGACCGTCAATTTTACGCATCGTTCAGTTTTTAACAGTGTTTTGGAGGAAATGATTATAATGAAAAAAAAAAAAAAAAAGTTTATGGACTGATTTTGAGACATGTTATAATTCAGAAATAAAAATAAGATTAGACTTGTACTTTAGGAACCAAAAAATAAAATTAACCCTAAAACTTTTGCTCCCCTTCCACATGCACACGAGACATGTCCCGTGACTACATGATTGTAGCATCTCCCTCTATATGTTGAAACTTTTATATGAAGCAATGGTATTCAACTCCAACAGGGTTCAATCTCGATACCTCACAAATGATGAGTCCACTTGATGTGAGTAACTGGTTTTCATTTGGTTAGTTGTCTTGATTAGTGAATGCACAGCAAAAATGCATTTTGAATAATGAATAATATTTTACATAACCCAGTTAAGGGCAAGTGGTGTATCTTTTCGATTCTACATTTTTTTTTAAGGAAAAAAGAAGAGAAAAGTTGGACTTCTATTGACCTAGGTTATCACTTATCATACTTGATTCGGTACTTTGATCTTAATTTGAATTAAATTTTTGCTATTAACCGTTTTTAAAATTCAAAACATGAACTTTGTGTCTACTTAATCAATGCTTTTTAAAAATCCCTAGTACATGGTAAAGGCATTACTCTACCACAAACGACACTAGATTTTAAGCCTCATGCACTAACTTCACACAAAACGACAGCAACTTACCCCTCTATGCTGTCAAATGAATCTTCCCAAAAAACAATTGAAAATCACATGGGTAATTGAGTACACAACTTACTTTGGTTACCCTTTAATATGCTTGTCCTTGATCAATATCAGCCGTCTAAATCATAATGGACGGTCAGTATCGAATTGAATTTTGATTCTCTACAATTAAGCTCAAGGATCCAAGCATTATACTTTATATACGTTTAAAGTTTATGTACAAATATTTTCTAATGACATATTTTGTGGCCCCTGCTTCTTATTGCATGAAAATTTTCAAAACAATTGGTATTACTTTTCCGGGAAAATGGATATACAAAGATAAATTGTTTCTTGTTGTTGAAAAGAATGCACAGTGAACATGTCGACAGTACTAGACATAAACGGAGGAGTAATGTAATTAGCTAATTACAACCCAAGATTTTATCTTAGCTGCAAATGTTGAAGAGATTCCGAAGCTAGGATATTATGCATTTGTTTAAAAAGAAATAGAGATCGTGGTTTTAAGATTTTCTAAAAAATTAGAGTGACTCAATAATATGTGAAGATAAACGATTGTTGATAATGGAGGGAAAAAAAAAGTGCTTACAAATTTCGTGTTCAAAATAAAAAGGATTTTAAGATGTAAATATGATATTAATTTTTGATTGACTGCGTTTGCCTTCTCTGCTTTGTCTTCTTCTTTTTTGATGTGTTTGCTATTCATCCTGAGTTATAAATTTCTTTATTTTTTAAGTTGATTTTATTAATGAATTTGAGTGAGAGATCTAATTCCTACTTAACATATATATATATATATATATATATATATATATAAACCTGAAATTCTTTTCTGGAATTTTGCTTCTTTTTGTTTGGTCTACCAAGGTAAGCCATTAATCAATTTATTACGTGTCATTCGAATTTATTACGGATTAGAAATACAACAAACAATGAATTATCGCTGAAATCCTGATATTTTTCCACGCTATACAGGTCACGAGGAATAAAATAAAGAGTCAAATCAAAACCTTAATTATTTATTGACTTGTAACATGTGAGCACTAGTTTGGCCACATCGATTAAATGATAGATTTCTTTCTCTCTTTCTCTCTCTTTTTTGGCTGAAATAATTAGATTTAAAAAAATATATCCGTGATTTATCCAACGTGTATCCCCACTCATTAGAATTTTTAGATAATTTTTTTAAAAAAATTTAATTTAATTCCAATCTAGCAGAAAAATTATATTTATGCCACACAACTTTTGAAAATTTAATTTTATACATAAATTTCTGAAACATTTCAATTGTGCTTCTGTATCATGGGTGAAAAATTCTATTCCTACCTGCACTTAATTAGTATATGACATCTATTTATTAAAAACTTGTCTTTTAATTTTTTTTTTACGGAACTAAAATAAAAGTTTCACATTTCAACATTTGTCTGAATTCTGCATGGAGCCAATTTTTTTTTTAAATTAAATACGAATATGATTTTTAGTGTTGGGATCCACCTCTCTATGGGGCCAGACAAATTCCTTCCCCCCCACGATACGCAGAATTTATCAACACTGAGAGTCTAATAATTTATCAAATAACGTGTTTTATTAAAAAGAAGTGTTAATAGAAAAACTAAAAAGAAAAACCTAGTCAGTCTTTTTCTACAATAGGATGTCATACTAATATAATGTCCGTTTTCCTTTATCATATTGAAGTTAGTTAACATTATAAATATGCAAAACAGATGGTTATAGATTAAATAGTTGAAAAATAACTGCTCCTGACAAATATAATATTTTTTAAGATCTTACCATAGGAATTGTATCATTTGCGAAGTTTTTAAATGTACATATTTGATGATTTCATCATCACCCATGTATAGCACTTTTCTTATCTACTTAAAAAAAAAAAAAAAAAAAAAACACTTTTTTCCCCCCTTGTCTTTTTCAATTCCAAAATAGTTGATAGGGGTAATTATTTTTTGCCCTCAAACTTAAAAGTGAACCTTAGTTTGGTCCCTAATATAGTAATATTCATATTTTATATTCTTATATATATATATATATATGTAGTTTGGGCAAGACAGATCGAGAACTTGTTTAAGATGCTACCTCTTATAGATGTCTGGTCATTGGTCAACTGTTTTACCTCATGGTAACACGATCAGATATATTGCCAATTATTTGTCTGTAATTCCTTGGACAACCCAGTCCTATGCGCTATTTGAATAGATATCGTGGTCAAGAAATACTTAAAAAACAAAATAACAATGTTGGAGTAAAATTTCATCCAAACATCAAATGAACTTTACTAAACTAATAAACAAGATTAAACGATAAAGTAATTAAAAATATTATGTAAGAACATATATAAGAGAATCTTACGAACAATTTAGTAAAAGTCGAATTCGGTATGATTGCCTTTAGGCTTTTTATTGGAAATTGTGTATGTCATTTTCCTCTCAATTTAAGGAAATTCATAATACTTTGAGAATGGACGAGTTCAATTCTCTCTCTCTCTCTCTCTTTTTTCCCCTAAAGAAGTTCAATTGTCTCATTAATTCAAGAGTTTATTCCTTCTTTAATTCAATAAATTAATGATGTAAATTTGTCAACTCTAAATGAATCAATTTACATTAACTAGGGACGTTAAAAGCCTTGATGTACTTATATTTATCTCTTGATTTTTTCTGTTAGTGTTTTTTTTTTTCCTTCCATTTTTCTTTAAATCTCATAATTTTAAATGGCCTAATTGTAATATTTTGTCTCTAATTAACTTCTATTTAAACAATTGTTCCAAATATATTCTTACTTATTTTTTTTTTCTACATAGTCCCTTAAACTATTTTTTTTTCTCATAAATACTTTTCTCTTGTTTTCTGCTATTGAAGTATTATTATTATTATTATTATTATTATTATTATTATTATTATTTTGCAAATGTGTCATTACTTGAATCCCTTTCAACTCATATTTTCTCATATGTACCTTTTCTATTTTGTCCCATTGAAATCCCTCTCTTTCTCTCTCTCTCTCTCTGGGTTTTACTATTTTCTTTTCTTTTTTTTCTTTTTAAATTGAACTCTCGAGAGAATAATAGATCAAGAAAAAATAAATAAACTTAAAAAAAATTACTTTCATGTATGAAAAAATTCAACAAACTGTATTACGTTGTATTAAGATTGGATGTTTTAAGAGTTTTAAACATTTTTCACAATTTTAGTTTATCCCCCCTTGAATCAAAATCCTGACTCCGCCACTTCACCATGATTCATGGGCAAAGATTCAGAAACTCATATTAAACAAAACCGTTAAATTTGTCCTTTTTTTCCCCCCGACCTTCCCATCTACAAATAGAGCTCCTTTCCACAATTTATGGGCAAAATTTCATTAATAGATAATCCACAAATTTCACAATTAAAATCTTGATTATCACCTAATTTCACTTCTTTTTTCTTTCTACCCCGTAACCCTCTCTCTCTTTCCCTTGGGTTTTTAGTCAGCAAGAGAAACCCAATTGTTTAAATGAAAAATGTGTGAGATTACTACTTAAAAGGTGACCTTTGTCATTGGTCCTATATCATGAAACCGACCTTTTTTAGTGCGTACGAATACCATTGGTTAATATTATTTACTGTAGATATGAAAAAAGGGTGACACTGCTTTTTAGTGACAATATTGATAATTGCTCAAACTCTTTATCGGGACAGTGGATCCATGGAAAAAGATTACTTGTTTTTGAAGTGAAGAAAATATTTTCAGCAATGACATTGTTGTTGCTAAGAATATTGATAATTGGTGGAAACACAATGAAGGTAACATGTTGTTCAAAATGAAGATTCTTATATGTAGTGACAGGACTGTTATGTGATTGTCACATGCCAATTTTCATCTATTTTTTAGTAGATTCTTGATGGAAGAATCTTAATGAGATAATTTTGTAGATTGCGAATTAGTTGTGAAACGTTTTGAATGTCAAAGACGAAACTGAGATTCACTCCTAAACTTGAGGGCCAAAAACAGAATATTAATTAACCCTTAACATTTTACGACTTGAAATAATAAAATTGGAGTTCTGAATTTTTTCTTCTTCTAGGTGTGTGAGATTCAAATAGAAGATACTCATTCTTTTCTTTAAGTAAGGTTTTGTTATTTTGTGTAAAAGATCTTTTTTTTTTTTTTTTAATCCATCGGATATGGCACCTTTTTTTCCAGCAAAGTTTGAACCTAAATAACATGTTTTACAGCCCTTTTGTTTAAAAAACGAACATTTAATTTCCAAACACTGCGTGCATATTTTTCCAAGTGAAATATATGTATACTTAGGACATTCATTATTTCAAGTTAATTGTTTTCCTCTAAGTTGTGGTGTGCAACGGAGTGGTTTGTTTCACATGGGGTGAGGATTTTGCAGTCGTTTTTTTATTTTTTATTTATTTTATTAATGGTTTGTTCTTATGTTTTAGTTTTTATTTTGTGATAAAGGAGGTAATTCCCCAATCTCTGGTTTGTTTGTGTGTGTGCATGTTTCGCTTGAGTTATCTTTTAGCGGTATATATCTATTGGTTCTGCTAGTGTTATGGCTTGGCAGAGTTTGTTGCAATCTTTGTGCTGCGAGTACTTGTCTCTTGATCAAGCAGAATATTCCATCGATTATAGATTTTTTTTAAAAGAGCTTTGTACATACTCGATTTTAAGATTACTGAAGAATTTAAGGAATTTTCCCGTCATCCGGTCCCGACTTATGTCTTCCTTTCTGGGGTTCATCAGATTTTACTGGCTGAGAGTAATGTGTCTTGTACCACAGGATTGTTTTATCTCTATTATTAGTATTTGGTTAGGGGTGGCAATTCGTGTCACGTGTCGGGTTCGTGTCGTGTTAGAGCCGTGTTGATTTTTTTCTTCTCCGACCCGAACACGACCCGCGACACGAACACGAAACGAAACCGCGACACGAACACGACACGAACCCATCACGGGTTGACACGACACGAACCGAAATTGACCCGCGATACGAAATTAACACGAAATTGACACGAAATTTGACCCGAAATTGACACGAAATTGACCCGTGACACGAACGTGACCCGAACTTAACCCGAAATTGACACGAAAAGTGACACGAAATTAACCCGTGACACGAACTTGACCCGAAATTGACACGAAACGTGACACGAAAATTGACACGAAAAAAATAGGTCCAACCCGAACACGACACGATTTTTTTCGTGTCAAATTTTCCCAACCCGAACACGACCCGCTCCCTATTTTTCCCAACCCGAACCCGCAAAATTCGTGTCGTTTTCGAGTCGTGTCGTCGTGTCGCGACCCGTATTGCCACCCCTATATTTGGTATTCCGTTTTATTTTGAATGATAATTTTCATTTAAAAAAAAAAGAAAGAAAAAGACCTTCATTATTTGAAGTGTCCTTATAAATGTACAACTGTATATATCAATTAAACGAATGTCTATCAAATCCAATTCTACATCAATGTTACAATGATCATACTAAATAATACTTAATCGGATTTATTATATATATATATATATATATGTATGTATATACATATACATATATACTTAATACGATTGTCGTTTGCAAGTTGGCTACTTGGTTTTTATAATTAAAAAAATTAATTGAAATAGACTATACCAAATTGGCTACTTGGTTGGTCATACATGAAGTGGTCAACCCAACTACTTACTAGTTTACTAAAGTAGTATTACTAGTACTAGTACTACATATACAGTCAATACTAGCCGGGAGAGATGAGAAAATGAAAGAAGAAAGAAAGTATCGAGGGGCAATTCAGTCAACATATATGATACGAAGAAAAGAAAAGAAAAGAAAATCAAATAAAAATAATAAATAAATAAATAAATATTGTGGCAGGGATTTGCATTCAATTAAAAAAAAAGAAAAAAGAAAAAAGAAAAAAGAAAAAAAAGGGCAATAAAATCAAGTTGCTGCAGTGAAGGTAAAAGATTGGTACGACAACCGAGTTTGTTTAGTAACATTGCCTTCTGTATATCATTTTTTCATATAAATTTGAATGGATTCCGGAGACAACGGCTATTAATACTAGACAGTCCCACACATCATCTCCAAGTAGCATTATAAGAAAATATATATTTATATATATATAATATTTATTTATATATGTGCATAAACCAAAAAAGAAAGAGAAAAACACAGGCCCAAAAACAGATAAATTCGAAGAGAAGGTTTAGTGTGTGTACGAGTAGAAATTGGAGGTGCAAAGACCGAAGATTCAGAAAGCGAAAATTAGAAAAATTATAAGAAGGTTCCAGGAATCAAGGGTCGGGAACATGTGACTATACCCTTGAGACAAGGAAGTAGAACCAACCAAAGTTTTCCTTACTACTTCTTCTTCTTCTTCTTCTTTTTTTATTATAATTTTTTTTTTAAATTTTCTCTCAGCTAAACCAACTTCCTCTTTTCAAGCTTACCAAAACCCACTTCCAATTCACTCTCCTTGTATAGTATTAAAACCTCAACAAGCTTTTCATGGCCTTCTTTTGGCTGGTTCTTGGTCTGCAGCTTCACTAGTACTGCAACGAGAACTACTCTACAAGTATATATCATATTTCATATACATATATATATATATATTTAAATATATCTGATATATTTGGAATTCAAGTTTGGTGCAAATGCAAGGTAAAGAAGCTGAAAGAAGTAGTACAAGAGGGAAAGGGTCAAGTGGTGGAGGTAAATTAGTAGCAATTTTCTTCTTCTGGTTCATCTTAATTTTCTCTCACTTGATCAGTTTCTCATCGGCCGCCAAAGTACATGGCAAGAACGGCCGTCTATATCCGCCGTCGCTGCCGAGGAAAGCGCGTTTTGTAGAGACAACAAAGACAACGACGACGTTCTTTCATGCGCCGATAAGCCCGGCGGCTAATCAGCCTGCAAACGACATCTATGGCGGCGATCCGGACAGTGATACACTATATGGAGACGACAAGAGAATAGTTCACACGGGTCCAAATCCTCTTCACAACTAGGTGAAGCAAAATAAAAAAAAATAATAATAAAAAAAAAAAAAGAAAAAGTGACTGTAAGATGATCTTTCAAGTTTATGATCATATTTTTATTTTATTTTATTATTTTATGTTTGGAATTAGAAATTAAAGTATGATCAGATCGAGAGCATAGCTGTAGCCTTTTCAGAGAGGGGTTTAATTAATATTGGAGAGATGGTTGGGTATATGGGGCAGTGTAGCAGTGGGGTGTGAGAATGACTGGGAAAGGGAATTAGAGGGGCAAAAAAGAGAAAAAAGGGAAAATTATGGGGAGGCTAGTGTTAATGCTCTTGTTTCTTTTGCAGTATTATTATTATTGTAATTTCTAGTTTGGCTGTGTACCAGCTTCTTCTTCTGTAGTTTCTGTTACAATTCAATATTGTGTTTGAATTAATTGCCGTGTAGTTATTCTTCTTCATCTACTACTCCTTTTCTTTTCTTTTCTTTTCTTTTCTTTTCTTTTCTTTTTTCTTTTTTGTGGCATTGGTTTGGAAGCCCTAGAGAAGGGATCCAATACAGTGCAATATAAATACATATACGTATACATATATGAAATTATCCTTGTGCCTGAGAATTTACAGTACTTTTGCAGGCAAGAACGTAGAGTATATACCATCTATCTCAGAACAAGTGTGTAAAAGTAATTAGAAAAATAATAAAGGTCTCAGAGCTGATTAAATTAGGGCAGGGGTAGGGTTTTCTTTTCTTTTCTTTTTTCTAGCCAAAAAATTAAAAAAGTAAAATTTTCCCTCTCTTTTTGAACTCTATGTAGAGTACACCTCCTCAACAAACCCCAAAAATAAAAAATAAAAAAAATCGAAGTGATAAAACTGTTTCAGTTGATTGGAATATGATCCACCAAGATTTTTAAAATGTGATAAAATCAACATTACGTTATTAATTTAATTACTCAAATATTTTTGTGGAGAAATCATAATTTTTGCACAGTTGTTTTTTTTCTTTTTTTGATTAATTACTAGATGCAAATTAGGATTTGAGCTTTTTATCTCTTTCATCAATGTTATTGAGTAGTATAGTAAGGAGACGATAATCAGATATATATATATATTTTTTCTATTTTATATTTTTTTTTCACCAAATGTACTCCCACATGATATTGATAAGTGTGCTTTAACTAGAAATGGTGCTCATCATTCCCTAAAGGAGAAATAGAATGTCGATTAGTAGAATATGTTCATGTAAAAGCATGTCTATGATTAAGATATCAAGCAAAAATTGGTGTTAATCATAATAAACAAACAAAGATATAGATGGATTTAACCCTTAAGAAGGATTTTTATCTTTTAAATACATGAGAATCCTAGACCTCTCACCATTAAAAAAGAAGAATTTTAATATATGTCCATACATTCAATAAGGATATGTATATAGACATTTTGTTCAAACTAAGGGTCAGTGTTGAGGTTGTAAACCACTTTTTCAAAAAAAAAAAAAAAAAAAAAGAAATGTCCTTTTCACTTTTTGTTTTTCCAAATCTCTCTTTCTCATTAAAAAAAAAGTCAAACTTTAAAATTCCATAATTTTTTGTTATTCCAAGTCGAAATGAGATTTTTTTTTTAAATTACATAAAATTTTAAGAATAACGAAACAAGATTCATACTGCTATTTTTTTCTTAGCACATTTTTAGTTTTTTTTTTTTTTCCATTTTTTTACTCTAATTAGTTCACTTTCACCAAACGTGCATTTTAAAAACTCATCTAAACTCTAACCTCCAAAACTTCATCTCCAATTGTCCCCTTAAATGGCCTCTAAAAATAGAAAATATTATAAATCGGTTCCAAACACAATTAAAGCTAAAGTGTAAATTTAGAGTAGGTTATATATTCTTCGGCTATATGTTCAATCAGATCATGTATATTAATTTTATCATGTCTGCAATTATATATTCTTCTATAGTTGGAATTACTCAAATGATATAGATATTTAGATCTGCTTCAGTTTTGTAGTCTATATAAATTTATTTACAATGTCTCAAATCTGACAGTCGGACATGTCTTGTATTTATAATATATATATTTTAAAATATTTTAAGTACTAGTTAGATTTACATTTAAATTTCAATTTAGACTTGTGTAACATATTATTATTTAGAATCATTAATGTAAAGAACAAATATCAACCAAAAAGTATTATATTAATGAAATATATTGGTTGTAATAACAACATCCAAATTAAAAAATTATGAACACCCTTTTATAAAGAAGAAAGACTGTAATAAAGCTCTTTTTATATACCTTATCGATAGAGTCCATTTTTCAACCATTAAGATGTAATCAAACGACTGAGATGTTGCTTGTATATGATAATTATAATGCATCTTACCTCATACTAGTGTGGACTAAAAAATTAAAAATAATATATGCAATTTTTTTAAAAAATGCCCCCAATCCGATAAAGCCCCCTAACACCCCCTGGCCAAAGCCGGCGATTGGCAACGACGCCCCCTCCCCCCTTTCGTGCCGACGACCTAGATCTGGTGCCCCCTCCCCACATGCGGACGACCTATATCTAGTTCGCCCCCTTGTGACGCCAGTGATTGGCGACGAGCCCCCCCCCCCCCCCCGCACTGAAGAACCCTACTGCCCCTCCTCTCCCCAAGGCTGACAAGATCAACCCCCCCTCAACCGCCCCATCGACCTAGATCTGGCCACAGCTTGGGTGGGGGAGAAACGTGGGTTGTTGGCACTAAGGTGGGGATAGGGCTTGTTGGTCGAGGTGGGGGGGGGGGGTGGTTCCTTGACATCCATTGGAGGGAGTTTTTTTTAGTTTATTTTTTGAAATTTATCATAAAAAAACACCTTGCCCTAAACTCGAATCCAAGCACCTAAGCACCCCCCCACCCTAGCATGCCATCAATGACCACCCACTCACCTTGTCACCGGCGACCACCCACCCATGCTATTTGCCCTAATTTCTCTCTCTCTCTCCCCCCACATCCCCAACACGCTGGTCATCGTGCAACTTGTAGGGTCATCGGTGAAGACCCACCCCACCAGCCCCCTCTCTCTTTCTCTCCCTCTACCCCAGTATGTCGTCGCACAACTCAAGCCATCACCAACTCATCAACGACCACCCACCCACTCTAGCGTCTCTCTCTCTCCCCTATCTTTCTCTCTCTTCTTTGTTGCAGCTCCACATCCCCTTGCAAAGACACCGATGATCGCGAGCGAAGATGGCAGTGTGGCTGCCTTTGCTAAGTTTGTCGGAGTTGAAGATGGCAATGGCCAATACCCATGGTCCATGGAGATGAGGGGCAAAGGGGAAGGGAGTCCAAAAATTCAATTTTTTTGTTTTTTCAATTTAGGTAAAAATTTAGGAATAGGATGTTTGTATGTACCCAAGTGCACAATAAGATCTGGTGTACCTTATTTTATGGTCATCCATTTCATTATACCATCATTTCTAATTTTTAGATTAGACACTATCGGTAGTATCTCTCAAAAGAGATTTACCACATCCATTCCCTTTATAATTATATAATGAATATATCCATGCATATTTTGGGCATCATTGGTACTCCAAAAAAGAAAGAAAATAGGTAGCCGGACTTTAATTTTTTTGTTTTCAAAGAGTTATATTTAGAAGTTATAAATTAAAAGATTTGTATTCTTTCAAATTCCGATTTCATTTATGCTTATTTTGATCAAAGTCTAAGGGTTTCTTTATATTTTTAGTCATTATGTTTATTCATTGAATAAGTGATGAGCCAACGGTTCTTACACAAGGAATTTCGCGTTCCAAATTTTGGATAATTCAATCAATCAATCAATCTATATTGATTTACTGCCTCCATTATGTTGTTGCTAGCAAGTACGACTATTTTTGGTTTTGGATCTTCCAAATCATTCTCACTGGGTGTCCGGACCTTTTTTTTTTTTTTTTTTTCTTGGTCTTTTGATAAAAAGATTCATTTTCTTCATAAAAAATAAGAGGCAAAACCAATAAAGATTTATTTTTCAATTCATCCTTGGAATTCAATACCTTCTTGAAAAAAGAATATGCAATTGAGGCATTATCCAGAAGGGTAATGACCAAAACCAGGGCCCCTAGATACAGGACAATAGGCATAGGGCATTGTTTTTGAGTCTATACTAGAATGTGTCGCAGTTAATTTTCACTGCCACGGAGATCCGACCATCCAATTAATATCCCATATGCCCATTAAATATTATTAAAAATTGCCAATTCAAATTGAATTTACCAAACCACCCACCTCCAAAATTTAGTTTTTGTTTGGATCACAAATTAACATTAAAATTTTTTAGTTGAAGTTGATTGATTTTTTAAAAATTAATTATAATTTTTATTAATTTTTCAAAAGAAGATAAAAATTTAGACAAAAATATATGTTTCAGTCAGAGTTGAATACGTAAATCAAATAAAGCATGAGGGGGTGTTTGGTGTGTTAGTTTGAGTTGAAATATTTTAGTTGTAATAGTAAATTTTTTTGAATTTTCAGAAAAGACAAAAAACTTTTTGGGAAAAAGACAAACTTTTTAAGAAAAAGACAAAAAAAAATTTGAAATGAGTTGGAAATGAACCGTTAGCCAAACACCCCCTGAGTTTTTGATCTAACCCAAACATTTCGATCTGATTACTGGTCCTAAAACTGAAATATATCTAGTCACTCACGATAAATATCAACGATCATCAGTGAGCCACGTGGACAATTTGTTCATAAATATTTTGGCTGGGTACTGTGGGACAGTTTTGATTGATTATTCCTAGAAGTCCCGTCTGTATTGTTGGACTTAAATGCACAAAAATAATTTTCTGGTCTTTTTTTTTTTTTTATTTCGTCAAAGAAAGGAGTAAACATGCCTGGTGTCTATGGGCCAACGCGCTTATTTTGTTTGTTTGTTTTTTATTTTTTATTTTTTGTTTTTATTTTTTGTTTTACACAACAAGCGTATGTATAATTTTTTATAAAACAGATCGATGACAAGAGATTGGACTATGCGTGCGTCTTGTGTATATAAAAAAAAAAAATGCGCTTATTTAATTAATTTATTTATTTGTCAAAGGACACTATACCCACCACCCAGCATATAATATTAAATTTTTATGCTTAAGGCATTAATTAGTATCAATGCAGAGAATTGTGCTGCCCCTTTGGCCTCTTTCCATTTAGAAAATTTTCTGGCCCCTTTCTGTTCTCTGTCTCGCTACACTGTCTCATTCTCTCTCACACACTAAATGAAGTACTGTGTGTTTTATATATGTATATTACTCTCAAATTTTTGATCAAATGTTATATATATGTCAATATAAATACAAATATAAATTGTAACATTACAAGTGCTTATTTCCTGTTAAAAAAAAAAAAAGGGACCTAAAAAGTGCTAACAGCTTATCATCCACGGTAGCCAGGTTGACGTCTAAAGGTTTCCAGGATGCCTCTTGATATCTCTAGGTGACACTTGAGAAAACCTACTTTCAAAGATTTGTATGTAGGGACCGGGTTTGTAGGAAAATAATTAATTGTTTTATTCTATTGTTGATCCATCAATATCAATAATCATTATCAATGTCAATTAAAGTGATAAATCATTGTATACAAGTGACTGACACCATTGTAAAATATCAACGAGTAGGAAAAAAAAAAAAAAGAGGAAAAACCTATCTCTCTTTCACTTTGTCTATCTTCTCTCTCATCTCTCTCTCCATCAGCTGCCCTCCTCGTGACATAGTCACTTTTATAGTCCACTCCACCTAATTAATTTCTCTTAAGTTAAATAGTGCTTATAAAGTCAATAAAACGATGTTGTAGCCTAAGTAGTATTCTCACAGGATCTAGTCTCAGTATTTTAATTCGTATGAACCGTGTGATCTTTATACTAAATTATATTGATACACTCCATAATTGTAACCACTAAGTAGAATCTTTATATAGATAGTAAAATATAAAATCTTCCAAGTTATCATAAAACCCCTTTCTACCTACAAAATACTATATATATATATATATGGGTTTCCATGTGCAATTTGTGGAAGCATATAATGAGTATATTATATATTAATTGCTGTCTCAATGTCTCACCTATGGACAAAACAAAGTTCAACCTTTCAAGGTGAGATCCATATAAACAAGTTATGGAAACTTCCTCGGAATGAGTTGTGTCAACCGAACCCAATAGAGGTACTTTAAAAAAAAAAAAAATCCCCTAAAAATGGCTGGAGAAGAGAGCTGTCACTTTTTTAATCTAAGTTGTTGATTAGTTCAAAAAAGAAGTTTTTTCTTCTAAAGTAGGTTTTTGATTAGTTCAAAAGATTCCATAAGAAAATTGTAACATGTTTTTCAAAGGAGTTTTTTTTTTTTAAACTATATATGACTCAATATATTAGAGGTTTGTACTTTCCCAATGAAATGAATGTTTTCCTTTTCTTTTCATTTTTTTTTTTTTTTTTTGGGCTAGAAACCCATGAAATGAATGTTTGCCTTGAAGGCCATCATAGAGCACACACATTTATGTTTGAGTTAAAGAGGGGGCTTGATGAGACTGCAACTACCTCATCTCTCCATTTGTCAATTCCCATAAAACTCTAGTTTATTGCTTGCACCCACCTCAAACTTTTACCTATAAGCTCACTATTAGCTAGCTATCAATTTTTGTTTTTATTATTTTCTTAATTTTTTTTTTAAAACTAGATTTGAGCTGAATAAATGCTACTCGTTATTTAAGTTTAAGGATTAAATTGTCAATTTTATACAAAATTCAGAAAACAAATGTGCCGTGTCCTAAACACACCAATTATTTTTCAACATGGAATTAATGTTGATATAAGACAAAATGTGATCGCTTGGCAAATTTAGTGCTCATATTTATAATCTTCTTAGCTGGCCAAAAAAATGGTCCTAAAATTTTTTTTTCTTTTTTAAATTTAAAATTTCGTCTCATTGTCGTCAACCACCTCAAACACGTCGTATTAATATAGTCAATCAATGTAGGTCGTATTCATATATGATAAATGTGTATATATATATATATATATAGTGTGTGTGTGTGTGTGTGTATGCATGTACAACTGGATGATCATAATCGATTATTAGGGGTATGGTCTCTCTTTTGTACGTATTCGGTTTCAAGAAATACACTGCCAGCGTACTACTGAACTCTCCTGTGTAAATATTTATGTGTGAATGGGAATGTTCCTTTGCTGATAACGATTAGATTTTAAAGTAGTAATTTTGAATGAACCTTGATTTCAATACCTAGGAGAGGTTTCTCTCTGTATAGGGAAAAAATAAAAAATTAAAAATTAAAAATAAAATCTTTCCAAGCTTAGATTCCCACATTACCTATACCACATTGGGAACTGTGAAAGTTGGTTTAAGTCATAATTTGTTGATCATTATATATTTGACTGAAAAAAAAAAAATTTCAGATCGCTTTTCGGTCAAGTATCTAGAAATAATACTAGTTTATGTACTAGTACACAAAAGGGGAATTAAAAATTAAGGTGTGGAAGTCTTGGGAACCATGACTTGAGAGAAATATTGTTTTTATTGGTTGACCAAAAGGAACAATGTATATTGGGAGAGTTTGTCATTGGTTTTGCTAAACGTGTTAATTTATTAAACTTTATGCACCTCACTTTCTGATTGTGTCATATGGGGAAAGTTCATGGCATATTGGTCCTTACCCCGTTCCTTTCACTGCAGCATCACTACTAGAGGTTTAGAAAGAGAGTCTCCCCGCCTTGTAATGCGATGTCTTTGCGGACGTTCGATGAGGGTTAAAAAAGAATTGAAATATCGAAATTTTTTGCGAAGTCTCACTTAACAAAACACTTCAAATTTCAATGGATCAATGCATGATAAATTACTTGTATGGTACAATAGGACGCCATTTTATTATTAATGACGAGAAGGTTTTGGTTTTTGTGACTCCAAAAAGAACCCTATTTCTCTTGGAGGATCTTCAAGAAATAGAACATTAGAATTTCTAATGCACTAAAGTTGATCATATATAAATTTAGGAGTATTTTATTAATTAACACGTTTTGTTGATCACAATGCCCTTTTTTTTTTCTTTTGTCCCCATACCTTTTCTGCCTTTTGGAATCCGAGGAAATGAATCCAACTCGATTCCAAGGTTTCCATTTCTTGTTTGTAGTATTTGTCCCCAACTCCCAAAAGTATTCTGCATTCCCAGAAAAATCAACAGGCCTTTTTGTTTAAACTTGAAACAGAAAGCCATAAATTTCTTAAACCCACAAAGATGAGGCCCCACATGATTTACATTGAATTCTACAAATACATACATACATACAGGGTGGACCCAGAAATATACTTCAGTAGGACGTACGCTAAAATTTTTTTTTAAAGAGAGAAAAATTTTAATGGGAATTATGTAGAAATTTTTAATTTTAATAGGTTTATGTGATATTTTTTAATTTTAGTGGGATCAAAATAATAACAATACAAACATTTTTTTTAATAAAATTATAATAGTTTTTTATTTTTAGTGTAGAGATTGTATGTGAAGTTTTTATTTTCAATGAAGGTAGATTGTAAAAATTATAACGTTTTTTAGGTAAAATTAAAAAAAAAAAAAAAATTTCAGTGACTCGCATCGTTCTAACTCCGCCCCTGCATATACATATATACATGTATATATCAGGTCGGCGAGAGTACATCAAAGCGACAATATTTGATGTACCATTTAGAGTTGTGACGTAAAAAGTAGTGCCTTAGCTGGATTGTCCATTTTCAACCAATGATTAATGGACTAATGTCTTGAACATATAGAATTCACGTAAGCCTGAAAAAAAAATATCATTTAGTGAGGTAGTTGGGTTACGCTCCTACTGAACGTAACGGACCCTACTTATAATAGGTTCTATGAGATGGGAGTCAATAATTGTAATTAAAGGAATCTTGTTCAAGCCGACAGGATTGAATAAAACAGCACTCCGTAATACTTTAAGTTGTTCACATTATAGGGGATGGAGTGAAGGCTCTACATAGGATTTTCTAACCACTGTGTCATTATCGTCTGTGGCTGCGGTTGTAGTTGATTCAACAAAAGGAAAATACTGTACCTTATCCTTCTCAAGGACAGCGCCATAAGTTTGCTATACATTTTGGCCGGTGATCTTTGCCATGCGAACACAAAAGGCTTTGTCAGTGCAACTCGGGGAAGACATCGGTTTAACCCGTTATAGAGGGAAAGAGAGATAGATAAAGAGAGAAACGGAGAACTTTCCTGTCTGACGGTTCAACAGTATCACACGAGAAAATTCTGGATTATATATATATTATAATGTATATAGAGGCATTGAATGCTGGTAATGAAGTAAAGAAAGGTGGCTAAAGCGACCTGAATGGGCTGAAAAGTAAATTTATTATATTGCACCAAAAAGTCACGGATTAAAGCTGTAATAAAAAGGACAGACTCTGTTCAAACACCCTGAGAACTTTTGTAGCCGACGGGTCTATTAGCATAAAGCCTTAGTAATTCATTTTGCGCCCCACTGTGTTTGAATTAGTCAGGAATTTATTCAGGCAAAATGAGAATTTTCAATCTTGCAAAATGGAGAAATCTGATGAACACTCGCACAATCTTGGATCAGGTCTCTCGTTATCCCAAGTTGTGGTGTGCCAAAGTGTTAAGAGGACAGTTCTAATTGTTCGCATTAGCCTAAAAGAGCATTAAACCAGAGAGATTATTAGCATCTTGCACCAGAAATTTTAACCTTTAGGAGCGTTGTATGATAAGATGATCCCTATTAGTAATGTATGTTTTTAAACATTTATATCTTATTGAAATCACATTAAAAAAAACGTGTAAACTAACAGAATATTTTAATAAAGATGTTAATAATTTAAGACAGTGTCATATCAGTAATGTTTTCTTTTTTATACCATACTAAAGAATCCTCCTAACTTTATCTTAGGCAATCTATGGAGGATCGTTAACCTTCTTTTGACCAATTGTTCTCCAACCGATTGACCATGATCAGGACGTGGGCATCATAATAGCCTCAATTGAAGAGATACCTCTATTTCCAAAACTAATGTACCAGAAGTGTAATTCACATTTTGAGATGCCAACACGTTCCTTCTTGAGGGGTATGGCTTACCTGTGGGGCCTCCAGGGAATGTTTTTATTAGCGGTTGGAGAATCTTTTTGGTAATGCTTTTGAGGATATGCTAACACAAATCGTCCCATTCTCGAACTTTTTTATAGCAAAAGAAAAAAAAAAAAGATTCTAAAGTATATATGGTCTTCGATTAGAGAGGGGGAGGGGGGGTGGAATAAACTTTTTTTGACAACCTTTTTCCTATGACGTATAGTAGATCCGTAACTTGGAGACTCCTTGTGCCCAAGAAGAAATACTTGACCTTTTGTGGCAGAAATAGTTGAATCTGGTTTGAGAAAGCAGCTCTAGCTTTAAAAGGAGGGCACTATTTATGTGCTTAAACCTTCGAAAACTAGTTCCATAGCCCTCTTTCCCATAGACACATGCCTTGAAGTCACAAGACATTAAAGCATTAAAGCATATGGTACATTTGGAATTCAGGTTCAAATAAAAAATTTTAACTCACTTTTTATTCTTTTCTAAAAAGTCAACAAATTTCATAACTAGTTTTTAAAAAATCAATCAAGTACAATAGCTAAAAATTTCAACTCTAACCGATATTTCAAACACACTTTTAACGTTGTCAACTCTACCTCCAAACTTGATCTGACTCCGTTAATTATTTGGTTTTCAATGAAAAGGGTTGGTCAATTAGTATTATGGAACAGATCAAGCTATATTATTATCTATAGAGACAATATCTTCATAATTAACCGCGTCTAGTATACCACGAGTCATTTCGTGGGGTAGTAATGCTACCCGTTCTCCTTGATATGGTCTTGATCTCGACTCTCAACCTAATTTCACCACAATGAACATGATGTATGAACAATTCACTTTGTAATGGATTCATTACCATGCGAGAATCTTGGCTTTCAATAATTATTTGGAAATGCTATCCTCTATTCTCTATCCCGTCACTTTCACTACAATAAAAAAAGAAGAAAAGAAAAGAAAAGAAAAACATGTTTGTTGGAACATAGGATTGATAAGGGTAGTGCAAGTAACAACATAAACCTGGTGAAACTATTCGCGCATCCAAGTACAGAAGTACTCGTTTGTGATAAACCTTGGCCAGACCAGTAAGCTCAATACCAAATCAGTTCAGTACTTCTCAAAGGACTCTGATTGACCATTACACACACACACACACACACACACACACATATATAGATATATGGGGCTCACCTCACAAATCTTACACGGACCCCCTGTAAGGAAGCTGCCTTCCCGGGGGGAGAAATCATGATGAGATGAACCAGTCAAATATTCAACGACTATATATATATATATTTATTTATAAGTATGTGTGGGTTTATAGATATAAGTGTTGTAGTGATGTTAATGTACAAATCTGGTGCAGTGAGCAATGGGATATGCAAGCAGTGAAATTCTTTAAAACGTAGGGTACAATCTTGACCTACCACTTAATGGCCAAAATTTAAGTTCATATTCAGATTGGTACAGTGTTTTTTTTTTTTTTTTTAAACTAAGGGGAAGTCAAATTTGTGTCAGGAGATATATAGTTCTTGAAGGGAACAGCTTGATCTTGTCAGCTACTGTGCGTTCTCTTGAAGGAAAAATTCAGAAAATGACGAAAACGACAACCATATTGTCTGTCTGCTAGCTTTTGAGCTCTTTGAGTTCACAACTAGTTGAATATTTACAGCATAATATAAACTAAAATTGAGTAGTTTCGATTTGAATCTAAGAAGTCGGAGTGTAATGTTGAATGTTTAGCTCAGTTATCCAAAACTTCAACTTATTCCTAACATCAAATGCAGAATGTGAGCTGAAATTAGGACTTGTTCAACAAATTGATGAACAATAAATACCTGGAACAAATGGGCCTAACAGACACTAGTCGAAGAGCTTTCCCTCTTCTTTTATCTACGAATATAATACCTGGACAGTTGAGCAAATTGCATTCTGGAAGCCCATATTTTGTTTCATTGACATTTCAGAAGCCCAAAATTGGTGATTTTGGACAGTTTTTGAAGTTTTGAATAGTGTTCGGATTATCTCTCAAAAAAAAAAAAAAAAAAAAGCTAGTTATTAGTCCAATTATAATAGATTTGGTTTTTTTAATCGCCAATTAAATAAGTATAAAGGGTCAAAAATTCAAGTATTAAACAGAGGAAAAAATATCTTTAGTTATTGATTATGAAAATTAGTGCAATATCGCTTTTGTCATCTACCAAAATTTTTTGTTATGCGAATAACCTAATTCTTCTCTTTAGAGCATATGTACTTAGTTGCTTTTATTTATTTATTTTTTGGCCCCTTTTCATTGTGCTTCACTTAATAAAATTTGTTATCTGAGGCCTTTTTTTTATTTTTTATTTTGGTTATAAATTATCTGAGGCATTTCCTTAAACAAAGTTCTGGATATGTCAGCATTTTCACATGCATATGATCACCGTGCATGGAATTGTCAAAACAATATTTATATTTCATTATCAAACAATAATTTTGTTTGATTCCTGCAATATCCATGATTTATAACATTCAACTAACCAGATCTTTTGTTTCGAAATATACATGTATAGTCGATACACTTTTTTAGTAACCTAAAGACAATATTATAATGCTAAATATGCGTTTTAATTTATTCTATATTACTCGTTATAACAAGTTAATTGAAATATATGATTACATGCATTGATATTTAATAAAAAATTATCTTTTTTTTTTTTTTTGGGAAAGGATCTGAGAAATAATCTCTGTTTCTTTGTGCCCATATTAGAGAAATTTCTCTCTTTCTCATCATGTACAAGAGAAGGAAATGCATTGATCTCAACTTTTGTGTCATTTTTCGAGTTGACCATGTGCCATCTGCTTAGTGAAAACGCCACTTTAATATGTAATGCCACAATTACAGCAAACAAATTAATCATAAAGTTACTTCTTTGCATTTATCTATACTTTTTGAAAATTATGCCACTAATCTTATGTTTTTCGTTTTGTAATTTTTAATTGGATTTAATATGTAAAAAAAAAAAAAAAGGGCTCACTCATGCGCATGGACAAAAATAACCGATATTTCTGAAATTTTGATTAAAATTTAGGATTTTGGAAGGTACATGAAAAATCTTTTTGATGTAATATCTTTTCTATCAAAATATTAGCCAAATATTAGTAAATGATTATGGAAATTAGTGAATATCGTTTCAAATTTTGATTTTTGATAACTTTGTAATGTAATTTTTACAACGTTATGAAAATATCGCTAACGGAGAAAATTTCAAAAAATTTTGATCATGAATGTAAATTTATTTCATTGATTTTATTTTTGTATAAATATTTGGTTTTTATCCTCTGGAGATATATCTTTCCACAAAAAGATAAAAACAATAATAAAAAAAGATTTTCTTTAAAAACAGAAAAGAAACCAAGAAAAAAAAAAGTTCAAGGTTGAGAAGGTTAATGATTAATAAAGATCGTGTTTTTATGAGTTTACAATCTATGAATTCGAGATTTAATTATAATGGCTCATTCAATGATGATTTGATCATGCTTATTATCCTCATAGAATTTTAAATGAACCTCATCCGAGCATACCATCATCTTCTCATGTAAAATAATTAGGAGAATTCCCAATTTTTTAGGCGGTATTTGGTTGAACAACTCAACCCATTCAACTCAAACTTTTTTTTTTATATATTTTTCCCAAAAAGTTTTTGTTTTTGTCCCAAAAAATTTTTTGTCTTTTCTGAAAATTCAAAAAAATTTACTATTAAAACTTAAATTTCTCAACTTAAACTACTACACCAAACATCCTCTATTCATGAAAATAAAATAAGAAGATATCAAACTTTATATGTGACATATTCACAATTATATTTAGTACGATTTAAATAACATGTCATGACATTGATATTGTTATTGTGCAAATCAAACCATTTCTCCTATCATGCTTGAACCTTCTAGAACTTATTTTTTTTTTTTTTACTTTTTATCATTGAGATATGTAATATATATGGTGTTACTTGTTTATATACATAGTATAAACATAAAATTATAAAAAATTTATTTGCCCAAAAAGATTATAATATAATTAAACACAAATTTGTGTTATTTTATTAAAATTTTGATATTTTCACACATATCGCAATTTTCTTTTTTAAGTTTTCGTAAAATTAAAATATAAATATTTCCATCAATATTAATACTTTAATCTATGTTCACGTGTTGAGTGTTCACGTCAACATACGATCTTATGGTCCATTTTAAGCCTGAAAAAGACAGTTGAAGCTTGAAAGTTTAAGGTCGGCAAAGATGGACTGCTGGAGCTAACGAGAACCACTAATTTTGTACCCTATTAATCCTCCATAAGGTGAAAACTAAGAATATGTTTGATGAATGAATTTGAATTCCAAATTTTAAATTTCAATAGTAATTTTTGTTGACTTTTTAAGAAAAATAAAAAAATTTAAAAAAATAAAATAAAAATTAAGATGAAAATTTTGAGTGTAAACTCGTGAACCAGACGTAATCACCGTCTCATAAACAACCACCTATTCCCCAAAGGGCATTCTAGTAACTACCTGAATTGATCTTTTGTTGAATATTATTCACCACGTGTCGAATTCTAAGATTCTTTCTTTTGAACAACGATCTGACTTCTGAGTCTAGACTCCATTCTTGAGAGAGAGAGAGAAAGAGAAAGAGAAAGAGCAGAGAGAGAGAGAGAGAGCTCTCTGAGCTCGGCCATGGCTGCCACACTAATGTTTGGAAAGTCATGGAACTCAACAAACACTTTCACCATCAAGCTTTACCCTTCCTGTACTTCCTCATCATTATGCAATCAATACGCCTTCTCTTCCTTCCACAGTACAGCTCCGAAACGTCACCGTTTCGCTGCTTCATCATCATCATCATCATCATCATCATCATCATCTTCTTCTTCTTCTTCTTCGTCATCGACCCGGGCTCCACATGCCAAACAGGGTCTTAGAAGGTCGGTGAAGCTGGATTGCCCTGGCTCGAGCTCGAAACCAAGCGCGATGTCGGGAGAGCCGATTGGGCTGAGCTTCAAGTCGTTGTTTGGGAAGCGATCTCTGTGGCGGAGGATTTTCTTCGCCTCTAAGAAAGTTCGGAGCATCATTTTGCTCAATGTTGTCACTCTTGTTTACGGTATTTCTTAGTAACCAAATGGATTGGTTTCTGTAATTTTTGTGCAAAAATTGAAACTTTAATTTGATTCCTGATTTTGTAGTGTTATTCTCATTTTTAAGATCGGTGAGTTCTATAGTCTTATTTCATCTTTTGTTGATATATATATATATGTATGTATGTATGTATGTATATATGCGAGTTCTGGTGACACACAAATTGTTTGAATTTTCTACAAAGTTATGCATTGTATTATAATAAGACTATGTTTGGTAAAAGGGAAAGAACATTGGAATGGAAGGAAAAATTGTACAATCAAGATGAGGGAACTAGAGAGAAACTGGAGGACCTTTCTCTTAGGGTATGTTTGGTAGGAAGGAGAGAAAACGGAAGGGAGGAGTGGTAGATCATCTAACGAGGGAAATGAGGAATGAAGCAGATGTCCTTTTGCTTATGTTGTTTGGTATGCAATCCTTCCAACAATCTCTCTAATTTAGGAGAGATCAAAATTAGGGTGTTTTGAAGGATTTGGAGTCCTTTCCCAAATCCCTTCCCACTTATTTTTTCTTCTACCAAACACACTCTTATTGTGCTCTGCATGGATTCCCTTCTCTAATCCTTCCATATTGGAAGAGATAAAGATTGAGGTTCTCTAAAAGATTTGAAATCCCTTGCTCAATCCATTCCCTCCTCTTTTCTCTCCTACCGAACAACCATGGGTCCATTGACCACCCATCTCTCTCCCTCTTTTCACTTTTTCCTCCAACCAAACAAGCTCTAAATTAAATTTCTTAATGCGAAGGAAAATGAAGGAAAAGAGCTTCATCATTTCTATTGAGAATTGAATTTAGATCAAAAGGATTATGTTGAGGTTATCATTTAGCAAGTAGTCTTGTATTTTCCTTTTTGTTGGTTGGAGCACTAGGAGAGGTTCATCTTTAGGCCGCATTGTTCTTTAACTTGTACTTGGTTACCGTAGATTTGTGCATGGTTCGGTACATTTTGATGCGATGTTGTTCTTTGATAGCTGTAGCTTGTTGGTTATGAGCCATTTTTTTTTTAATCATAAGCAATTCTTCTTATTAAGCACTGAAAGTGAATGCTGCGATTCTTAAATTTTGGTAACCTCTTGTTTCAGCCAGTAGCATCCCCGTTGTTAAAGAGGTGGAAGCAATTGTCGACCCAGCATCTTTCACTGTCGTGCGATTTGCTTTAGCAGCCATTCCCTTTATTCCCTTTGTACTGCGAGCACAAGATGATGTTGATACTCGTAATGCTGGGATTGAGTTGGGTTTCTGGGTTAGTCTGGGGTATTTGATGCAGGCACTAGGATTGCTAACATCTGATGCTGGCCGCGCAACCTTCTTATCTATGCTCACAGTAAGTTTCTAAAAATAGTACAATGTAAATTAAAACAAACCCTTTTGCTCCACGAGGGATTACCTGAAGGTACAATTTTTGTATGTAATCTGGGTTAATTGATCAGGTAATTGTGGTTCCATTGCTTGATGGCATGTTAGGAGTGGTGGTTCCTACCCGTACTTGGTTTGGTGCCCTCATGTCTGTCTTAGGAGTTGCGATGCTGGAATGCAGTGGATCTCCCCCATGTGTGAGTGTCCTCTTATTCTTTGTGGATGTTTGACGAGCAAGCAAATTGTGAAATAAGCTTAATTCAAGCTTGATTTCACTGGTAAATAGCACAAGAATAGTTGGTTAAAGGTGAAAGAATACTCTCTCTCTCTTAGTCAATTTGATTGTAATCATTTTCAGGTCGGAGATCTTTTGAATTTTTTAAGTGCACTGTTTTTCGGTGTGCATATGCTAAGAACTGAACACATAGCAAGAAACACCAACAAAGAGAAATTCTTACCTCTCCTTGGATATGAGGTCAGTGTGTTTTCTAATATGTTCTATGACCTAATTGATTTTTTGAACCAGGCGTACTTGTAAATCATTGATATGTAGCCTGAACGGTTCAAATTTTCTGACATTCTGTTCAGGTATGTGTTGTTGCTGTCTTTTCAACAATTTGGTATCTTGTTGGGGTTGTTCAGGAGGCTTTCAAGAGTACAATCCATCAATGTGGACATGGGCAAAGGTTTGGGATTGGATGGTTTCCTTTCCATGGGTACCTGCAGTATATACAGGCATTTTCTCTTCTGGTTTATGCTTGTGGGGGGAGGTATGCTTCTTATCTTTTCGGGCCCTTTACAACAAACAAAATTCAAAGACTTCAATTTTCAAAAAAAAAAAAAAAAAAACTCGGACTTTTGAAGGCGCTTGTTTAGTCTACTTTCACTTGTTCAAGTCCACTTCACTATCCTTCTACAAGATTACTATTATTGTCGTTGTCACTATTTTGAACGTCTCAAGCAATTCTTCTTTCACAATATCTGTTAATGAAAATGCTCAAACCGAACAGATGGCTGCAATGCGGGATGTATCGGCTACAGAAACTGCAATAATTTACGCCTTGGAGCCAGTCTGGGGTGGTGGTTTTGCATGGTTTCTCCTTGGTGAAAGGTGGGGAACTGCTGGTTGGGTTGGGGCTGCTCTTGTTCTAGGTAAACAATCTTTAGCTTAAGTTGAGTTGTTGCTTTTGTTTCTTCTTTAGGTCTAACAATTTTTGAGCTCCAGCGGAAGTTTTGCATCCATTATTAACTTTCTACTTTGTATTCCGTGTACTGGGCACAAAATACATTTCAATAAGACGTTGTATGTCAGTTTTTGTGCATGTAAACAAACGAACAAACATATTTGAGTACATGGTTGTATGCAAGCAAAAATTCCCATTAGAGACAGCTTTGTGATTGAAGTTCACTAGTTCTTGATAATATATCGGAATTGGTTGTTGGAAAATGAAAAATATTAAAAATTTTAAAAAATAGAAGGCTTAAATTCAATGTTTCTTTGATGTTCACTTCTGTATATACTTTTTTTTCTTCCCTCTAGGTGGAAGCTTAACAGTGCAGATATGTGGATCATCTCCTGATGACTCTTGTGAAGATGACACTAGTGGTGCAAAGCTTGAGAACGGACGAGTTTCAAGCAATGAAAAGGGGTTTTCCGCTTCTCCGGTCATTATCAGTTCCAAGGATATTTCTGATCTGTTAAAGTAAGCGAACATCGCAATTCTCTTTAACCCTGTTTCTTGAAGAAATTTTGGCTAATTCATGCGATGTATTCTTGTAATTCATTATATATAGTTCTTATATCTGTATTTACGGATAGCTCTACTGGGAGAACTTTAAAATCTCTCAGCTTTGCATATATACATCTTTACAACTAATCTGTATAGGAGTAGGAAAAAAAAAGTGTAAAGTGAAGTTGAAAGAAATACTGTGTATATTATTGATATCGTAGTGTTGAAAGAGAAGAAAAGAAGAATTGCGTTACTACTATAAATAGTTCCAAGACATCTTTTGAATCTTTGAATGTTGCTGTAATTATCAATTTTATTATTTATTTATTTATCTCGTCATATTCTCCATTAAACTATCAGGCCTTAGTGATGTTGGTGACAAACGTCACAGACAAATTCCACACCCCCCCCCCTCTCAATTTCAAGACAAAGCAAATAGGAAGAAAGTGGATAAAGGGGGGGGGGGGGTTTATAATGTGAATACTCGTGACGAATGCACATATATGATGTATAATAATCAGAATTCAAAGAGTTTCAACTTAAAAATAAAAATTAAGAAATAGAACAAGATGACGTTGCAATTTCTGCTTAGTGGAAGAACAAGATGTAGAGCGGGAATTGTTATAATTGGGTATGTTGAAGATAAGTAGGAAAATGAGTTGATTCTAATACCCAAAGTTTTTTTTTTTTTTTTTTTTTTTGGGTGAAATTATGGAGTAAATAAATTGTTAGAGAAATCGTTGGAGATTTATTTTAGTACAAGATATTTCACAAGTGATAAAAGCCAAAAATAAAAAAAATAAAAAAAGTTTTGATCTTCAAAATACCATAGCTTAAAGTGCCGTTTAGAACAACCATTGGTGCTTTAAAGGGCTAGAAATGTTGAGTTCTTCTTTATACAAACTCTTAGCAGGTTCTCTGCCTCTCAAAAACAATCTCAATTCCCAAATAATCGTTTTCCTAGAAATTCAGAGTTGAATCTGCTTTGCTAGTACTAAATTGAAGGTGGTTTGGGAGTTTAAAACACAACACCACCCTACGAGAATAGTCTACCACATGTCCTCAAGTTGTCCCACATGGGAAAGTGATTAAAAGATTCGCATAAGAGTGCACCTATATAAATACATGTGTTTCATATAATTAAATCACGCAGCCATGCGGTGAGCACAGAGCGAACTATTCTTTCGCCTTTTACTAAAGAATACCGTGTGCTCGCCGTACTTAGTGGCATACGCCAATTTTTGGAGGGGATTTTTCTTGAGAGAAGTCCCCAACAAATAGTAGTCTTAAAATTGATTGTAATCTTAAAATTGATTGTTTGTGTCTTGGCTTAGGCCGTCATTCTAATGGGCTCTTATATGCTCCAATTAGCTCAAGCGTACTAGCCATTGGTAGCATTTCACTACGCCAAAAATACTCGAAAACACCTTATTTATTTATTATTAATTTATTTCACTACGCCAAAAATACTCGAAAACACTTTATTTATTTATTATTAATTTATTTTTTTGGGAGTAAATGGTGAAAATCAGAAGGTAATTGTCGATCTCGTAATATTATTGAGTAACAAAAAAAATACACAAATCAAATTATCATATTTTCATCATGTAATATTATTGAGTAACAGAAAAATAGACAAGTTAAACGGGTAGAAGCCTAATAAGACCCTTGAAAAATAAATTCATTGTATCGAGTCAAGACTCTCTTTGAAAATACCTTTCAAATATGACTTGTTCAAAAGTCTCTAACCAAAACTCATAGTAAAAAATATGATAGGGGATAAAGAATCAATACTATTTTATTGCGATGGTGAGACCGCTAATATAACAAGAGTGCAGCAAACATCGGCTACCTGCAAAATCTGGAGTGCGGAAGACTATGTAAATCTTTTGACACTTCAACGAAAGCACTTGTTATATTTAGTTAAAATAGTACTTGTTTCTTAAAACATTGTGTTTGTAAAATTAGACACAAAAGATTCCTGAACTAATTAAATTTTTTAAAATTTCAAGATACTATTCTCTTTCTAGATCAAACACTGCTGAGTATAATTAACTAAAAAATAAATAAAATTAACTAAAAAAATAAAATTAATTAAAAAATAAGCAAAATCCTCAAAATCTTTTTTTTTTTTTGATAATGGAAAATCTTTTAAATAATCTTGGTATGTTAAATGTTTAAAGTTTATTTTGTTTAAAATTTTGGTTAGTTAATATTTCAAGTAGCCAAAAAAAAAAAAAAAAAAAAAAAAAAAAGAAGAAGAAACCATCAGTTTTGATATTCAAAATGCCATAGCTTAAGGGGCCATTTAAAACAACTATTGGTGCTTTTAAGGACTACTAGAAATGTTGAGTTCTTTATACAAACCTTTACCAGGTTCTCTATCTCTCTGAAAATCCATCCCAAATAATTGTTTTCTTAGAGAGTCAGAGTTGAATCTGCTTTGCGAGTACTAAATTGAAGGTGGTTTGGGAGTTGAAGACACAACACCACCACATGAGAGTTGTCTACAACTTGCCCTCAAGTTGTCCCACATGGGAAAGTGATAAAACTATCCTCATAAGAGTGCACCTATATAAATACATGTGTGTTATACATTTAAATTACGCAGCCATGCGGTGAGCACAAAGCGAACTATTCTTTCGCCTTTTACTAAAGAATACCGTGTGCTCGTCGTAATTAGTGGCATACGCCAATTTTTGGAGGGGATTTTCTTTTGTGAGAAGTCCCCCACAAATACTAGTCTCAAAATTGATCGTCTGCACTTGGCATGGGCTTTGTTTTAGTGGGCTCTATCTGTCCCAATAAGCCCATTTGAAAGAGATTAAATTTTTAAAATTTTATGATTATTTTTCTTAATCTACATCGTACACTTTCAAAACTATTTAACTAAAACATTAAATGGATAACTAAAACATTAAATAGAATAAACAAAATCCTTAAGATCTTTGAAAGGGTAATGTTGGTATATTAAACTTTTAAAGTCTTTTTTTACTCAAATTTTGGTTAATTAATGTTTTATGTAGCGTTTAACAAGAACTTGGATGCATATATATTTGGTGTTTTATAAAATTTTAATCACTCAAGGGGTCTTTTGTGTTTGATTTACTAACACAAGATGTTTTAGGCATAGATATCCAGAAAAAATGACAAGTAGCATTTTGACTAATTAAAAGGTTGAAGCAAATTGTCTAGTATTATCGAACGATTCGATCCAAGTTAAAATTATTAAATTCTGTTAAAAAAATATATTAAATTATATTATACGTATATGAAATTTCAAAAATAAATATTTTTTCCTTCTTAATTTTAATCATTTCTAAGTTATTTAATTACTAATGTTTATTTTTAAGAATTTCAAAACTTAATGATAATAATAAAAGGTAGACATAGCAACATTATATCTTAGAGTACAAAAGAATAAATATGTTATATATTTTCATACTTTTATATAACAGATATAATGTTAGTATTGCCGTCAGTGGCGAAGCTAGTCATATATTTCAAGTGTGTAGCAAAATTTTTTTTTAAAGGAAAAATGTATAATATCAAAGTATAAATATGAAAGGGTAAAATTTTTGTAGGGAATATTAAAAAATTTTAAATTTTTGTGGGATAAAGCTTAAAAAACCCATAAAATTTTTCGGTAGAATTAATTTTAGTGGATGCTATTTAAGAATTTTTAATTTTTTAATAAAGTAAAAATTGAGAAACTATAAAATTTTTGGGATAAAAAATAAAAGAAAAAAATTTCAGTGAGGGCTACAACCCGCACTAGGCACCACATGCCTCCGCCACTAGTTGCCGCATTGACATAAACATTTGAGATGGTCTTAATTAGTTCTAAATTCCGTCTGAACTGTAACCTTGTTAGGGATTAGTAGAAGCTTCATGAACAGTGTGTGTCTAGTTAGGATTTCTCCTGCAGTTAGAAAGAGAGTGCCAACTGCATTCCCATTGCTGCAAAAGTCTGGAAAGTTCTCACATTAAACAGTTGGAAATGATTTGTAACATTTCACAATAGGCATTATTGTTTCAAATAGTTTGCTTTCTCGTATACATTTTTATTTTCTTTTTCTTTTTCTTTTTCGAATGATCATACTTTTTTTTTTTCTTTATTTAAAAAAAAATAAAGTTAAAGTTTCTTGCATAGAAGAATTTGAGCAAGAGTTGGTGAGATTTGATGACTCAATCAAGATTTGAGACATTCTTAATTAGAAAATGATGAAGAAAAAGAAAAGAATAAAAAATTCTTTTGCCCATAACATTACATAGGATAAATTTTACTTTAACCCCCCTCAACTATGGTGTTTTTGGCACTTTATCCACTATAGATACTTTTAGCACATTACTCCCTATACTTATCTAAGTTTTGCAATATCAACCCTTTGTTCAGAGAGATTTTTGTCAGTTTCCACAAAACTATCATGGCATTTTGATAGAATCAGCTTCGACTTATATGTTTATCCCTATCTCAAATATTTAGTTTTCCAGCCAAAAAAAAAAAAAAAAAACAGTTGGAATACCATATTTAAAATATATATATATATATGTATATCGATTTTTTATTTTTTAAGCCTTTCGGGTAATCATTCTTTTTCCCTAAGAAAAACAGAGTTTTTCCAAGTTTTCTGACAATATATTGGAAGAAAATTGATCGTTATTTAATTTGTGTATTTGTTTATATCATTTTGTCATTTGTGAATCATACCACCAGTCATTTTTTAAGTCGTAGGGATGTCAGTCTTTCTCGAGTACTCCTTACAAATTTTTGATATTTGAGTTAATTTTATTGGAGTGAGAGGGGGTAGATGAACAATCTTATTTTTATTTTTAATTTTTAGGGTTTAAATAATACGAGGAGATACATTAACACCGAGGCTATCTTTTCAAAAAAAAAAAAAAAAAAAATCTTGAGTATTGTTCTTGTGTTGTCTGCTTGGCATTACTTGTAGTGGGGGTTCCAAAAGTTCCTTGGAAAAGTACTCCTGGTAGCTAGGCATGAAATAATTGAAATTATAGAGGGGGAAAATGTGAATATGAATTCTTGGAATGCTCCTATTCTTACAAAATGTGAATATGGTTTCAAGTGGTTTCTACGTTGTCAGCGTGTCCAATATAAGATTGATCGGATGTTCATTCATGTCTTAAAAAATTTTAGATTCGAGTCGCCACCTGCATTGTCATAAGGGACCCAGTAATCTTTTTTCTTTATTAGAAAAAAATGTGATTTCCACTATCGGAATTCAATCTACTTTAATAATACCAGCTGTTTACTTTTCATCAAACTCTTTAATAAGATAAGATTTAATTTTTCTATTAGTTTTCTATTTAAGTGTCAACGTCAGGAATATTATGTATGATAGTATCGGGCTTGTTTCAATACTAATTTAACTCGTGCAATCTAATTGTTTAATTTATGCGTGGGAGAGTTGTTAATTTTTTTTTTTTTTATTATCATCAGTATTTTTGGTTGACAGGGAGAGTTGGCATTTGACTTTTAAAGAAACCAACAAAATTCTTATAATCATTATTTTTGGTTGACAGGGAGAGTTGGATTTGACTTTTGAAGAAACCAACAAAATTCTTAGGATAATTATTGTTGCATATCAATAAGGGAAAAAAATTTTATAGTCGACAAAAATATTTCTTTTGCTAAGATTTTATAGTAGACAATTAATCAATGATTTACCCCAAAAAAAAAAAAAATCAATGACTGATGTAGGATATGTCACTCTTGAAAAATATATATATATATATATATATATTGTTGACAAGTGTTTATTTGATTTTTGACTTCAGAAGTACAACAGTATTGTGGACAGGTAGAGGCCACTCTTTCTATTGAGTTATTTACTATTTTTTTAACCCTATTTCTATTAGAAATTACAGGAAGTTAATTTTACTTTACAGGAAGTCAATTTTGATTTTGCTATGCTCCAATGTTACGTATTGTTTGAAGTAGAGAGACCTGTTAACATTGATTAGAGAGTGTTTCTTAGCTTTTGAAAAAGTATGGACAAATCTTTGGATTGAATGTGTGACACCACGCATTTGTATTAAATTAAAGATTACGTGAGTGATGACTTTTTAAAAAATAAAGATCTGTGGACTTATTGCTTTTTACATTGGTAGAGAAGGTAATCGTGTTGCAACAAATTTGTTTCCTATGCAACATAGATTCAGGATTTTGTCCAAAGTGGAATTATGTTCAAAATTATTCAACAACCTTGTAGATCGAGAGATGTTAAGGTTTAATATTTTTCACCAGATGATTTTTTTGCTCGTTATTTATTTTGGCAAACCGCGGTTTTTGCAGTTTAATAAGGTGTTTTTCAGTTGTTTTCTTGGAATGCACTATTTTCTTCCCTTTTTTGTTTTTGTTTTTTTAATTCTCAGTTTAAGGTTTTAAAAATTTTTTTTCTTGCAAAGCATTTTCATCCTAAAAAGTTATTTTCTGTTATTTTGTTTGGTTTCTTAGATTGCAAACAAAGTTGGTCTATAAAAATCTAATTAATCTTTAAACATAATTTCAATTAAAATCCAGACCCACCCTGAAACCAAAAACGAAAAACCAAGGAACTAAACACCCCATGATCAAACCTAAATACCCAACCAGAGCACCGTTACAACAAATTGAACATACTCGAATTTTAAGAGAGGGAAGAAATAATAAAACAAGAGGGAAGGAACAAGTTTGTTTTGTTTTTTTGTTTTTGTTTTTGTTTTGTTTTGTTTTTTTGTTTTTTGTTTTTAACTAAAAGTTGAATTAAAGTCATTAAATCTTGACATTTAGGGTTAGTTTTCAAAAAGCAATCATATAAAGTTTCAAATTAAGTGACAGGAAAATATCGCTAAATGTGAGGATTAATTCAACACTAGTTCAGGTTTTCAAAAACTTTAATTAAAATTTTCATCTACTTTTTATGTACTTTCGTTGTGCGGTGAGAAGTGCTAAGATCGAGGGCCTATTAATGCATGGTTTCAACAAATTATTTTCACAGCTTTTTTATTTTTTATTTAGGCTTGCGAATTAAAAATTTCGAGAGGTTGAGAGTTGGTGATGACTTATAAAAAAAAAAAAAAGATAGCAATAATTTGAGAGAGAAAAATTAAATAATCCCAAATTGATCAATTATATTGTCGGCTCTTGTATTAAATGATGGAAAAAAAATTTTTTTTTCCAAAATTATTTAATGTCATAATCTCACACTTAAGAATTTGGGAAATCATGGCAGGAATTGTAAAATGTGTTGAGGGAATTGAATTAGAATATTATATTTGCTGCTGTTGTCGTGGTCGTCGTTGTTATTTTTTTATTTTTTATTTATTTCATTCAAAGACAAAATAAAAAAAAGGGGCTAGAAAAACTAGCATCAGAACTATATCTCTTTCACATTAAAATAGTCCACACTCGTCAGTTTTTAATATAAAATAAAATTTTAACATTAAAAAAAATAGTCCTGAGGACAAAAAATAAAGAGGCCAAAAATGCTTACAAATTAAACATATCCATAAAAGAAAAGCATAAACTGGTTCAAGCTACGGAGATAGATGTGTACTTCCTCTTTAAAAAGGACCCCCAAAAAAAAATCTTTATTAAAATCCTCGAATTATCCAAATGACAAAATCCATGCAACGTAAAAAAAAAAAAAAAAAAAGTACATATGCTGTCCAAGAAACCACAACAGAAAGTGAACCAAATTCTTATTGATATCGTTGGTGGCATTGACAAAAATCCGTTGCTACAAGTGACCATTAGCCATATAGTCTAGTTGTTTCCAAAATTTCGATCACAAAGAGTATATGCCTTTTTTCTCTCCGGTAACAATAATTATAGCATTTCGTAAATTTTCAAGTTAAGACGGTTTAATATAATTAAGAAATATCTTCATATCTTTTTGAAAGTAGATAATTATCAACATTTAGAGAAAATACCTAAATAAACATTTTTTTTTTCCATTTATTGACTAACATGATACAAATTCCTTACTTTTGACTAATGTGACACAATATTTTAGTTAATTTTAGTTTTACTTTATGTCATGTTGATCTGATGCTAATTTTTTGTGTCATGTTACTATAATAATTTTTAAATTTATATCAACAAGGTGTTTTCCCCTAATATTTAACAAACTAGCTACCAAATTTAGGGTTTGTTTGGACTCAAGTCCATTTTAAACTAAATTGTACTTTTTTCATCATGATTTTTGTCTTTTTCTGAAAAAATTTTTGCCTTTTCTGAAAAAGTTTTTTGCCTTTTCTGAAAAATTACTATTGAAACTTAAAAATCTTAAACTAAACTCATGACTCATTAGATTTGATTTTGGATAATTGAATTTGTAATTAATTTTGAAACAGTTTCCTAGTCTGTTCTCGGTTCTAATTCCAATAGATCCGAGTTTACCAACTGGTTATGACTTTGAACCAATCCAAAATATTTACATGTGTATTCATTTTTTTTTAATTTTTAATTTTTAAGAATGGAGTGTCTTTGCACTCAATTCATTTCCTAAATTTTTTTTTATTATCAATTGACGATCTTTAGCTTTAGGTTTAGAAGTGTTACTAGCAAAAATGAGGAAAACTACGTAGTTGCAGGCATAGACTGGTGGTAAATATTTCACACCTGATTCCATTATAAGGTGTACAATTTGAATCCTCCACCTCTAAGTTTAAAAATAAAAAAAAAATAAAAAAATAAAAAAAAGAAATGAGGAAAATTATTAATAAAATTGATAGATAATATTATTAATGATTTTGATCACGGGGTCACTTAGCCGCTAAGAGATCTTTAAGCCCCACCATGACTTGTATAATAAGGTAATACGTAATTTCAATATTTATAATAAGAGTTGGTATTCTCATTGCCTTGATTACTAAAATTCACACGTGTTTTGAAATCGTTCGAGGAGTTGGTAAACCTGTTTGTGTTGAGACTCACATGTAGCTGATACACTTTTGATTAAACGTAAAGGGTTTTTTTTTTAATCATCTTGAAATATGAAAATCTTCAGGACTTTTGCTCTACTGTTCTTCAATGGGCCATTCTATAGCACATTATACTTTAAATATATAATCGTCGGCACCAGCAGGCCGGGGATAAAAGTGCTAGAAGCAATGAAAAGGAAAACAAAAAAGGTAGATTGCAATCCTGTGTTTTCTTATTAAAAAGCTAGGAATCAAATTGTTGGCATTGCAGTAAAAACATGACCCATGAAGATTCAAGAAATTATTATAAATTATTGATTGTAAGAGAATTCGTGTCACTTATAAACCACTTAAATTTCTGATTACTACTTGCCGATAGATAATAATTAATTACTAATTGAAAGTTATTATTTAGTAAGAATCACTTATAGGTCCATTATAATCCTCCTTCTTAAATCTTGAAATCAATATGCCCCTGAAAAAATCTACATGTGTTACTACTTTGTGCGCATATAAAAAATAAAAAATAAAAAGGGAAATTCATGTCATTGATTATCAGATTTTATCCCAATCACTAATTTCTCTGTGACTTTATTTATTTTCCTTCGGACTTTGTAAGATATAGTCCGCATATATGGTTGCAGCGTCGCACTGGAGTTGTGCATCCTACCAAATTATTGTGTCTCCTATATGGACTACAAAAATTAACGCGCATACCAAAAAACGTCCATTTCTGGTAAATGCGTTGGCCAAGTAATTAATAAGATCTCACCAGTAAAGCATTCAATAAGATTCCCAAAAAAGAAAAAAAAAAGTTTTCTGGTTAATAATATACAAAACTTTTTTTTTAGTCTATTTAAACAAACCAATCCTGCTGGCAAGATTTAACCTACACTTTTTTAAATTTCATTTTTTTTTAATTTAGAAATGGGGTTATTTAAATACCAAATTTTGTGTAAATCAAGCATAAAGATACCTTTAAATTAAATCTGCAACCACTCAAATTTTATAGAATTTGTTATACATATATATATGTATATATATAGGTTGATTAGTGCGAGAGGTTGAGAGTTGGTATTTCTCTTATTTTTTCCAGATAAAGTTGAGAGTGGGTGATTACTTCTAACAAAAATATATGAATTAATGTGACGGAAAAATAAATTAATCCGAAATCACAAATGTATAGAACATTGGTCAATATTTGTCGTCGATTCTCAAAATATTATATATCATTATTTTTTAATTTTTCCGGTTCTACATGTCGTTGTTGTTGTTTATTTATTTATTTATTTAATTTTTTTAATTAAGTATGTATATAGAAATAGATAGATATATATACGAATATGTTATTTGTTTTTTTTTTAAATTTTCTTGCAAAATTGTTATTTTAAACTTATATATATATAATGTGAAAATGTTATGTTGTTTGTCTTTTTTTGAACCTTTTTTTTCTTGTAAAATTTTTAATTTAAACTACAATAGAACATCAAAATAAACCAAAAAAAAAAAAAAAAAGATGGGTGTGAAAAGAAATTTGAAGAGTTAGAGTGCTTTTTATTTTATATTAATTAAGGGTAATTTTTAAATTGCAAGGGGTCTGAATTAAGTAATTTAATCATTTTGAATATAAGAATGGGATGTGTGAAAAATTATATTTATCATCAATAATAATGTGTCAATTGAATCACTCCATATTAAAATATCAAAGTATTTGGCCAATAGTATTTAATATTATGTTTGCTGTCAAAATCTTACTACATGTCCGATCTGGAAGATCTCTATGATATAAAAAATCTAGGTGGGACATGAAAAATCTTGAGTCGGATTAAAAAAAATATTTATACTTTTTTCAGATGGAAAATTAATTTGCCCTCAATTTGGATATCTGTCCACTCCGTACTTATTGCCAAAATTATTCGAGTCCACCAAATGGTGACGACTTCAAAACGAACCAAAATAGGATGCAGCTTTGGGAGAAAAAAACAAAAAGTAGCGCATTTCATGCTTATTTCCTATTTTTTAACAACGCAAGGAGTTCTTGCTTTTCGGTTCTGGAAGGAGTGTTACTATATATAGAAATTATATAAGTATGTGCTGTATTTTAAATTTGTTGTGAGGATCTTTGATTTTGAACCTCATCAAATGTATATTCAAATCCTTATTACAGGGTAGCACCCTACTTTTTTTTTTTTTTTTTTTTTGGAATTTGGCAACCTTCAATTTTAACTTTTTATAAAGGAGTCTGGATTGCTGTCTCATTTTCCTGTTTCAAATGTTATCCTCTCAATAGTTTTTTTGACAAGTTATCAATTTATTCAAGAATTTTTAATATTTTGTATTTTTTATGTGGCTAAATTCTAAAATTTAGATGATGTAGCATGATACTATAAGGAGGACAGTCAATGAGATAAGAAATCTGGGATAACAGATTTTGATTCCCCACAAAGAGAAAAATAAAAGGAAAAGAAAAGGAAAGAAATTTTATAAGTTAAAAAAAAAGCTAAAATTGAATTTCAAAAAATTCTGTCTTTAAGGGCATTTTCCTCGTTGTATTAGTCAAAATTAAATAAGAATTGTGATATAAATTTGATACACACAAAAATCTCCTTTACATAATATATAAATTAATAAGGAAATTCTGAATAAAATGAAAATAAAAAGTATGATATATATATTTTCTTAATATATATTACCAAAAATAAAATGTGAGGAAAATTATTAGTACAAGTTGTAGATAGCATAAGGTTATTGAACCACTAAGGTTATGTTTGGTTATAGGGATGAAGAGAGTTGGAGGGATGAAGAATATGAAAGATGAAAAGGATTGTGAGAATTCTTTGTGTTTGTTTGATGAAAGAGGGCGAGAGAGTAAAAATGATAAATGATAGTTGTATTTCAAATTACTATATTGTCCTTTTGTAAAATATTTTAATAATTTAAAATGAGTGTAAAATGGTCTTTTCAAGTTCAAAAAGGAATACGGAGAGCTTGCATCCTTGTACTAATGGAAGGATGCAAAATGGTAGACTCGGAGGGTCCTTACCTCCTCTCTTCCGTCCAACCAAACCTATGAAAAGGGACTCTCCCTCTCCCCTTCTCTCCATCTCTCCCTCCAACCAAACAGACTCTAGGCTTTTCTTGGTTTGAGGGATGAGAGAGGAGGATGGAAGATGACGTTTGGAAGGACGGAGAGTGTGAAGTATGGAGAGGATTATATAAATCCATGATATTGTTTGGTAAGATGGATGTTGAGTTGAAAGAATGAATGATAATTTTTTAAACAGTCACTAGATTGTCACTTTTCTAATTTGTTCACAATTTTTTTTTTTTTTTTTTATGTTTGAATTGTCTTTTGACTTAAATTTGGAAGAATTTGTTGAATACCCCCGTTGATGGAAGGATCCAAATTGGTGGGTCCAAGAGAGAGTCTCTCCCATCCATCATTCCTCTCCCTCCACTTTTCCCTCTAACCAAGCAAAGGATTTCTCATCTCCCACCACTACTCTCCTTCCACCCCTCTCCATCCATCCATCCATCTCTCCCTCCAACCAAACGTATTCTAAGGGATCTAAAACCCTCAGTTTATGACGTAAATTTATTTGTTTGATAATTTATTGAATTTGAGCAAATTATTTTTGCTGATATGGTTTTATATTTTTGCAAATTATTCTTGTTGTTATGGTTTTATATTTTTCATACTCTACTTACTTGAGACTTTTACTTAAGAAATATATCGAGTAATACAATTCACTTCAACAAACATAATCAAGTAATAATTCTACACTATCTACTTGGACGTTGCATTATAATCATCTTAAAAATCAAACAACGTGTGAATATAATAGAAACAAATAATATTTTTAACAAGTTAAAACTGTAAAATACCTTGAGGTTTCTTTTTTGGTATCCTACTAAAAAATTTTACAAATTAATTAAAGATACACAAACTTGACAAAATTCCCTTAAAAACTCTATTACAATAAAGAAATACTTATCCGAAAGGCCTTTTTTTGAAAATGAAAATCCAACTTGCAGATATCTTTCGTTACGATGTACTCGAGATTCTACGAAATAATTTGGAGCGAATTATTATTATTATTATTATTATTATTATTGTTTCATGCGTAAGAGAAAAATGTCAACTTTATCCACTATCGTCATTCAGGCAAATTGACAAATAATTAATGCAATATTTTATTTTCTTTTACGTGGAAATAACTAATCGTGCGATCAATAAAAGGAAAAAAAAAAATCCTCTAAATAAAACGAAATTTTAAAATGCATCAAAGTTATCATCATACTCATTTAAAAAAAAAAAAAAAAAAGTAGACAATATCTGCAACCGTAAAGATATTGTTATATTATTAATTCAGCACGGCATACTTGCATATTTAAGGAGGGGTGGAGGTTGTGATCTACAACCGTTGCCTTAGATAAATATCTTAAGATAAAGAAAACATCTTCCTAAAACTAATAATTTCACTACACATCACAAACATGTCGAATCTAAAGGGTAAGGTGGAGACTGTAATTGAAATCGAGGCAAGCCTGAGCAGCACTACAACATTTGGAAACAAGCACACCACAATCTGATTTTTGCCGGTTCTATGTCGTTGTTCGTTGTCTTTTTCTAATTTTTCCGGTTCTATATGTTGTTGTTGTTTTTTTTCCTTTTTTAATTAAGTATGTATATAGAAATAGATAGATATTTTTACGAATATGTTATTTATTGTTGTTGTTGTTGTTTTTTTTTTTTTTTTTTTTTTTTTTTTTTTTTTAAATTTTCTTGCAAAATTGTTATTTTAAACTAATATATATATATATTTATGAAAATGTTATGTTGTTTGTCTTTTTTTGAACCTTTTTTTCTTGTAAAATTTTTAATTTAACCTACAATAGAACATCAAAATAAACAAAAAAAAAAAACAAAGAAAGAAAAGAAAAGATGGGTGTGAAAAGAAATTTAAAGTGGTAAAGTGCTTTTTATTTTATAATAATTAAGGGTAATTTTAAAAATGAAAGGGGTATGAATTAAGCAAATTTAACTATTTTGAATTTAAGAACGAGATGTGTTTAGAATTAGAAGGGATGTGTGAAAATTTTATTTACAGTCAAAATAATCACTCGATATTAAAATATCAAAGTATTTTGCCAATAGTATTTAATATTATGATTACTATCAAAATATTAGTACATGTCGGATCTGTCAGATCTCTACGATATAGAAAATCTAGGTGGGACATGAAAAATCTTGAGTCGGATTAAAAAAATATTTATACTTTTTCAGATGGAAAATTAATTTGCCCTCAATTTGGATATCTGTCCACTCCGTACTTATTGCCAAAATTATTCGAGTCCATCAAATGGTGACGACTTCAAAACAAACCAAAAATAGGATGCAGCTTTGGGAGAAAAAAAACAAAAAGTAGCGCATTTCATGTTTATTTCCTATTTTTAAGCAACGTAAGGAGTTCTTGCATTCCGGTTGTGGAAGGAGTGTTACTATATATAGAAAATTATATAAGTATGTGCTGTATTTTAAATTTGTTAAGAGGATCTTTGATTTTGAAACCCATCAAATGTATATTCAAATCCTTATTACCGAGAAGCACCCTACAATTTTTTTTTTTTGAATTCGGCACCCTTCAATTTTAACTTCTCATAAATGAGTCCAGATTTGCTGTCTCATTTTCCTGTCTCAAATGCTTTCTTCTCAATAGGCTTTTGACAAGTCATTAATTTGTTCAAGAATTTTTAATATTTAGCATTTTTTACATGACTAAATTCTAAAATTTAGATCCTGTAGCATGACACTATTATACAGACAGCCAATGAAACAAAAATCTGGGAGAAAAGATCTTGATTCCCCACAAAGAGAAAAATAAAAGGAAAAGAAAAAGGTAGAAATTTTATAAATTAAAAAAAAGCTAAAATTTAACTTCAGAAAATTCTTTGTCTTTAAGGGCATTTTTCTCGCTGTAGTAGTCAAAATTAAATAAGGAACTCTTCGTGATATAAATTTTTTACGCACAAAAATGTCCTTTACATTGTATATAAATTAATGAGGTAAAAAATATATGTTATACTTTCTGAAAATAAAAAGTATTATATATATATATATTCTTAATATATATTACTAAAAATAAAATGTGAGGCAAATTATTAGTACCAATTGTAGATGGCATAAGGTTATTGAACCACTGTGGTTATGTTTGGTTAGAGGGATGAAGAGAGTTGGAGGGATGAAGAATACGAAAGATGAAGAGGATTGTGAGAATCCTTTATGTTTGTTTGAAAAAAGAGGGGGAGATAGTTAAAATGTTAGTTGATAGTTGTATATCAAATTGCTATATTATCCTTTTGTAAAATATTTTAATAATTTAAAATGAGTGTAGAATAGTCCTTTCGAGCTCAAAAAGGGACATGGAGAGCATGCATCTTTGCACTAATGGAAGGATGCAAAATGGTGAACCCGAAGAATCTCTCCCTCCACTCTTCCGTACAACCAAACCGTGGAAACAGACTCTCGCTCCATCCTTTCCCCTATCTCCATCTCTGCCTCTAACCAAATAGACTCTAGGCTTTGCTTGGTTTGAGGGATGGAAAGGAGGAAGGCAGACGAGGTTTGGAAGGATGGGGAATGTGAAGCATGGAGAGGATTATATAAATCCCTGATATTATTTGGTAAGATGGATGTAGAGTTGAAATGATAAATGATAATTTTTTAGATAATTACTAGATTGTCCCTGTTATAATTTGTTCACAATTTTTGTTGGATGTTTGATTCGTTTTTTCACTTAAATTTGGAAGGATTTGTTGAATTCTCCCGTTGATGATGGAAGGATCCAAATTGGTGGGCCCAAGTGAAGAGTCTCTCCATCCATCACTCCTCTCCCTCCACTTCTCCCTCTAACCAAACAAAGGATTTCTCATCTCCCCCCACCCCTCTCCATCCTTCCATCTCTCCCTCCAACCAAACGTATGTTTATGATGTTAATTTATTTGTTTGATTATTTATTGAATTTGAGCAAATTATTCTTGCTGATATGGTTTTATATTTTTCATACTCTGCTTACTCGGGACTTTTACTTAACAAAAATATTGAGTAATAGAATTCACTTCAACAACCATAATCAAGTAATAATTCTACACTATCTTCTTCAAGTTATGATCTCGAGCTCATATTATAATCGTCTTAAAAATCAAACAACGTGTGAATATAATAGAAACAAAAAATATTTTAGCAGGTTAAAATTGTAAAATACCTGAGGTTTCTTTTTGGATATCCTACTAAAAAATTTTACAAATTAATTAAAGATACACAAACCTGACAAAATTCCCTTAAAAACTCTATTACAATAAAGAAATACTTATCCGAAGGGCATTATTTTGAAAATGAAAATCCAACTTGAAGATATCTTTCGTTACGATGTACTCGAGATTCTACGAAATAATTTGGAGCGAATTATTATTATTATTATTATTATTGTTTCATACGTAAGAGAAAAATGTCAACTTTATCCACTATCGTCATTCAGGCAAATTGACAAATAATGCAATATTTTATTTTCTTTCACGTGGAAATAACTAATCGTACGATCAATAAAAGGAAAAAATATTCATCTAAATAAAACAAAATTTTAAAATGCATCAAAATTATCATCATACTCATTTACAAAAAAAAAAGTAGACAATATCTGCAACCGTAAAGATATTGTTATATTTTTAATTCAGCACGGCACACTTGCATATTTAAGGAGGGTTGGAGGTTGTGATCTACAACCGTTGCCTCAGATAAATATCTTAAGATAAAGAGAACATCTTCCTAAAACTAATAATTTCACTACACATCACAAACATGTCGAATCTAAAGGGTAAGGTGGAGACTGTAGTTGAAATCCAGGCAAGCCTGACCAGTACTACAACATTTGGAAACAAGCACACCACAATCTGATTTGAAATGAAAATGAGTGAACATGGTTGATTATTTGAAATGAAAATGAGTGTAAATGGTTGATTTTTAGAAAAGGAGATTTTTTTTTTCAGATATAATAAGACGAACTTTTAGGTCCAAATAATAAACACAATTTTCATTTCATTTTTAAAATGAGACGGGCCAAACACGCAAAACAAACGGCTCTAAATTGTATGCATTATCAAAAAAAGAAAAAAAGAAAAAAAGATTGAATTGTAAAAAAGAAAGTATGCAATTTGAAATCTTGGAAGAGCTCATAAATGGGAAAGACTTACGTGGGCAATATTCTTACTAATTCTTCACTTGATCAGTTATAGACTAAAGAAGGTAATAAATAAATAAATAAATAAATAAAAGATTTTTGGTACCCACAATTTGTGTGTGTGTGTGTGTGTGTATGTATATATTTGAGGGGAGGAGAACGCAAGGATACATTCATCAACTAATATCTCTACTTCAAAGAGTTCCAACAATAACTTCTAATAGCAAAATGGCGAATCTGAAGGGTAAGGTGGAGACTGTAATTGAAATCCAGGCAAGCCTGACCAGTACTACAACATTTGGTAACAAGCACACCACAATCTGATTTGAAATGAAAATGAGTGTAAATGGTTGATTATTTGAAATGAAAATGAGTGTAAATGGTTGATTTTTAGAAAAGGATATATATATTTTTTTCCCTCTCAGATATAATAAGACGAACTTTTAGGTCCAAGTAATAAACACAATTTTCATTTCATTTTTAAAATGAGACGGGTCAAACACGTAAAACAAACGGCTCTAAATTGTATGTATTATCAAAAAAAAAAAAAAGAAAAAAAAAAGATTGAATTGTAAAAAAGAAAGTATGCAATTTGAAATCTTGGAAGAGCTCATAAATGGGAAAGACTTACGTGAGCAATATTCTTACTAATTCCTCACTTGATCAGTTATAGACTAAAGAAGGTAATAAATTAAAAAAAAAAAAAAAAAAAAGATTTTTGGTACCCACAATTTGCGTGTGTGTGTGTGTGTATATATTTGAGGGGAGGAGAACGCAAGGATACATTCATCAACTAATATCTCTACTTCAAAGAGTTCCAACAATAACTTCTAATAGCAAAATGGCGAATCTGAAGGGTAGGGTGGAGACTGAAGTTGAACTGAAGGCGAGTCCTGAGCAGTTTTATGACATGTGGCGGAGAACCGCCCACCACCTTCCGAACGCCGCCGGCCACCATATCAAAGCAGTTGAGGTGCATGAAGGCGATTGGGATACTCATGGTGCTGTTAAATTCTGGAATTATACATTAGGTAAGGTCAATCAAATGTAAGCATATTTTTGTACATGCACGTACATATTTCCCTAGGCATAATTTTCCATTTCTATTTTCTCATATATATATATATATATATATATTCATAATTTATGTTTATGTTGTAATACAAGAATTAAACTCTTTATTTCAATATATATAATCTCATAGAAAAAAAAATTCCATAGATATATATTTTCCCCTTTAGTATGCTTAAAAGTATGTGGTGTTAACTTCTAACCATTATAACAAGTTTGAGATAAATTTTGTTGGCGAATCCTTGCTAGATGGAAAAGAAGAGACTTTTAAGGAGAGGTTGGAATTTGACGACGCAACGAAGACAATAAAACTTGTTGGATTGGAGGGAGATGTGTTCAAGTACTACAAGACCTTTACACCGATCTATGAGCTTGCTCCAAAGGGTCAAGGAAGCGTGGCGAAAACTATAATCGAGTATGAGAAATTGAGTGAGGATGTTCCTGCACCTGACCGGTACCTCGGTATGGCGGTTAAGATCGCTCAAGATATCGATGCTCACCATTCCAAGGCCTGATCTCTCCACAAAAGAAACTCATGCGTGAAGACTGAAAGTATCAGACTACTAGTTGTGTTCCTTATACATGTTTCATATCTATATGTCTGTGTGTGTGTGTGTGTGCGCGCGTGTGTGTAAGTTAAGATGGTTTAAAATTTAATGCCGGTACTTTGTGGTGTGATGTGTGCCATATGCTTTGAGGCCAAAGACGTTTCCCTATGTTGGAATGGAGTTTAGATCTTGAGAGATCTAAGCCGGCTTTATCTATTAAAGGTTTGTACGAATGAGAAAAATAAAAATGCATTTGTGAAAAGTACTGTTGGTGGTTATACCAATATCTTTTTGAACTATTAAAAGTGACGGTACGTACATGTATAATACTCTGTTGAACTTTAACAATTGTACCAGCTTGAAAAGAAATTTGACTTGATTGAACTTTAACATTACCCTTATTTCTCCTAATTCAGTCCTATGTTGTTGCTAGAATCAGCTCCATTGGTTAATGATGGGATTTATGGATATTCAGTCTGCTCCATTCATAGTTTCATACACATAAATCTTAATTTGTAAAAATTTATAAAAAATTGGATAGCTCCATTTATTTTTCTTCTCTTAATTAGTCAAGTTCTATCAATTTGTTTCAAGAACCTGATACTACAATCTCCATCTCTTTCAAAGCAATTGCCTAGTTGTTGGTATACATTGTTTGTCTTGATGTTTTTAAATAACATTAATATCCGCTCAAGATTGTCTTGTTTTGTTCATCTCTTGTATAGTGTCTGGTTAATCTATAAACGACCAAATTTTGTCCAAATTGACACATGAATTGACAATGATTTGGTTACTTATATATCATGTTTTTTTTGTTGCATCAGGACTGCCTGTCTCTTTTGAACTATCTGTATCTCCAAGATTTGTTATTGGAATAACGACATTAGTTGCCAACAACTAAATAAGTAATCTAATTCTTGTATATTCAACGAGTTTATCATTTTCTTGTCGAAAATCATTACCATGTCTAATTCTTGTATATTCAACCGAGTGAAATAACATTAGTTTGCTAAATTACTGCAATAATCAAAGTTAAATCAATAAGGAAAATAGGAATATCGTCTTTAATCTACTATACATAAATTCCCAAAGCAAAGTACATATATTAAATATTATTTTCTACAAACAGAGATTTGCTAAGGAACTAAAAACATAACTGAGTCACATGAACCTAGCTAATTAATTGGCAACTATTCAAGAACTGAGTACGTTGGCAAACCAAATCCAAATTGCCTAAGTATGAATTTTGGGTTTTAAATTCCGTAACTATGGTTTTTAGTGGATTTTAAATGAAAACGGTATCTTAAATAATAGGTTTTTTCGGTATAAAATTGGAAAAAGAGTTTTCTTAGATACATAGATATATATAGTTGCTCCCCCCGCAACATATATTTGCGTGTGTGTATATGTCAAAACTAATATTTCAACTACCAGAGTTTACGGTAAATTTAAGCAGCTTCAATATGTACTAAAACTGTACCAAAATGACCTATATTACTCTTCAAAGTAGCTCTATCAATCTTTAATGGAAGATTGATATTGACATTTGTTGGTTAAGATATGTTGCTTTTCAAAATAGGAAGATGATGAATTAGTTTTAAGGTTAAAAAAAAAAAAAAAAAAGTGGCCACTTTTGACTAATGTCACAAATTCATGTCTTAGATTGATTTTTGCCATAAAAAAATTAAAAAAAAAAAAAACACTCTTGCAAGAAATATCATAGATGACATCATAAATATTTTATTTATCTATTTATTTTAAAATAGAAATTGTAATTGCTAATTAGTATCCATGATGTAACCACTTGGGTTACCCAATAGTAACCAGTTGGTATCAATAGTTGGCAGGTTTCCGATCAGTCACCACCATCACTGGCAAGTAACCAGTTGATTACCAAATAGTAACCTGCTAGTTACTGACCATCGGTTGGTTTTGTATTGGTAACCATCACCGCTACTAAGTTTCCTATTGGTTAACAAATGGTAACCAGTTGGTTACTGACTTGTAACTGCTGCAGCCAACAGGTAATTGATTGATTGCTGATCACTGGCGGGTTCCCCATTGGTGACCACCACCGCCGACGTTCTAGTTGGTTACCAAATAGTAACTAGTTGGTTACCAACTGTCAGCGGGCTTCCGATCGGTAACGACCACCGCCAGTGAGTAACTAGTTGGTTACGGAATAGTAAACAGTTGGTTACCGACCACTAGTAGGTTTCATGTTGGTAACCAGCACCGCTATTGGGTTTCTATTGATTACCAATGACAACTAGTTGGTTACTGGCCAGTAACCACCGCCGCCGGCAGATAATTGATTGATTATCAAATGGTAACTAGTTGGTTACCGATCACCGGTAGGTTCCTGACTGACAATGACTGCCGCCGGCGACTAACTAGTTGGTTACCAACCACCGACGAGATTCCAATTGGTAACCACCATCGCCGGCATGTTTTTGATTGGTTACCAAATGGTAATCAAAAGGTTACCGACCGGTAACCACCATCGCCGGCGGGTAACTGATTAGTTACCAAATAGTAACCACTTGGTAACCAGCCAATGACAACCTCCGTGGGTAGGATTCTGGCCAAAAACCATAAAATCCAACACATATTTCAAAATTTATCACCTCATCACAAAAAAATTACAAAAAATTATCACAAACATTAAAAAAAAAAAAAAATCACATAAATTTATCAAAACAATCCCCCAAAAAAAAATCCAAAAATTCTCACAATATTCACAAAAAAAGGGGGGGCGGGGGTGCAGAAGATAGACTGTAGACGGAGGAGATGGATCTTCGACCTCACATCGCGGCAGATCGTTGTTCATAAGAAATGTAAACCAAAATTTGTGCAACAAAAATAAACACCATGCTCTTTGCAAAAACTTTACCCTTACTCACAACAAATATAATTATGTGACCAATTTTACATTTAGTGATAACTCATTACTAATAGTCTTTTGGTCACAAAGAAACTTATAGTTTCTAGAAATTCTGGAGGTTTCTTTACTGGAAGTTAATTTTGATTTTGCTATGCCTCCAGTTTTACGTATTGTTTAAAGTAGAGACCTGTTGACATTGATTAGACAGTGTTCTTAGCTTTTGAAAAAGCATGGACAAATCTAGTTTCCTCTGCAACATAGATTCAGGATTTTGTCCAAAATGGAATCATGTCCCAAAATTATTCAACAACCTTGTAGATCGAGAGATGTTGAGGTTTAATAATTTTCACCGGATGATTTTTTGTGCGTTTTTATATTTTGGCAAGCCGCGGTGTTTGCAGTATAAGGTGTTTTTCAGTTGTATTCTTGGAATGCACTATTTTTCTTCCCTTTATTTTATTTTATTTTATTTTTCTCAGTTCAAGGTTTTAATTTTTTTTATTCTTGTAAAGCATTTTCGTCCTAAAAAGTTATTTTCTTTTATTTTGTTTGGTTTCTTAGATTGCAAACAAAGTTGGTCTATAAAAATCTAATTAATCTTTAAACATAATTTCAATTCAAATCCAGACCCATCCTAAAACCAAAAACCAAGGAACTAAACACCCAATGATCAAACCAACAATACCAATCAAAGCACCATCACAACAAATTGAACAAACTCGAATTTTGAGAGAGGGAAGAAATAAAACGAGAGAGAGGGAACAAGTTTGTTTTGTTTTGTTTTGTTTTTTTTAACTAAAAGTTGAATTACAGTCATTAAATCTTGACATTTAGAGTTAGTTTTCAAAAAGGAATCATATAAAGTTCCAAATTAAGTGACTGCTTTCAGGAAATATTGCTAAATGTGAGGATTAATTTAACACTAGTACAGGTTTTCAAAAACTTTAATTAAAATTTTCATCTAATTATTTTGTACTTTCGTTGTGTGGTGGGAGGTGCTAAGATCGAGGGCCTATTAATGCACGTTTTCAACAAATTATTTTCAAGCTTTTTTTTTTTTTTTTTTTTAAATTTAGGCTTGCTAATTAAAAATTTCGAGAGTTTGAGAGTTGGTGATGACTAATTAAAAAAAAGATAGCAATAATTTGAGAGAGAGAAATTAAATAATCCCAAATTGATCAATTCTATTGTCGGTTCTTGTATTAAATGATGGAAAAAATATTTTTTTTTCTAAAACTATTTAGTGTCATAATCTCACACGTAGGGATTTGGGAAATCATGGCAGGAATTGTAAAATGTGTTGACGGAATGGAACTAGATTATTATATTTGCCGTTGTTGTTGTTGCTGTTTTGTTTTTGTTTTTGTTTTTTTAAATCAAAGACAAAATAAAAAAAGGGGCTAGAAAAACTAGCATTAGAACTATATATCTTTCACTTATTAAAGTTCTCATCTCAAACTAGTTCCCACTCATCAGTTTTTAATATAAGATAAATTTTTAACCAAAAAAAAAAAAGTCCTGAGGACAAAAAATAAAGAGGCCAAAAATGCTTACAAATTAAACATATACATAAAAGAAAAGCATAAACTCGGAGATAGATGTGCACCTCCTCTTAAAAAAGGACCCAAAAAAAAATCTTCATTAAAATCCTCGAATTATCCAAATGAGAAAATCCATCCAACGAGAAAAAAAAAAAAAAAAGTACATATGCTGTCCAAGAAACCACAACAGAAAGTGAACCAAATTCTTATTGATATCGTTGGTGGCATTGACAAAAATCCGTTGCTACAAGTCACTATTAGCCATATAATCTAGTTGTTTCCATAATTTCGATCACAAAGAGTATATGCCTTTTTTCTCTCCGGAAACAATAATTATAGCATTTCGTAAATTTTCAAGTTAAGACGGTTTAATATAATTAAGAAATGTCTTCATATTTTTTTGAAAGTAGATAATTATCAATATTTAGAGAAAGTATATCTAATTAATCACTTTTTTTTTTTTTCATCTATTGACTAATATGATACAAATTCCATACTTTTGACCAATGTGACACAATATTTTAGTTAATTTTAGTTTTAATTTGTGTCATATTGGTCTGATGCTAATTTTTTGTGTCATGTTGCTGTAATAGTCTCTAAATTTATATCAGTCAGGTGTTTTCCTCTAATATTTAAGAAACTAGCTACCAAATTTAGATGCTTTCTCTTTATTCAAGTTTTCATCTTTATCTACATCATCCATATCAGCTCATGGCTCATTAGATTTAATTTTGGATAATTGAATTTGTAATTAATTTTGAAACAATTTCCTAGTTCTCGGTTCTAATTGCCAACAGATCCATGTTTACCAACTGGTTACGACTTTAAACCAATCCAAAATATTTACATGCACATTCATTTTTTTTTAATTTTTTAATTTTAAGAATGGAGTGTATTATTATAGGGGTGGCAATTCGTGTCGCGTGTTGGGTTCGTGTCGTGTTAGAGCCGTGTTGAGTTTTTTCTTCCCTAACCTGAACAAGACCCGCAACACGAAAATGACACGAAACTGCAACACGAACATGACACAAACCCGTCACGGATTGACACAACACGAATCAAAATTGACCTGTGACATGAAACAGACCCGCAACACGAAATTGACACGAAATTGACCCGTGACACGAAATTGTTACAAAATTGACCTACGACACGAAATTGACACGAAATTTGACCCGAAATTGATACGAAAAAAAAGGTCGTATTCAGGTTCTACAGGTCCAACCCGAACACGACCTGTTTTTTTCTCGTATCAATTTTGGGTAACCCAAATTTGACCCGACATATATTTTTCCCAACCTGAACCCGTGGAATTCGTGCCGTTTTCGAATCGTGTCGTGACCCGTATTGCCACCCCTAAGTGTATATATGTGCACTCAATTCAGTTTCCTAAATTTTTTTATTATCAATTGACGATCTTTAGTTTTAGGTTTAGAAGTGTTACTAGCAAAAATGAGGAAAACTACGTAATTGCAGGCATAGACTAGTGATAAATATTTCACACCTAATTTCATCATGAGGTGTACAATTTGAATCCTCCACCTTTAAGTTTAAAAATAAAAAAAATAAAAAAGAGAAAAGAAATGAGGAAAATCATTAATAAAATTGATAGATAATATTATTAATGATTTTGATCACAGTGGTCACTTAGCCGCTAAGAGACCTTTAAGCCCCACCATGACTTGTATAATAAGGTAACAAGTAATTTCAATAATTATAATAAGAGTTGGTATTCTCGCTGCTTTACTTGATTACTAAAATTCACACGTGTTTTGAAATCGTTCAAGGAGTCGGTAAACCTATTTGTGTTGACGTTCACATGTAGCTGATACACTTTTGATTAAACGTAAAGGGTTTTTTTTTTTTAACATCGTGAAATATGAAAATCTTCAGGACTTTTGCTCTACTGTTCTTCAATGGGCCATTCTATAGCATATTATACTGTAAATATATATTCGTCTGCACCAGCAGGCTGGGGATAAAAGTGCTAGAATCAATAGAAAGGAAATTTGAAAGGGAACGGTACCAACTATGAAGAAAGTTTATGTTCTTCAATGGGCCATTCTATAGCATATTATACTGTAAATATATATTCGTCTGCACCAACAGGCTGGGGATAAAAGTGCTAGAATCAATAGAAAGGAAATTTGAAAGGGAACAGTACCAACTATGAAGAAAGTTTATGTTCCTAAAGGAATAATTTCTGCTTCTATCCTAAGGGGCCTATTAACACTGGTTTAGATCTTAACGATTTGTTAGTACTGCTAAACTTGTGACTATGTAGGGTGTTTGGTGATATCTATGATATAAGGTTGTGACTCTCAATTGATCAGCAGTTTCCATCATTGGTTGGGGCTCTGTTAAGTAGAGTTTGGTGCATGCTCGTTTCTAACTTGTTGATGTACCTTCTCGTTTTCGGACCTTAGACTTGCATCGTTTTCACTGTGTGTTAGTTGTTTGTATCGATGGTTGAGAGTTATGACCTCACAATTACAGGATCTTTGCATTGTACTATTCATTTTGTAACTCTTTATTAATGTTAACGCATTTTTCCTTTAAAAAAAACTAGACATGAAATTAAAAAAAAGAAAATTAATATTATTTTATATAATGGCAAAGAAAAATATAAATTTCAGTGGGAGCCATTATAATATTTTTAAAAATTAAATACTGTCAATACAAAAACTCAATTGTAAAGTTTTGGTAAAAGTTATATGGAGAATTTTTTTTTTCCATATAAATTATGATGACTGAAATAGGTAAATGCACCAAGGAATCACGAAAAGGTTGACATCTTTTTAGCACTCTCATCAATTAATCTTCTTAATAAGTGTAGCTTTGAATAGTTTTATTCATAAAAAGAAAATCAAACTGATCAATAGTAAACTAAAAAGCCTCCAGATTTTTTTTTTTTTTTGAGATACATAAAAATCCAAATCTAACCTGACATGTCCCTCACCATCACCTAGCTCAACCTATATTCATCATCACCATCGAGAGTAAGTGGCCTGGCTAGCGGTAAAAGATTATCATAATTGAGTCTGTGGCGCAATGCTTTTAAGGCCAACGACGTTTCTCTAAGTTCGAATGGATTTTAGGTCTTGAGAGATCTAAGCCAGCTTTATCTATTAAAGGTTTGTACAAATTAGAAAAAATAAAAATTATGCAATTGATTGAGCCTGAACGTTACCATTAATATGTTGATGATCATGCTCTGAATCTTATCCTATGCCGATGCTACAATCAGCTCCATTGGTTAATGATGGGATTTATGGATATTCTACATGCTCCATTCCTGGTTTCATACATTTAAATTTAAATACGTAAGAATTTATTAAAAGTAAAAGAAAGGGTCCGTACCAAACATATAACAAGAAGACATCTAAAAATAAAAATGAAAAGCAACACAGAAAAGGAACAGTTAGTGATAAAGCTGAATTATTTCTTCAGCTAAAATCCTTAATTATTCGCACTTCAAACTCTAACGCAAGGTCGCTGTCCAATTTTGTCCTCAATTGGTCAAGTTCTATCAATCTCCATCTCTTTCGAAACAAATATTGTCTAATTGCTGATATGATGTTCTCAATATTTTTAAATTTCAGAAGGATTTATATTGTCAAAAAACAACGTCTATATCTGTCCATTAATATCGTCTTGTTTTGTTCATATCTCTTGTATAGTGTCTGGTCGATTTGTAACCGTATTAAAAGAAACCCAAATTACCTCTAAATTGATGCTTGAATTGACAAGTATGATTTGGTCACCAATGTTTTTTGTTGCCTCAGGACTGCTTGTCTCTTTGGAGCTATGTTTTTCTCCATGATTTGTTATTGGAACAACGACACTAATTGTTAACGACTTTAAAGTCATCTAATTATTGTATATTTCAACGATTTTTTCATTTCTTGTCGGTAAATATCACCATGTCCTTGTTGTCAATTTTATCAGCTTCATTAGACTTATCTTTGATCACCAACTAGAACTTGTAAGATTTATGATTTTCAACATTAACAGTTTTCAGCCTGTATTCTTTAACAATATCCTTTGAAACAACTTTTTCAAATGACAACTACGGAAAAAAGTGACCAATTGATATGCAGTGTGAGGATCATAGAGGTGGTAGTTTTTCATTTGCCATATTAATGAAGCAAAGAGAACCGTTCCCACTGGTTTCCGGTTTTGATGTTTTATGGGCTTCATCTTTTGTTGGTTGCCTGTGGCTGGTTTTCAAGACAAGCATAAACACCTTTTTTTTTTTTTTTTTTTTTTTTTTTTTAACACTAGTAAAGTACTTTGCGAGGTTTTTTTCAGAGGTTGATTTTCAAAGGTGTGATTTTATTAGTTGTTCATTGGCGTTAGTCTTTGCCTGTTCCTAAGTTTCTCTAATTTCTTATTAGTTGGTTCATGTCGGTTTGGATTAACTTGTTTTGGTTGTTTTTTCATTTTCTGACCCTTTGTATTCCTTTTTATTTTTATTTAATGACATTGAGGTGTGCGCTTGATATAGGGGGTTGCTCCTTTTTTATCAATTGCCCTCTCACAATTAATATATGTAGAGATATTAAAATGTTGCTTCTCAAAATAGGAAAATGATGAATTATTTATCTGAAGTAAAAAAGTTGAGAGGGATATCCTTCTAGATAGTGAACTATTTATGGCAAGAAAATTTCAACGGAAGAAAGATAGCAACCATTGCCACTGAAAAAATTAAAATATTGCAGAAGTTATATATGTAGGCCAATGCTGTTTCTTGTGCCATACATCTGATGTCATAATCTTACTGTATAGGATTTTGAAGATCTCGAAAATAATGTATAAATACAGATGAACATAATTGTTATGTATTTAATTTGGATTTTTGTTCCATTTTTATTTGTAATATACACATGACAAATTCTAGAGTCTTGTAGTTAAGTTTTTAATTTGGATTTTGAACGTGTGGAAAATTAGATAAAGATACAGTTGAAAATAATTATTGTTTTTAATTTGGATAGTTATTCCATTTTTGTCTGCAATACTTATTCCATTTTAATTTGGTAATGACGTGAAGAAAAGCCAAATTAATATATATATATATATATATATAATATTCACTAATCTTGCTTGTTCATAACAAAAATAAACCAAAATTTTGCTTGTTCACAACAGAAATAAACATCAATCTTGCTTGCTCTGACTACAATATCTTCACCTAACTCCGAACTTTTTATTCACAACAAAGATTATGATGTGACTAATTTTTCATTTGGTGACACCTTACAACTGATGGCCTTTTAGTCACAAAGAAACTTATAGAGGTTTTTAGAAATTATATAGAGGTTTCTTTACAGGAAGTTTTGCTATATGTATGCCTCCGTGTTACGTTTTGCTTGAAGAGGAGAACTGTTTAACATTGATTCGAGAGTGTTCTTAGCTTCTCAAAAATGATGGACAAATTTTTGGATCGAATCATAATTAAGTTTCAAATCAAGTTTGTGGATTTCTCAGTTCTTATATTTACAGAGAAGGTAATCGTGTTGCAACAAGTTTGTCCCCCATATGCAACATAGATTCAGGATTTTGTCTAGAGGAATCATGTTCCAAAAAATTTTCCAACAACCTTGAAGACAGAGATATGTTAGGCCTGCCTACTTATAGTTTTAATATTTATTTTTAGGACGAGAAAAAGCCTTGCTAATTTTTTGAATTGAATTGGATTATATTTTTGTTCCATTTGGAAAAAAGTTAGTAAGGGTTTTTAGATTGGTCTCTATCTTCATGGGGTGTTTAGGGTTTTTAGAGAGTTTGCCTCTCGAAGGGCCAGAAACAAGCAGCGGCGCATTGTTTGACGTCAGTTTTCCGACTTTAAAGATTAAGATCTGACCATTACGGGGAGGTTACTATGTGTGGAGGTGACTGCAGGGTTGGGAGGCCTGTGTTTCTACGAAATGGAGGAGGGGAAGAGTCATGGCTTTGACGGCACTTTTAGGCTATCTACTTTGGCTGTGGTAGTCATCTTCTTGCCTGCGGTTTTTCCGGTGTTGGTAGATTTTCATTTTGTGTTGGTATGTTTGTGTGTTGGTGTAATAACCGTGTATCATACGTAAATTTGGTTTTGTTTGTGTGTTGGTGTGTTTATTTTCAGTCCTTAATAATAATGATGGTCTTTCCATCAACCGGGCTCGTGGTTTTTTCGTCAAATTTAGATCTTGACAATTTGTTGATCATGCTAGACTTGTGGCTATGCAAGGTATTTGGTGATATCTGCGATATGAGGTTGTGGCTCCCAATTGATTGGCAGTTTCCATCGTTGGTTGGGGCTCTATTAAGTAGAGCTTGGTGCATGCTCGTTTCTGACTTGTCGATGTACTTTCTCATTTTCAAACCTCAGAATTGCGTTGTGACGCCCCCTTACTACGTAGGGCCGTCACTCCTTACTTACTTACTTACTTGAAAATTCGGGGATATTTTTTTTTTTTGACTTTCTTAAAACTCCTATCTTTTTTTTTTTTTGAAACTTACTTATAAAACATTTGTCTTTAGTAATACTTCATTACTACTCAAGTAAACGATTACTTAAGGTATTTAGTTCCAAAATACCATAAAGCATAATTTGTCTTTATCGTATATGCTTCTATACAAAAACTTCTTTACATCAAAAGATTTGCGGAAACAATGCGTAGTGGTATCCATACCGCCTTCGTCTGCCGCCACACCGCTCCAGCAATGCCCAGCATTAAGCTGTAGGTTTCTTACCTACAGTATGAAATATAACTTGATGAGCTTTCGCCCAGTAAGCACAAACATAATCTCACAAAACATTTAAACATCATAAAAACATTCATCATCATATGCATATGCGTGAACCAGTTATGTTCCATTTATGCATTTCATTAACTTTCTTATCTTCCTTATGGGCCCCTTAGTGTACGTACCTTTAAATTATAGCGCGCCTCCAGATACAGTTAGATGGGGTTGCAAGCCCCTAACTGTACAAGGGAAACATGAGTGATTACACCCTCTTACATAAGCGCGAGGGTGAATCCATAACTTATACATAAAATCCTCCACTTCAAGGAGGTTGGTACGACACTTTACTTGTGACTTCTTACCATGTCATTTATCTTTAGTGAGCATACAATATGATGTCACTACATGATAACATACTTTTCATTTCATTATTAACATGGCATGGCATTCTTTTCATTCATGGCATTTGCAGATATGACATTTTCATAAACATGGCATTTTGCAAATATAGCACTATTATGATTATTTACAAAAATAGCACTTTTCATCAACATAGCATTTTACGAAAACAGCACCTTTTATAAATATGGCATTTCGCAAAAATAGCACTTTTCATCAACATAGCATTTTACGAAAATAGCACCTTTTATAAATATGGCATTTCACAAAAATAGCACTTTTCATAAAACATAGCATTTTACGAAAATAGCACCTTTTATAAATATGGCATTTCGCAAAAATAGCACTTTTCATAAAACATGGCATTTCACAGATATAACACACGACATATTGTAGCACATTTGAAAACTACATACTTGAACATAATTTACTAGTTTTCATACTGCAGGTGAGGTTTGTACTTACCTCTAGTGCCGTGTTCCTTTAGAATTGCGTCCTTTCGATCGTCGGCAACCGCAATTCACTTTCCTGATATATCCAAAATATAGGATCAGGATCTTTTCGTAAGGTGTTGGTGACCTACCAACACTCATATTTACTTTTGGTTGTATGTCCCCTATTCATAAAATCCATCTAGGCCATTTTTTTTTTTATCCCCATTCTTTATTGGACTTGGATAATTCCTTATGAGGTTATATTGGGTAACCTTTTTGGTTAGAGCCTTGTTCTCTTATTGGGCTTTGCTCATATATCTATGTTATTGGGTTATTCCCTTGAACCCATTAAATCTTAGCCCAATACACTTGTGGGTATCCCTTAGGGTTATGTTGGGTAACCCTTAAGGTTAACCTTAATTAACCTTGGGTCAACCTCTTGTCAACCCTTGGTTATCCTTGGGTATGTAACTCGGATCTAATATCCGGTTACCGTTCGTAATCGGCTTGTTCACCAATTTTTACTATAAAATTCCTCTTCATTATTTTTGGAAAATCTTGTGTAATTTACTTCCCAAAAATCCTTCATTCTTCTTATAAAAATTCTAACTCCTTTTTGTTAGAAAATTCCTTGGCTTAAATTTATTATTTTCTTCAACTTGCAAATGTTTGGTTGAAATCCTCTTTTTCTTTTCTTTATGGAAAAATGTGAATTTCAAACCCGAGCCCTTAAAATCCATGGTTTTCGAAATAATTATTTTATAAAATCATTTGGGGTCGGAAACCACCTTTGGAATGGTTTCCGATGCTAAAATGACCATTTTGGAACACTTCATTACTTTTCTAGAAAAGATTTTCGTGAGATTCATTTATTGGTTTTCGGACTCTCTGCGCGCCTCTCACAAAACGCGCCCAGTTTAAAAATCGGCTCGGAATCTGAAAAACTTTTCTTCACGAAAGTTGTAGCTATCGAAAAATGCTAGAACTTTCATGTTTTGCACAAAATCTAGTTCGGCCTAGATCAGTACCAGTTTTTATTTGAAAACGGGTTAAGTCTGGAAAACTGTGTGGAGAACGTTCCAGAGTTCAGCCACGGGTTTCGAGTAAAACGAAGGCCTTTGGAGCCTTATTTCACGATTCTGTCCGCGTTGTCCTCTAGGAAAAGTTGTTCCGAACAACTTTCGTGTTTTAACTTTTACCTCATTCGGCCTCTAAGGGCATGATATTTCCATTTTCCCGAAACTGCTCAGGTTCGAACCCGAACTGGCAGTGTTGAGTGTTGTGTTCGGTTTACGTCTTAAGCTAGCATGCAATAAGTGGATTGCCTTGGCAGATTTTTGGCCTAACCTTATGGGACATACAACCTATCTTCTAGCATGAAAAATCCATCATTTTCATGCACAAATTTTTGAAGCAACAAGCATAGAAAAATTAGCCAACCAACCCTAACCTATCAAGCACATACACACCAAAAATAGGGCCGAAAATTAAATGGACTTATGTCCTTACAAACCATTCCAAATCATCATTAAAAACCTTAAATAAAGCTTAGATTTGAGGAGGTTTAAGAGATTTTACCTCAACCCAAGTTAGGGTTTTTGAAATCCCAAGTTTCCCTTTGATTTTTGGCTTGCTCTAGCCCACGGTTTCTTCATGAAAAATGCATCCAAAATTTTATTTTTGTTAGCTCTTTGGCTGCCCCCAAAACCGACCATTTACAAGAGGAAAGATCCAAGATCACAAAAAGAAAAATCAAATTTTTCCTCACCTTTTCTCCTCTTGCTTGGTTCGGCCTCCTCCTTGAAGAATCACCAAAAATTTCTTCTCTCAAACTCTTCCTTGCTTGGCTCACGGATTTGACACAAAAAAAAAAATGAGATCCAAGAGATCTTTTTGTTAGTTTTTTTCTTGTCTCAAAACCGTGCATGAACAAGGTTGAAAACCTCCAAAAATTTTCAAGAGTTACTCACCTCTTTTTCCTCTTTTTCTCTTGCTCTTGGTCGGCTTCCTCTTGGTGGATTCACCAAAATTTTCTGCTCACTTTTCTCTCTCAAATCCGTGCACTCCAATGGGTTCTTCAAAATTTTTCTAGCTCTCAAACTCTCCTATTCTCTTCCTCTCTCTCTCCCACGGTTTTGGCTTCAAAATTTCTGAAGAAAGAGTAGTGGTTTGGCTGCATTGAGAAGAGAAAAAGGTGGGTTTGCTTGCCTTGAATCAAGGCTTTAAGTCTTGTCTTTCTTGTCCAAGCTTTTAGCCAAAATCTAGGGGATTTTGAGGGGTGTTGAATCCGGATTTTTGGGAGAGAAAAGGGGCTGCTAGTGGGGTGGTTGGCAGCTGAAAAAGTGGGGGAGTGGAAGCCATGTGCAAGTGTCCTTGTTTGGTTGAACTTTGGTTAGACATTTAGTCACCAAAACCAAACTAGTTTCCTTTCTTTTCCTTGCTAGTTGGCCGAATTTAAAGGGGGAGTTAGGGCTGCCATTGCATTCCAATTTTTTGGTTAGGGAATGGTGATGTGGTTACAAAAATACCATCTTCCACTAACTCTTCTAAGGCCTCGTTTGGCCATTTCGGTCTTACACAGCTCCTTTCGCGTTCTACCGTTATTTTCAACATTGTGATGAGCATTCTTATTTTATATTTTGGTCTAAAATTTATTCCATGTAAATTTAGACCGAAACTCTCTTTCTCCAATTTTTCGGAGACCTTTTTGCCCTTAAAACGATTTCGGTGTGCTTGATCTATCTAGGGTGGGTTTATGACTTTTAAAAACTTCGTTTTTGGAGATTCTTTCCGTATTCCTTCATCATACTTGTAAAGTCGACGTTGTGACCCGTCCCGGTCAAACTTTGACTTCTTGGTCGACCCTTTGACTTTTCGGTCAACCCTTTGACTTTTTCGGTCAAAGTTGACTTTTTGGTCAAACCTTTGACTTTCGTAAAATTTCATCCTTTTTCGTTCTTTTTCCTTTAAAAACTTCGTTCTTGGCTCGTAAAACATTAATTGAGTCTCAAAATCATAAAATGAGGACTCGAACATTGTTTGGAACAAAATCATGAATTTCTCATTATTATTCATAATTTTTCATACATCACATCATAACACATAATTTAGACTCTAATTCCTTACGAACGAGGAGATTACAAGTCTACAAAAATTTCGGGTCTTACATTCATAACCACCATCTTCCAAAAGGCACGAGTCCTTAAGAATTTCAATCACGGCTATTGCTCCGTTCGTCGAATTCTCAAAATCATTTTGGTCATCTATTAGCCCTTGCGAGCCAACACTTCACCAGTTCACTCACTTCGATTGAGAAATCTTCGGGATACAAAGCACATATAAGAAACAAGCTTTAGTGTTGTTACCTTCTAACGAGTCGTAACTCCACTTCAAAGGGTTATAGACCCGATTCTTTACGCCTCCTACACAAGGAACCGATCTCCGCAGCTCGTTCAAGGCATGTTTCCACAACTTCACCATTGTCTTCCCTCTCATTGCAGCTCCCGCTGTGATGATCGCCAAAGGCAGCCCGCAACACTCTCTAGCCAATGCTTCCGCAAACGGTTTAATCTGCTCTAAGCTCGCCACCTCTCCTGCATATCGACAGAACAATTGCCAGGCCTCCTCGTCTTTGAGGATATTCACTTTTACTTCAGTATCCGTCATCATCATCCTACAAACTTCCGAGGACCGCGATGTTAGAACGATCTTAGCACGTTATTAAGCCCAGGCTGCGGAATCCTAAGCAATCCAGGTCGATCTTCTCCCACACGTCGTCTAGTATGAGAAGAAACCTCTCCTCCTTTTCAAGCCTTTGATACAATCTCCTAGCTATTCTCTCCACACTTTCGTCCGTTTCACATCCAGATTCACCCGCTCGGCTATTTGTATCTGGACCCTCCTCATGTCCAACTCCTTTGACACCGTCGCCCAAATCACAATACTGAAAGGCTGCTTCAAACAAACATTTTCTTTCAGCTTGTTGTTTAAGTTCTTCACCAGGGTCGTCTTACCAACTCCCCCCATGCCCCAAACACCGATTCTCCGATACTTTTCGTCATCTAACACCCTCAACAGCTCATCTAGAGTTCTTGATGCTGTATTCTCACCTTCTAATATTGTCGGTCCAGGAATGTACTCAACTTGTTCTTCCAAACATTTGACAGACTGCACTTCTCCATCAGCAAACTCGCCGCCTTTTATCAGCACGCCTACTTTCTCAAGAGCTCTCACTTTCCCGCCGAGTCTAATCCTCGCACTGCATCTCCATAGACATCCACAACTCTCTTTATCATTGACTGATATTCGCGCCTGAAGTGATTCCACCTTGCGCACAAAGTCTTCACTTCCTTGAGCCATTCTTTCGCTTGACTGCAGATGAACTGCCTCTGTCATCGAATTGTTCGACTTGACGCCTGGCTTGACTCATCATGTCTGTGAGATTTCTCATCTCCTTTTCCAAGTCTTTGAGGTTCTTCTTCCATCGGAAAGTGCTGTTGATGTTGTTGTTTATGAATCCGAAAACTGATCGGCTGGTTTCCGCAATTAGTGCCCAAGATCGCGGTCAAAACTTCCATGGCGGAAAGCTTAGAGAGAATGAAATAACAGAGAAACCAATGTGAGGATACAAATGGTGAAATATACTTTGTAAAGGCTGGACTTGGTTTGCTATGTTTTTTACAGTCCAATGTCTTTTTTCTTTGCTTGGTCAAGAAAGACAACGAACATTTAGTCAAAGAAAACGAAGTTCCCCAGTGGAAAAAATATAAATACAGAAATGAAGAGTCCTGTCTTCTTAGATGATGTTACATTGACTTTGAGCCCTTGAGAGTAGACTTCAATGTGGCTTAATACACAAGTTTCATATTCTATGGCGCACGTAAATAATAACAATAAAACTATAATCAATATATCATTATATATATATATACATATATATATATAATAAAATAATAAAATTATCTGTCCAACAGCAGTTTTTAGACAGATTCTTTTTTTTTTTTTTTCAATTTCTAGCTGCATAATTCTTTAATGGACCCCACATGATGAATGGAAATGAAATTAATTTAATTTAAGAGAGAACAAATTGGCTGTATCTGTTTCAACCATTTTCTAATATTTCAAATTTCTATTACATCTGAATTTTTTTTTACTGCTAAATATTTCTATTCAAAATGTTTTTATTTAAACCTATTTATTTTAATGTTTCATTTTATTTGTTTGAGTTAAGGTTTTGAAGTTATTCATTGAAGCTGAATTGAGTTAAATTTTGAAATTATCCGTTTGGTTGAAAATTATTTTGAAAAATCAGACAAAAATAATTTTAATTGTTTGGTTGGAGCGAATGTGCCAAATGAGCTGTTTATGTTTGGTTCACCAATTGGACTTGAAGAAACTCATCATAGTTTTGTCCTTTTTTTTAAAGTCAACTCAGTTCACTATCAGCAATTCCAACCACATCTTAAAAATTCAAACTTTAGAAGTCCATGACTTTATATGTAAAAGTTTAAATGAGATTTTTTTTTTTTTAATTGCACCGAATTTTAAGACGAACGAAACAAGATCATATTGATTTTTTTGTCCAAAAAAATTTTAATTTTTTACATTTTTTTTAATTTCCAATCAGCCAAACGAACAAACACATAATTCAACTTAACTCCAAATTTTTTAACTCAAGCAAACACCCGAAACGCATGTGAACCATCCTCCCAAACTTACCTTATTGACGCTGAAAAATCACCAACTTAGAAAGGAACTTTCCAACGAGGCTCTTTTTACATCCTTTTTCTCTTATTTTTCTCTTGGGTAAAAAAGCTTCATTAAACAAACCAAAGCAACAAAACAGAAACGAACAAGGCCTGCAACAACACAGCCAGACATCAAAGACAAAACAGCACATTAAGCCAATCGTAAATACATCAACAAACGAATGGAAAGAACACCAACAGGCGATACCGACAGGCGACGCGACGAAAGAAAACGAGCATATCTACCCAGACAATGCGGAGCGATATTAACAGTCTTCGTAATCCACTTAAATGCTGGTAAAACACAAGAATTGGTCCAACAAAGCCTCGACACAAACTTTAGCATTGCCTTAAAAAATGATATTCGAGAAGCGACCATCCGCAGCCAAAGAGACAACCCACCAGGCCGCTTGGGGACTCATTTTACATTCACCAGCACATCTATGTTTCTCACTGAATAAGGAAACTTAACAGGGGAAAGGTAGGCCAAATTTTGCGCAAAGAAGGAAGCAGAATAAATTTAATTTAACAGACCGTGGAGAGATAAAAAAGAGTTGTAAATTTGATTCTATTATTTACAAGTTATCTGATTATTCGAAACATATAGAACCCTTTATTTACAAAGGTCAACAGTAGATGAAACCCAACAGCAGCATAGTATCGACAATTTTCCGCAACACAGTCAAGCCTCCTATGGCTTCTCTAAAATTCACCCATAGTACTAACACTGTTAATTAACCTTCGCGGAGAATAAAAAAAGAATATCTGCACACCTGACAAAGACAGAAATACAAGTAACTAAGAAAGCAGCAAAGCATGGAAATTTAGCTCTGAAAAGCTGAGTAATGCTAGCAAACGAAAGTCGAGAGAGGATTTAGAAAACTATAATGTGAGTCCTACTAGAGTTTGAATGTGTAAATATACTTGCATTTTGTTAACAACAGATTAAACCAGCAGGGATTACCTCTAATCAATCTCGTCGCCCTCATCTTCAAAATGATTCTCCATTTTCAGGCCTTCTATGTTATTATTTACAAACTTGAGTTGAGGCTCCTTTCTTAAGCTCTCTCTATTATTTACAGTCTCAAGCTGAGTCGTGGTTTTAGTGCTGGCGTAGTTATTTACAAAATGCTTGGTTTCTACCGGCATCTGCGGACCTTCACACCTAGTTTTGTCAATGCCATTGTAAAGATCCGCAGATGTGACACCACAGTCAGTCAAGCAGTTCAGAGATCCGGAGCTGCTTCTGCATGAAAGCCTGCCGTTTTCAGATCCCCCAGACCTCTGATGCAGGAACCGCCCATTGATATTGTTGTCCAAAGCAGGAATCCTGTGAAAAAGAGAGATGATGCTTCCGCATTCAGTACGGACTTCAACTACTTTATATTGAATTCAGAATGCATGCCAAAAAAAAAAAAAAGCGAAGATGAAGTGATTCATAGACAAATAAGACACATAAAAGTTCCATAAAATTGGTTCTTCACGCAATAGTTCAATGCATAAACTGATCTCAAGTGAGGCAATGTTAAGCAAGAACATGGTAAGTACTATGTGTATATGTAATGGATAAAGAACAGTAAAATGTCAAAGGAAAGAAAACAAAAAAACTCATGCCTTGTCTTTTGGTACTTGGTAGACTGGAGATAGTCAAAAACTGGAACCAAGTCTTTTGACCTGGCTTCAATTGTACGTGTCGGAACACGTTCAATCTCAAATTCCCCCTGAATCAATTTCTCGATCCATGTTCATGCCTTCCATCACCATCAACTGAAAACATATCTAGTAAACAATTGAAGATGACACGTCAAATGACATACAGGAGAGATATGTACATTCACAATCACATAAAATTTCAGAGGAAAATTGCATACCCCATGTTTAGCCCACAGGGGACTCCGAGCTTCATGCATGTGCAATTCAGCTTCCGCTATATACAAATGATGCTTTTCCTCGGGAGTGATCTTTCCCTTCGTCCCTGGCCCCTAACTTCGGAAATACTGTATTTCCTTTCTTAGCTCCCTGTGGGTATATCTTATTGCTGTCTGAACTTCCATTGTCACCATATATATCAATATTATCTCTCTCTCTCTCCGATTTTGTTTCTGGCATATATTCCATTTCTGGATAGCCTCAACCATTAACCTTGCATCACACTCTTCACCAGATTCATAAGCACTGTTTAACCCAGACATAGCATTCACCGAATCCAGACCAGTCGATATTCTTAGAGCGTATTGTATCATGCAACCAGAAGGAGAAAAAACCAAAAGGTGGTACTTGGCCTTCGAGGGGCTACAATCCAGATACGAAGCTTTGCCTTTGCAGTTGTGGAAAGATGAAGCTACAGCCCCGAAAGGGAACTAACCCGGCCTGTTGCAGCAGCCGCAGCACCGCTTACTGTTCCTCTCCAGCTATTATTCCTTCTTTATTCGACTAACAGCAGAGAGAGTAGCGGGGACACCAGCTGCACAAAGGCTCTGCTGATTAGGCGTTTGCAGATTTGAATTTGGTAGCCAATGAATTGCTGATCTAGTTGTAGCAACCAATCCATTATTCTTCCAGTGTCCACAGCATGTAGATTTACGGATCCTCCCAGAGGAGTTAGGGCGAACAGATGGTTCGTCCCCTAGAGGAACTAATCATTATCCAGTTGCTGTCATCACTGAAACTTATGTCTTGTATGACCTGAAAAGTAACCAAAGCGTATCAAACAACTGTTTGTTCCAAATGGCAAGATGTTCAAGAAGAAAATAAACAGCAAGCTTCCATTACCGCATTTGTAAAACCCCGTTGGAGCCTGTAAAGATGAACACATGATGAAGCTGTATCGGAAGCAGAGGAACTTCCAGCAAGGCCAGGCATTATTTTAAAGACGTTAATATTATGCCCCTGAACGGAAGCCGTGACTAAAAGGGTACTGCTAGGATCAAAAGATAATGCTGAAATAGCACTCTTGTGCGCCCTGAACTGAGCAATAACAACTTTACTGACAATATCTTTTACAATGACCTGATCAAAGAAACAAGCATATTAAAAACCATGACAAGCTGAATTCAAAAAGAACGTGAATGGTGTACATTTCTACACTATAACTTATTTCAATAAGAGTTAAATTATGCAATAGCACAAACTTCTCATTGATGATATTAGAACATTAAGCTGCAAGTGAAAACAGAATAGAAAGGAAAATACATACCATTCCAACATTATCTGCATCAGTCAAATTGCCATTAACAGTTCCATTGCCTTTCCAGCCAGGACTCCCTAATTGATGAGAATTATTGCTGTCCGGCAAAAGCTCGGAGTAATACCTGGATAGCTTCTTATATCCCATGTCTCCCAGGGTCACAATTCCCGCTGCAAGTTGCTTGCTTGATTCTTTTGCATAGTGGGCAACCAGGCTCCCATTAGAAGGACAGCTGGAAAAACTTGCTGAAGGTGCCATATGCTGTGGACTTACACGCCCAGAATTGGAGACTGCAACTGGAGATCCACTGTATGCTAGCCATCTGGGGCCCACTGCAAGAGGTCCGCAGCTTATACCTCCAGAAGTTGGGCACCCTGTAGCTATAGGATTTGTGAGAATGGTATATTCCCTCTCTAATGTTGTAGCATTAATACAGTGTATCTGCAAAATGTAAGACCAGATTCGTAAACCTTGCCTGACCAGAAGATAATACAGATGTATTACAAATAACACGAAAGTATACCTGATTTGCTAAAGAGATGGCAACAACTCGGGGACTGCACCTTACAGAATAGACAACTGATCTGAACTTTATATTGTATACGTAAGATTGTGACCGCAAGGAATAAAAGAAGACTGCAGTTGGTACAAAGCCTCCCTTCATTGCATCATGGCTGTTAGGAACGGTACTATTGTATGGGGTGGGCATCCCTTCTTGCATATTACCTACAGACAGGCTCCCATCAGCAGAAACCACCAGTAAGGGCCGGGTCTCAGCAAACTTGTCCTCCGATCTCTTCAAGGCAATTGGTTTAGGTAACATTTGCATAAATGAAACAGGACCACCGTGTCTAGAAACAAGGTCTCGGACATTGTCTGCCTCTTCGACATCCCAAACCTGGAAACCAGACCGGTAACCCAGCAGCAGTACTCGACGAGTGATACCTCCCTCACTCTCCAACTTGTCAAACCCAGCCCAGTTCACCTTTATATGCCAAGCCAAACGAGGATTAAAAAAATGAGAAGTTGAGAAAGAAAAAGACCATGGGAACAAAATGCAAGATTCAACACACATCAATGAAACCATGCCAGTTTAGTTATGATTGCACTTTCCATATTTATCACAAAATAAAGAGAATTAGGCATCGGTAATCCTTTTACCATAAAGGCCCAGTAAACAAAATATAATACAACCAAAAACAAACTAATGACCATTGCGCATAAATCCCATAGCGTCCAAATCACAAGTGAATCCTTGCTATGTCAAAATAATCGTTATTTCCAGTACATGCCTTTACCTCCTCTTCTACGTTAGACAGAAATTTTTCAATTCAAAACTATTCATGTCCATAAGCAGCCTAATACAAATAACTACAAATGCAGGTATTCACTCATTCAGTTACACGCAACCTGGTTGGCAAACTACAGAATGCATATCAGCAACAACTTATTCAATTACTAGAACAAACAAATAACACCCCCATTTTGTTAATCCCCACTTTTCCTTAAAAACCTCCAACATCTTCAAAGCTTAATACCAGGGGAACTTCCAATAGCACAACAACAACAACCAATAACAAATCGGAGAAATTTCTAACACCATACAGTCCCATTCATCGGATTTCAAAAGACCTGGAAAGTATAATTCGGCGTCCATCACTAAAATTGCAACTTTACTCGCATTAATTGGGTCAGCAAGTGTTCGAACCACGCAATTAAAATGACGCATCCATACTTCACAAACTTGAACCTAGTTGCCACTATAACAAGCAATTGCAACTGCAGCTTCTCCTGCTCACTAATAGACTCCTATTTGCCAATATTAAAATACCAGGCAATGAACATTAGACACAGATCACACTAGCTGAGAACAACTTTCAACTTCATACAACAGGTCTGTGTCCAAATTATCCTCTAAGTTCTTCCGTCGACATATCAAATACAACAATCCAAACATCCCAAAAATGGGCAAATGTAATAAGCCCATTAAATAATTTTTCCAATTAACGCCATGCAGTATTCTATCCTCACTAACTATTACACATTTGTCCAAAGAAAAGTTCCCCTTAACAAAACCATCCTTTATTTACTACTTTACCTTTTATTCATATGCCTCAAAGCTTGCCATGTGTAAACAGAAAACACAACCAACTTTCCACAAAGACAGTAACTTTAACGTGCCAATTTTCAAATTTCATCACAAACATTCTCACTCTCCTTGGCATTCTTCTCAAACAGCAAATTCCCACATGGGAAATGCTAGAAATTCAAATTTTCGATAGTACTCGAATTTCCACTCAACCAACAATAAAAATTACATAATTCTACAACTACCTGATCACAAAGATTCTCGCACTCCTTAGCATTCTATTCAAACAACAAATTCCCACATGAGAAATGCTGAAACCTCGAAATTTTTCGATTTTCCTCGAATTTTCACTGCAACCGACAAGAAAATCTATACAATTGTAGAACGGGTACCTGATCCTGGCCAGCATCGTCGTCCCGGTCGACAATCGAGGAGGCGACGGAGGCCGCGAGCGCGCGACGGTGGAGGCACCGGAGGAGACGATCCGCAAGTAGCTGGAAAGGGCGCGGAACGAGCTGGGGATGAAGCCGTTGGCCCGGGCGGAGCGAGGAACACCGCCCTGCTGCTGCTGCTGATGCTTGGAGCCGCCATCACTCCTCATCGCCAGAAGAAGAACAAGAACAAGAATAACAAGCAGAGAAGAAGATGATGAAACAACAACGCATAAACCAAAGGCTCTTCGAAATTCGATGGTGAAGACGATGAAAGCTTAATCATAACCCCCAGGCTGTTTCTTTATTCAATTTCACCCCCCAAAATCAAAAATCAAAATCCAAAATTGGAAAGAAACAGCCCCAGAATCGCAGTTTTCACGTTCCAATTATCTCCATCTCCAGAAACAAAATCCCAGAACCCCAAAAAAAAAAAAAAAAACAAACAAACGAATTTCAAAATCAAACCTTGAAATCAGAAAAACGAATTGAGAAACAAACCAACGGAAATCGGAGGAATTTCGACAATTTCTGGTTCGAAATTACACCGAACGAAAGAGAGGAGAATCAAAAATCGATTTTTAGGGATTAAAAACTAATCAAATTCTAATCTAATCAATTTATACAACTAAACAATAAAAAAATTTCCGGATTTTTTTTTTGGGGGGGTTTGAATTTGACAAAAGCACCAAAAATTAGAATTGTCAAAATCAAAAATCTATGGTACAAGAAAATTGGAGAGAAAAAGATGAGAAAGAGAGAGAGAGTTTCTGCAACGGAGAATCGCCGGAGAACCGGGGAGAGGGATCTGAGGAGAAAGAAAGTTTAGAGAGAGAAAGAGATTGGATAATGGAAGTGTTTTTTTTTTTTTTTTTCCTTTTCTTTTCTTTTCTTTTCCTTTCTTTTCGGGTTTGGTTTTGTGAGGGATTTCAAAGTTTTGAGGAAAAATGGAAAAATAATTATTATTGTAAAAAATAACACGCAAAAGAAGAGACTATTGTTTACGTCTCTATCTCTTTTTTTTTTTTTTCCCCTCTCTTCAATGCATTTCTTTTTTTAATTTTTGCAAAAAAATAATTTCTTTCAAAGTTTTGATTTTTTTTTTTTTTTTTTTTTGGGATGAAGTGTTTGTTTAGAACTTTGAATTTTGTTTTTGGGAAGTGAAAAATCTTTGGCTTTTTTTTGTTGGTTGAAACCAAAAACCAACTTCCCAACTTCCTCTTGGCGTTTTTGTCTCTCCTAAGTCTCGACTCTTCTCCGTTAGAAAAAAAAAAAAAAGGGAAATGAAAAAATTAAATAAAATAAAAACTATAGCCTAGTTGTTGCTAAAAATAAGGCAGTTTTGTAATTGTAAATGATTTTGTTTTGGATGAAAATAAAAATAAGAAATTTTTGAAAATGATGTTGAAATTCTTTTTTAAATTGTGTTTAATTAGATATTTTTTAATAGATTAATTGGAGTAGAAGAAAAGGAGAAACTATGATAGTATTTGATTTTATTATCAAGTGCTGTTGTAAATGTCTTCGTATGTCTTTTTTGAGACGTGAAAATGAAAACGTTTTTTAAATATCATTTGTTTAGCAAATATTTTGTAAATGAAAATGAAAACGAAAAATGGAGATGTGTCAAGGAGAGTGGAGTACCTTGGGAGGCCTTTTTTTTTTAAGGGAGTGTTTGATATTGTATTTTCACTCAAACTAAACTGTACTTTTTTATTTTAATTTTTGTCTTTTTCTGAAAAGTCAACAAAATTTATAACGACTTTTCAAAAGTTAATACTATTCAAACTTAAAAATTTCAACTCAACTCAAACTCAACTCATTTACCAAACACCCTCTAAGTCTGAGGGGCAGTAAGCGGGGTAGGAAAAAGTTAAAAAGAAAGGTATTTGAATTTGAACCAAGACAGGCTTCGAGCAACCTCACTTATTTACTCATATTGGTAGGCAATCCATGGGAAGAACCAGGAGATGGACCAATAGCCTAGCCTATGAGTACGCGGATGAAAAATGATTAAAAATGTTTTTCTCATTTCTGTTTTTATTTTGAAGGTTATATAAACACATGTTTTCAAAAAACCTACCTAAAGTCCTAAACCTAATTTATGTTTTTTATACAAATCAATTTCTCTAAAAACATAACCAAATACAATTTCAAAAATAATTTCATATAAATCACAAAATCATTTCCACAATAAATAAAAATAATACAAACACCGTTTATGTTTGGATTTGTTTCTAAAATTATGTCTAAGTGATAAGCCCTATATAAATGAAAACCAAAAAAAAACAAACAAACAAAATATGGGAAAACAACCTTCTCGCATTTTCTTTTTTTTTTTTTCAAC
>CM046385.1:7983051-7999024 GCA_025413485.1 Ficus microcarpa | reverse complement strand
AACTTGGTGAAGTCTGTCAGCATAGAAAAACTCTTTATGATCTTAAACAAGCACCTCGAGCCCGATTTAAGAAGTTCTCTACGGTGATTACTTCGCTTGGCTTTCATTCTAGTCATCATGATTTAGCTTTGTTTGTCAAATATACTAGTATTGGTCGTATTCATCTGTCTTTATATGTTGATGATATGAACTTTACTGGTAATAATATTGATGGGATTGTAACACTCAAAATTGAATTAGCTCATTGTTTTGCTATGAAAGATATGCACTCATTACGTTATTTTCTGGGCATTGAGGTCGTATCTTTTCCGAAAGGTTATCTTCTCTCCCAATCAAAGTATATAATTGACATATTTGAGCATGCACGTCTTACTAATAGTAAGATTGTTGATACACCTCTCGAGACTAATGCTCAGCACTATCCTTTTACTGGTTTTTTGTCGAATCCTAGTTTATACCGCATTATTTTCGGTAGCTTGGTTTATCTCACTATCACTCGACCAGATATTACACATGCAGTTCATGTAGTTAGCCAATTTGTCACTGCAACTACCACAGTTTATTGGGCATCAGTTCTTCGCATTTTGAGGTTTTTTCAGGGCACTCAGTTTCATATTCTTTTACTTCCATCTACTTCATCCTTCGAGCGACGTTTTTACTCTAATGTTGATTGGGCTAGAAATCTGACAGATCGCAAGTCCATCACTAGCTTCTGTATCTTTTTGAACGACTCTCTTATTTCTTGGAAGAGTGAAAAGCAAAACGTTATTTCTCAATCCTTCACCAAAGTAAAATATCGTGCCGTGACTTCTATTATTTATGAGATAGTTTGGTCACGTTGGTTGCTGGCAGATATGAGTGTTTTTCTTTATTAGCCTACTCTCTTATATATGATAGCCAGAGTACTATTCAGATTGTTCATAATTCAATAGTCCATAAGAGGACCAAATCTATTGAAATTGATTGTCATGTCACTCGACATCACTATCAACTTGGCACCATCGTATTATCTTTCGTTTTTCTTCCATACACATTATTGACATAATTACCAAGACATTTTCCATTTCGTGTTTTCATTTCTTATTTGACAAACTCTCAATGCTACTTGCGGCAGCATCATAAGTTTGAGGGGATGTTAGATTGTATGGTTTTATAATTATTTTATTGCTTGTTTCCTATTATTATTAAGGTTCATTTTTTTAAGAGTTAAGGGTATATTAATCTTTTTTATATTTTCTAGTTAGTCTATGTAAATCTCTTTTGAAATATTATTTTAGTTCATTGATTGGAATAAAAACCCTAACTTTCTCTTATTCCCAAATTGATTCTTGATTTTCTACATCATAAAATTATATATATATATATATATATATATATATATTTTATCAAATTTGCACACATGTTAACGCAAATGCCCATTCTGCATTCTTTTAAATAATTTAAAGACCTTTTTCAGGAACCAAATTACTTCAGCAGGAAGTGACCATTTGACTATTAGATATTTTGAAGATTCCATCTTTATATCAACACTAACGCACCCACCAAACCATATCTCTCGATTTCTGGAGAAAAACAATCAAATCTGTAGTGGACACCGAAAAGATCGTTCAGATCCAAACGACCCAGAATAGGAAAAACATGGAAGAACGTAGTGGTCCTTACCACCCGCTTCAAGACGGCGACGCCATTTCCATAGACGACTCTCGCCTGAACCAGCTCGGTTACAAGCAAGAGCTCCGCCGCAGCCTCTCGTACGCTTCGCCTACTTCATTTCTTCTCATCGGCGTTTTTACGAACAGTTGGTGGTCAATAGCTGTACCATCATAATGTTGAGATCTTGATTGAAAATTTATCTTCTGATGATAAAATATGCAAATGGGTTTTGAGTTTCAGGGCGATATCGAACTTCTCTGTGTCGTTCTCGATCGTGTCGGTTCTGACGGGTCTGAACACGACGTATGGAATGGGGTTGACGTACGGTGGGCCTGTGACAATGGTGTACGGATGGCCAATAGTGGGGGCGATGACCATGACGGTGGGGATGTCAATGGCGGAGATTTGCTCTGCTTTTCCGACTTCCGGTGGACTCTACTTCTGGAGCGCCATGCTCAGCGGCGACCGATGGGGTCCTTTTGCCTCCTGGATCACGGGCTGGTACGCCTCTCTTGCCCCCCTTTTCTTTTATTGGTAAATTTTCCTTTCTTTTTCCTTTTTTTTTTTTGGGATAAATTTTTCTTTTCTTTCTTCAAGTAAAAAATTTCCTTTTCTTGTCTTGTTTATCATTTATGTGCAATGTGCAGAAATGTTTTGTGCAACCTGATAAATTCTAATACCGAAAGAGGAAAAAGAAATTGATCAAATTCATATTGAAATTTTGTTTTGTTTTGTTCTGTCTCTTTTCTTTTCGTTTCTTTTTTCCTTTTTTTTTTTTTTTTTTAAGTGATGATTAGGGGATGACCTTTGATTCTTTGTATGTTTAGTACTGTTTTCTTTTAGCTTTCTTTCTATGCTCAAAAATTGGGAGGGAGTCGTATCTTCTAACTTGATCTAAAAGGCTAAAATTCTTCTATTTACAACTTACTAGCTCAATATTTATTTTAGGGTAAATTTGTCTTTCAATTATATATCACATCAGTAAAATTCATTTTTAAACCGTCCCAATATAATCGAACGGTTAAAATGTTACTTACACCTAATTATTATAATATACATTAACTCATAATATTATATATTAAAAATAAAAAATAGAAATTCAAGAAAATTCAAAAAACCCATAAAAAAAAAAGGGAAGAATGAGTTATATAACATATTTGATATAAGGGTTTAAAATTATAGCATAATTGAAACTAATATAACCGAGTAGCATAATTGAAATTAATTACACACTAAAATACCAAAATTACCATATCTTTTTTTTTCCCCCCAAATCCAAACTCCAATTTACTCTCTCCCTACCTTCTCTCTCCTCTACCTCCGATCTCTCCTTCGAGTCCCACTCTGTCCTTCGCCTCTTCTTCTTGCCGTTCCAGTCGCCGTCACGAGCCCGAAGGATCATCGCCTGTTCGGGATAGTCACCATGCGAGCATGGAGAGATCATCGTCATTGTCGTGAGCTCGAACAAATCCTCACCTTCGCGAGCATGAATAGATCCTCGCTGTTTCACCACACATTTGCTCTTCGCTGGTCGGAGATCGTTGTAGTTCACGAAGCACCGTCATCGCCGTGGGGAGAATCACAAAAAGGAGTCGCGACCGAATCTTCTTCACAGATCTTCTCTCATCGCCGAAGGCGAATGTGGTCTTATTTAACAAATCCCCGCCGCCACCTGATCGTTCGACCTCGTCGGCACCGACTCAAGATTGCGTCTGTGTTTTCTTCTCTGACTACTCCTCCACTAGAGGCGATGGTTGTTGTAGATCTGAAAACCAGATTTGGTTTGGGGTGGTTTTAAAATTTCTGTAAAATTTGGGTATTTAAGAAAATTATAATAAATAATATATCTTCACTGGTAAATCATATTTTTATCAAGTAAATACGAAAAATAGGATTATCATTAGATTTCAGATTTAGGAAATTAAAAATATAAAAAAAATGAAATTTTACTGTAAATATTTATATTACTCCGTAAGTACTAAATTTATTGTATACTTAAAACTTATAAATATTGTGTAAACACAGAAAATATTCGGATTTACTAGTAAATACTATATACTATCGGATTTCCTAATAAATCTAGTATATTGTCACATATATTAACTAATCTGGTGTATATATTGGTGGATTTACGAATAAATATTAGACTTAGTCATATTATTAGATCTTATATTTATTAATATTGGATTTATTGTCAAATGCAATAATTAGTACCGGATTTATTAGTAAATTCAGGTATTGATTAATAGATCTGGTATTTACTAAATGAGTAAATCTAATTATTTACAAGTAAATATCAATTTTACTAATACAAAGTTATTAATAAATATTAGATGATTTAGTAAATATGATTATATCCAAGTAAATACCGGTATTTACTAATACGGTTTTATTAACAAATACCATTTTTAAATAATGTACTTATCAGTAAAAAAAAAAAAAGAACTATATGAATTTATTCTAATTAAAATTAAAAGAGTGTAAATATTTAGATTCACATGATAAATATGATATTTATCATGTAAGTAAAAAAAAACTGAACATAAAACAAACATCAGATTTATTAGCAAATCCTTAGATTTACTAATAAATACATAAATTTTCTAGTAAATACATGATTATTTACTAGATTTATGGGTAAATATTCGTATGAATTATTTTAATTAAAATTAAGTGGTGTAAATATTTAGATTTACATGATAAATACCATATTTACCTATAATTATAATTTTTGCCTATAATTTATTTAAAAAAAGAAAAAAAGAAAAAAAAAAGGAAGATTTGGACCTTACCACCTGACAAATCATTAGTTTCCTTAATTTGTTTAATAGGAAGTTAGAAACCAAACAAAGTAGACTCCCTATCCTAATAATAATAATAAAAATAATATAACAATACTAAACTTAATTATTATTATTATGAATATAAATATATTGAAAATTGGATTCATTCCCGTCGTGATTTATCTCTTTCACACCAGGCGAGTTCAATGCGGGACCCACCCCGTGGCGCATGAATCACCATTTTGGGGCTTTTGAAAGGGATTCATGCCTTGGTTGAGTTTTGCCACAGAAAAAAAAAAAATCTATATTGCTTATGACGTCATAACATATCATTATATAATATTGATTTGATAATCTATACCGTTAAGTTATTGACCGATAATCACCACGATGCCAATCGATATCTAAGAGGATACCAACCACCAGCCGACATTCACCATTTGATTACATACTAGAAACTACTGGTGACTTGATGTTTACTGGTTGGTTACTAACTGGTAATCGTACCCCGTCTGTCATATACTAATAGGTAATAGGTAACCACCTCCGCAACTAGTTAGTGGTTACTAACGGGTAACCGTTGAATCCGTTGAATTTTTCAAAATTTGTTACTGGAATACGGAAAAAAAAAAATCACAAAACTAGAAAAATCACTCTCAAGAACGTAATTCAGAAAAAAAATAATAATAAAATCAGCAGAAAAATTTTAAAAATAGATCCGGCCTTGTAACAGATTAGATCAACAGCTTAGTCCAAAATCTACTTGAGTTTTGCTACAGCGACTGCGGACCCGCACCTCGTTCTTGGACTTGCGATGGTGGTTTGACGAAGGCAATTCTGGCCATAAGAGTTACATCGATGATCGCAGTGGGGAGAGAGAGAGAGAGAAAGAAGGAGAAACAAAGACAGAAATAAAGCGAAGAGAGGGGAAAAAAAACGTTAGTTTTCTTTGGGGTATTTTGGTTTACCCGGTTAATTTTATTACATCATTGCTTACATCATTATGGTTCGGTTAATTAGGTTATTTTGGGTTTGTTACATTGGTCCTTCAGATTAGCGAGGTTCATTTGAGTTTTCTGGACTTTCTTTTATAGAAAAAGATTGGGACAATTATACCACCACAATGTAAATTCAATTTTGCCATAATCTTTAAAACTATAGCAAAACATATCATAATGATGTATGTAATGACATAATAAATTAAATTAAGTATACCAAAGTCGTTGTCGTCAGACGCCTGCCACACTTGACATCTTCCCTCGCATCGCGGTGGATGTAGAGATCTCACTGATCGTCCCTCACATTGTGGTGGCTACGGAGATCTCCAGTAAGATTTGAAGTTGCCGATCTGATTTGCGAGGAGGCTACAATCTGATCTGCTTCACCTTCTTCCCTCGTGTTGCGGTGGTTGAGAAGATCTCCAACAAGATCTTTGACGAGGTCACAATAAGAGTTGTTTATTTATTTTTCTTTTTGATTTGTTTTGAATTTTGTTCTTGAGAGGGATTTTTGTGGGTTCCTTTGTTTTTTGTGATTTTTCTAGTACTTCGGTGAGAAAATTTGACCGATATCGATGGCTACTGATATCATGATAGTTATAGGTTCGTAACCGTCAACCTACACGGTATATATCATAGTAGTTACTAGTGGGCAACCACGAGCTAGACGATATCATGATGGTTATTGATCGGTTATCGGTCAGTATTATAATGATTACCGATTAGTTCTTGGTTGGTGACCATCAGTGGAGGAATCTAGTGGTTACTGAACAGTGGCCTCTTGTAGGAATATAAACAATGGATACTAGTTTTTACTGCTCGATATCACAGTGGATACCGGTCGTTAACTAGCTAGTAACCAACCGGCGATGGTGATCATCAGTTGGTATCAGGGTGGATACTGGATGATAACCAGTCGGTGACCTTTTGCTGCCTCAGTAGTTGGCCGAGTAGCTTATGAATCCCTTTTCCGTGCAGATGAAAAAAATATGCTGTTTAGCTTGGGACTGGGGCTTGTGATCCTTATCTTAACGGTAGAACAATAAATAACAAAGGAGCTCTCCTATCCTAGGCAAGCAGCGGAGTCTTAGACCCTTGCTTTAATGAAAGACGGGATGGGTTCCTTCTGATCCTAAGCTGTGAACTATGTTTTCAAGCTCGGGTTTTTGGAAGAAGGAGAATAAACGAAGAAGAAATTTAAAAAATTTCTTCTTCTATGTTTTGGTTCATAGCCTCTGAATCAATATGGCATTTTATTGTTGGCTTAAGGCATTTTTGCTTTCTTTCTTTCTTTCTTTCTTTTTCATTCTTTTACAATGATGAAGTGCATAGTTGAATTTTTTCCTTCTTATTTATTTATTTATTTAGTAAAAGAGGGTCATAGATGTAGAGGTTTAGTTTATCTAGGTAACTTTAAGGATAGATGCATTCTCATGTGATATGTGAATCTCTTCGAAAATGAATTATCCATGTACCTCAACCTACACAATAAAAGGGACTATTAATCCACCTAAACAACCCTTCTCAAACTCAAATACTCTTTCTTTCTTTCTTTTTCATTATTTTACAATGAACTGCATAGTTGACTTTCTTTTTTTCTTCTTTTTCTTCTTTTAAATAGTAAAAGAGGTTTAGAAAAGTAAAAGTCGACATATTTAGATAATCTTGATGGTTGATATCTTCTTACATGATATATAGATCTCTTATAAAATGTATTGTTTATATATCTTAATTAATATAATGGGATGATTTGAATTTAAATATTTTACGAAAAGGATTGACCTTTTATTTCTTATTAGGGTCCGTTTAGTGAATGCGTTTGAGTTAAAAATTAAGTTTGAGTTGAAAATTTTTGTTGATTTTTTAGAAAAGATAAAATTTTTTTTAAAAAAAAGATAAAAATTGAGATAAAAAAATACAATTTGAATTTAAACGAGAAATGAGATTTTAGTTGAATTAACATGTATATTTTGGACGGTTGCAGTCCGATAATTTGTCATGTAAACGAGTTTTGTCATTTTGTTCACGTGCCAAATTTGGAAAAGTCAGGAAAAAAAAAAAGAAAAAAGAAAAAGAAAGAAAGAAAGAGCAACAGTATTGAGTTTGAGATTCTCAATGCCAGCCAAGCGAATCTGTGGTGGTCCCCAAAGTGCCGCAAAACCATGAGTTGGTCAAACCAAGCATCCATACCTCACTATGACACGCAATTTCGTTTTATAGTATCTTATTTATTTTTTTTATTTTACTTTGAAAGTACGGATCTTAAAAAAAAAAATGAATGAATGAATTAAACAAACAAAGAGGCAACTGACTTATCCTCTCCAAAAGTTTTAAGATGTTTTAATGCATAGAATTAACTGTTTGTATGGTCCTTCCTACGTTTTTTTTTTTTTCCCCTTTTTCTTTTTCACCTTGCGATGAAAACGACTCCAAATACAAGTGTTTACTTCCTTCCGTGTTCATGAAAAGGATATAAAAAAGTGCTTTTTCTCTGATCAGCCGTCAACTTACATGAGTTTGTTAATGCAAGTGGAAAAAAATGGCACGATTTAGGCATGATTTGACTGTTTAAGGACGACGAACTAATACAACGTACATGTCTATTATGGTTAGAGCCCTAACATCGTCTCTAGGCACGTCGTTGGATTATCGACCTTGTGTTTTTGTCCATGAGCTCCCAACCATGAGGCGAAGAGGAATCGAATCTTATTCGGGCTATGCTGGTAGATTGGCTCTTTTTTGGCGACATTCCAAACATGGCACCATTTAGACGTCCTTACTCTCTTGTCTTGAGGTCTAGTTCTAGGTGGTGTGGCGCATTTGATAGTATCGAGTGTCTTGGTAGACAGTTACATTGGGCAGCAAGCATGGTGCCTGTGCGTTTGGTTCAGCAGTGTGTCGGTGATGCTTTTTCCCACATTTGTTGCCCAAATTGTCCTATTTTTTTCCCCTTTATTCCTAGGTTGTTTGCTTTGGGTTTTGTAAAAATAGTGGTTTTAACTCCCAACTTGTATTTGTCTAGTGTTTGGTTGTGTTTTCCATCCGCTAGATATGTTGCTTGTGATTTTATTGTTATTATTATTATTTTTTTTTTGTGATCTTGCTGCTATAAGATATTCATTTGGTTGATTAAATATTTTGATTAGTTGTAAAGGATTTGTTGAAGAATGATACATGTGCTCGATTTTTGTTGTAAGTTTGTAACTTGTTAGGTGTTTGTTTTTAAAATTTAATACAAATTATTTCCCCTTGAATGCGATTTGAGTTTACAGGCAAAACCATTTGTTTATAGGTATCGTGCTTCTTGTATTACGATATTCTTAGAACATGATATTGGTCCTTGTATAGTCTTTTCGTAAAATATGTTTTAAGAAAGGACTCAAGGGCTCAATAGACTGATTATGCCTGACACTAGAGAGAGAGAGAGATGTCCCTATTAATTCATTCACTTAAGTACTTGTCTTTACCCACTAAACCCCCCCCCCCCCCCCCCCCCCAATTCTACCCCTTTTAGGTTGAGATAAAAGTGAAGAAAGTGAAAGTATAAATCTGATGTTTAAGAAACACTCACAGGATAGATGAATTGATAGATGTGGGTGTCTTTGTTATGCTTCTCTCTTTCGTCCATTTGATGACAGAGTAGACCTTGGTTGGCTAATTGAAAGAAATTAATATGAAAACTTGTCTCTCTGCCATACATAAGGAAATAGGTTCTTGCTTATAGGGTGGAAAACCTAAAAATAATAAAATCACCTTTGGATACTATTCTATTCACCAAAAAAAAAATTATGTTTAAGAATGAGCATAAATCTTTATGCTCATTTATTAAAGAGATTTTTTTTTTTAAATTCCCCACAAACTTGACACGACACAAGGTATGAGAGAAGCAATGCTTATGGCATAGACCATTAGTCTTAAACGGGATTTGTTCGTGACAAGAAGTTTCCGGCTTTAGCTTTTGTTTGGTGTTTTGATTGAAATTCAAAAATTTCATATCAATTTTTATCTTCTTCTGAAAAGTGAATAAAAATTATTCTTAATTTTTAAAAAGTCAATCAATTACAATTTAAAATTTTCATATTTAATTAACGAACCAAACAGAGGTGGTCTATGTTTGACTTATAACTTAGAAATTTTCTGTTTTAAAAATCTAATTAAACAGAAATCAAAATCAAAATCAAAATCTTCATTTTTTAATAAATTGACATCATATATATTTTATCACTTTTAAAATGCCAAATTAAAAAATTTTCTCTCTTTAAGTAGTCTTTATTTTTTTTTTCCCACTCATAAAAACATAAGTCTCATCACCCCGAATTAAAAAAAAAAAAAAAAAAACACACACACACACACACACAAGGATACACACTCAAACCTAAATGAGTCCAGATCTGTTATTCTATTTTTTTTGTCTCAAAAATTATCTTATTAATAATGTTTTGACAATTTATTAATTTATTTAAGAGTTCATTTGGTGAATGAGTTTGAATTAAAAATTTTAAGTTTGAGTTGAAAATTTTTGTTGACTTAAAAAAAAAAACCAAAAACTTTTTCAAAATGAGACAAAAACTTTTTCAAATTAAGATAAAAACTGAGATGAAAATTTTGAGTTTGAGTTTAAACGTCAAACGAGACCTAAAAACTTTTTGTATTTAAAATTTTTTTATATAATTAAAATTTTAGGTCCGTTTGGTGAATGAGTTTGAGTTGAAAATTTTTGTTGACTTTTCAAAAAAGAAAAAACTGAGATAAAAAAATATATTTTGAGATATTTTTTCAAACGAGTTCTTTGAATTTAAATGATATAATATTATATTATTAAAGTATAATTACTAAGGCACAAAATTGAAGAAAATAATGTCGACTCAGTCTAAATAATAATTATTTGTCAGAGCAACAGAACACGACACAACTTTGACATTTTTTTTTTAAAATTAGTGGATCTAATAAAACCACGAGAGCTAATAAATAGAGAAACAAAAATCAAAGTACGCATACGAGGGGTTTTGAGCCACACGCAATCGGACAGGAATGGATTCCCGCAGAATCAGAGTTTATGGATTCTTTTCCGTTTTTAAAGTATTATTTTATATTCATACCTTAATTATTTTTCACCGAATCAGAGTCAAAAGATTCTCAACAACATCTGTCCCATGATACATCTGTTCTGTTATCTATTTATTTTTTTAAAACTTTAGGGCATCTTTGGTAAACCATCTCATCTCAACTCAACTCAAACTTTTTTTTGTCTTTTTCCTAAAAAGTTTTTGTCTTTTTCCCAAAAAATTTTTTGTCTTTTCTGAAAATTCAAAAAAATTTACTATTCTAACTTAAAAATCTCAACTCAAACTACTCCACCAAACTCCTCCTTAGTTATTTATTTATTTATTTAAACTTAAGGTGTTAAGGAAGTGAGTAATGAAATTATTATTATATATGTATTTATTATCAGTATTATGTTTTTTTTTATTTTTTTAATTAGGATGTGAATTCAAATTTTATGTATATTTTTTTTATATATGCAACTATTATTAGTTTTCCGTTCTTTCTTTTAAAACTTAAGACGAGGATAAATATAATATTTTTTTAATAAGGCTTGAAGTTACTTCTATACATGCATAATAAAAAGAAAGGAAAGGAAAATAAAAAACAAAAAACAAAACAAAAACAAAAAGCTGTGTGTGAACTGGAATATATCACCTTTCGAAGATAAAATATAGAATATTATATAGCGACGAAAAAAAAAAATGAAAAAAAAAACAGTCAAACGCCACGCCATTGACTAACAGATCGCCCTGGAATCCCAATTTAATGGCAATAACAGAATGCTCACCATTTATTGCAGAGACCGACCTCTAATTGAATTCTCTGAAGTCGTTTCTCTTCAATGATCAGAGAGACTGGCTCGTAGTGGTAAATTTTCTTCCAAGAATTGAGAGCAAGAAATAAGAGAGAGAAACAACAAACACTTCTCTCTCTTTCTCTCTCTTCTTCGGTGGATAATTTGCTCCAAAAATGGTGTCTGCTGATAGAAAATCGGCTCTCCCAACTCACCATGCGAATGGGTCGTCGCTGGACTCAGGCCACGCTCGTCTCAGCGAGCTCGGCTACAAACAAGAGCTCAAACGTGATCTCTCGTAAATTTCCTCACTACCCTTTTCGTTTTTTCTTTAGAAAATCCATCTTCATCTCGCAGAACGAATCGGACTTTGATCCGGGATTTTTTTTTAATTTTTAATTGTAGAGTTCTTTCGAACTTTGCGTTCTCGTTCTCGATCATATCTGTGCTGACTGGTGTGACCACGCTTTACAACAATGGACTGAGGTTTGGTGGGCCAGTGTCCATTGTGTACGGGTGGTTTATTGCTGGCTCTTTCACCATGGTGGTTGGGTCGTCCATGGCTGAGATTTGCTCCTCTTACCCAACTTCTGGTGGTCTCTACTATTGGAGTGCCAAGCTTGCTGGCCCCAATTGGGCACCTTTTGCTTCTTGGATCACCGGCTGGTATTCTTTTCTCTCTTTCTTTTTTATTTTTATTTTTATTTTTCTAAAAATTTAATTTTAATCAGCATGGGAGATTTTTGGGGTGCTAACCTTAATCATACAATTTAAGTTAGACAGTCTATAAAGCACAGTGTTGTCAGAATATGAATTTGTCTCGTATCACTAAATTATTAAACTATTGTAATATTTATATGTGAATTGGACATCATTTTCTTAAAGCTAACTTTTGGATGAGTTTTACTTGAACCTAATTTAATAAAAATGACATTTAATAAAAGTGATAATATTGTGAAAAAAAAATTCTTTCATAATATCCGACCTCATGAAATATGCACAGTTGAATTTAAATCTACCTTGTAGGAGCTGCTCACGTTTTCTTATGCTCCTACTTTCTTTTTTTTTTTGTTTCTTCATGGCTTGACTGTTCAAGTACCTTATGGAGCCTGTTTCTTCTCAATTCGGGTTTTGAAGCCGCAAACTTTTATTTTCTAATTTGTTCGTTGCACTTCTCAATTATTTATCGTTAGCTAATTTTTAGAAAGCTAAATTTGATCTGTCCCAGATGTGTAAAAAATTCGACTTACTTCGAATTCTAACGACGAGATCTTGTTTCTATAGTTGATAAATATGTGCTTTACTTGATTTATAGGGAATGTAGGGCCTTGTGAAAACTTCGATTAGGTGAAGTTTTAATGAATATTATGGTGGAGAATTAATACAAAGGGATATGGGGTCGGCTCTGTTTAGTCAGCAGACCTTTTTGTATTAATGAGCCTTTTTCCATTGAAAATTCAAATATTTGTCCCCTGTACTAGATTGGAGTCCTTTGATTCTTTTTAGTTGTAGACCACGATAGGCTTTTCTCATTAATGATGTTTTCCTATGTGCATGCTTCCTTGTTTGTCTTGAGCCTAAAAATATATACACACATGTACACACACACACACACACACACACACACACACGCTTTATAGTTGCCTGTCAAATCCATTTTCCTTGAATAACATTTACTGATATGGTATAAATGGTTGTTATAACTTGCAGGTTCAACATTGTTGGCCAGGTATGTCTGACTTCCGAGTAGCAATATGTTCCGTACTTTCAACTTCTTCTATGTATATTGAGAGTTGAGACATCAAATATGGTATTCGGATATGATATAATGTACTTGGACGGTTTTCGACGTCTTTTTTTTTTTTTTTTTTTTTAAATTGCAGTGGGCAGTCACAACAAGTATAGATTTCTCACTTGCTCAGATGTTCCAAGTGATGATTCTCCTAAGTACAGGTGGGAAAAATGGAGGCGGATACGAGGCATCAAAGTATTTAGTCATGGCTTTCCACGGTGGAATTTTGCTTCTACATGCCATCATAAACAGTCTTCCGATCTCCTGGTTATCTTTCTTTGGACAGTTGGCCGCTGCGTGGAATGTTGTTGGTATGAAGAGTTTGTGTCTTCTGTGAAGTTCTTCTGAATTGTTGCAAGTGACTTTTTTTTTTTTTTTTTTTTTTTTTTTTCATTGTATCTGAAATGATTCTTCCCATATGTAGGAGTCTTTGTTCTTATGATTCTCATTCCCACTGTTGCCACGGAGAGAGCTAGCGCCGATTTTGTTTTCACTCACTTCAACACAGATAATGGGGAAGGAATCGGCAGCAGAGTTTACATTTTTGTTCTTGGGCTGTTGATGAGTCAGTACACCTTAACTGGTTATGATGCGTCTGCTCACATGGTAAGTTGAAAATGTCATTTTCTGTTCGAAGAAACTCGTTGTGTCGTGCTTTTACTTTTCTGATTAACATAGAAATTGCCTTTCGCTTGACTTGATGAGGCTTACTTAGATACATGGAATTCTTAAACTACGAAGTTATAGCCTATAAGAATTTAAAGCGTTGCATAACTTTTCCAAGATACTCATTTAATTATGCAAGCTTAAATTTTCATTGATAATTTTCAGCTAGCTATGTAACTAAGTTACGCTAGTCTCGTTTAAGGTATGTCCAGACAACATGACAAAAGTTTTTGAGTTATAACTTGCTTGGATGAATGGAACGAAAATTCTACTTTTCTTCATTATTTTCTCTTTTCTAAAGCAGACAACTCAAACTGATTCTTCCCGGTCCCTTCAAATGTTGCTTTATAGACAGAGGAAACCAAGAACGCTGATAGGAACGGACCAAAAGGAATAATTAGTTCCATCGGGATATCTATCATTGTTGGATTTGGTTACATACTCGGCATCACTTTTGCTGTACACAATATCCCGTTCCTTTTAGATGAAAACAATGATGCTGGTGGTTATGCCATTGCCGAGATATTTTACCTGGCATTCAAGGGCAGATATGGTAGTGGAGTTGGGGGAATCATTTGCTTGGGAGTGGTCGCGGTTGCCATATTCTTTTGTGGCATGAGTTCGGTTACTAGCAACTCCAGGTACAAATTCTTGTCCTTTACATGTTCTTATATGACAGAAACCAGTAGTGGAAATTTATTTATTGAAAAAAAAAAAAAAAAAAAAAAAAACCAAAAGCCTCTATGGCGCGTTTTCCTCATCCTTTTTCTCATTTTATTTTATTTTTCAGGATGGCTTATGCATTCTCTAGAGATGGAGCCATGCCATTTTCATCGCTCTGGCATAAAGTTAACAAGAACGAAGTCCCCATCAACGCAGTTTGGCTTTCTGCTTTTATATCATTTTGCATGGCATTGACGGTAAATGAGATCACTTCTCCCCCTTTTTTTTTTCCCGTTCAGGTTCATTTGTACTCTTTATGATTTTTGGTATTGCTTTTGAAAGTCAAAAATCCCAACTTAGACGCAGGCTAGCTTTCGAAACCGGGAAATCTCAGCAGTGAAATGGAGATATAGAGGGAAAATAGATATCTCCATATATCTAAACTTAATATGATTGTTTAATGTATGGTTTGAACTTGGTCGAGTCATGATGGTCACCAAGACAAACTCATGCATTAAGCGTCTAATCGTAAAGCGAAGTTTCATTTGTGCTTTTTCTTTCTTTCTTTTTTTTTTTTTGGCAGTCTTTGGGAAGCATAGTCGCATTTAACGCAATGGTATCCATAGCAACAATCGGACTGTACATTGCTTATGCCTTACCAATCTTCTTTAGGGTGACTTTGGCACGCAAGTCCTTCATCCCGGGACCTTTTAACTTGGGCCGATATGGGGTCCTTGTCGGGTGGATCGCAGTTATTTGGGTCGCACTCATCTCCGTCCTCTTCTCGTTGCCTGTGGCATACCCCATTACCATTGAGACACTCAACTACACTCCTGTAGCGGTCGGTGGTTTGTTCATTCTTATCGTATCTTCTTGGATCTTGAGAGCTCGATACTGGTTTAAAGGTCCTATAACCAACATTGATTCATGAAGTTCGTAATAGATGCAATACTTATTCATCTTTAGAAGAATTAATACAATACGGAAAAGTTTCCCCTTATCTATTGTAATTTTTTATAGATATAGTTTTCCGAGACACTTGTGACATATGGTAAATTTTTATTAGATGTATGTATGGTTGAATCATTGATGTTCCATAACAAGGTGATAAAGTCAAAATCCATAGTTAAAGTGCAATAGAAATTTCGATACGAATCTCTAATGGTAACCCTTACTTTAATTGAAAAAAATTCTGTGAACCGCCGCATAAGCGAACAACGCTTTGCTCATGCGATTTGAATGAGTCTTGTACTTAGGATCATGTAAGGAGGATCAACTAAAACAGGCGAACCGGTAGAAATAATTTTCTCCGAAATCCTGATCTTATACTTGTTGATCACCCGCTTTCCTCTAGTTAAATCACTTTAATGTGAAAGCACCTAAACTTCCAATGCTAATGAAGCGGTTGACAAAGACACGGAATAGGAAATGGAAAAGAATCACAAGCACATAATTTGTCAAATGAAAATTTTGAGTAAAGAATTTCTACACCCTGTTTCCGGTGGATTAAATTTTAGTAGATTTCCTTGCTGTTGTTGTCTGGCAACTTTATATTTAGTGCAAGCTTTTTACCAAACAT
>CM046385.1:7966278-7982951 GCA_025413485.1 Ficus microcarpa | reverse complement strand
AAAATTCAAGAAGATAACTACAGTTCTCTAATTCTAAAAGGAAAATATCAGGAAAGATTGAAGTTTTAATTTTCTCACCTCTCCACCAAATTTCCTTCTACTTTCTTCAAGTATATCTGAATAAATCTGTTGGGTGTGCATTCCTTAGACCCCATCAAATCAAAGGAAAAAGTAAAAAAGAAAAATAAATAAAGTTATAAATGGTAATTCTCTCCATCCATACTAAGGAGAATACTTTTTATCTTCTTACGAACTAGGAAATAATTAATATATGAATTCATATCAGAAACGAATAATTTGACAGATAAATCTTGTGTGCTGTCCTCTATACCATTTCACAAACTGCTAGGACTAAAACCAGTGTCTGACCATTGTTTAATAAGAAATCTGCTTTATAAGTTCAACAGTTACTGAAATTCCGACTTAAAAATACTATCATCTATGGAAGCAAGAAACATAAACAGATAAGATTTGAGGTCTGAGACTCCTTATAAAATCTTAAAAGTACTTGTGCGTTGCTCTCTTGCCACTTTTGCAGTCCTGTTCAATCCGATCACTTCATCCGTTGCCTGCTTTGATCCAGAAGGAAAATGTTGTTAAAACTGCAAATAATTTCGTCGAAAAACCACTATATAAAGTGGACAGCAGGCACTATAAATAAGTTTCTAACCTTCCGATGCAAAATGTTATCAAGCTCATGCAACTAATGGCTCTGTGATGTTCCTGTTCAGATTTTTCTTCAACCATTCCAAGCTATTCGCATCCAGATTCGGTCCATAAACAAGGTCATTGAAGTTTGCAGCATCTTCATCGAGTATTCTCAAAATTTCATCGTACTCCGACAACAGGTATTGATTCTGGCTTGGAGAATTAGCTTCAGGAGCCAGGTTCATGATCGGATCTAGATTTTGTATTCCGTCACTTAAGTTTATCACTGGTACGGAATTGACAACTTCATTTGTACCTCCTGACACACCTGTTGTCACTAATGGTGGCAAGGAATTGAGCGGTCCTGAATCTCCAATTGACAACGGGTTTTTGGAAGGTAAGATAGCGGCCACATCTTCTAGAAAACCGTCCATTTGATCAAGTAAAATGGGCAAGTCTTGCAACCGTGATACACTGGCTGGAGCATAAGGGGACATCGCCTTTAAAGGCATGTCAGTTGAGCTTGATATGCTTCTTTCAGATGCTTGAGTATCGGCTGACACGAAAGGAGAAGGTGCCATGGGAGGTGCATAACTTGAATATGCCAAGTTCGTTTCAGGTACTTGAAAACCAGTTGTCACAGAGGGATGAGGTGCACTTGGGGCTGCGTAACTCGAATTCGGTAAGTTCATTTCAGATACTCTAGTATCTGCTGCCACATAGGGAGTAGGCTCGATTGGAGGTGTGTATCTCATCGGTAAGTTCACTTGAGGCACTTGAGTACCGGCTGCCATGTAGGGAGAAGGTTCCCTTGGAGTTGCGTAACTCGACTTATGCAAGTTCATTTTGGATGCTTGAGCACTGGTTGCCACTTGGGGAGAAGGAGCCATCGGAGGCTCATAACTCGGATTTGCTAAGTTATTTGCCACATAGGTAGAAGGCACCCTTGGAGGCGCATACCTCAAATTTTCTTAGTTCACTTCTGAAGATTGAGTACTGGCTGACTCATAGGAAGATGCTGCCCTTGGAGGTGCAAAATTCGAATTTGGCAAGTTCAACTCAGATGCTTGAGTACCGGCTGCTACATAGGGAGAAGCCGTCCTTAGAGGTGCATTATTCAAATTTGGTAAGTTCAACTCAGATGCTTGAGTACTCGCTAACACATAGGGAGAAGCCGCCATTGGAGGTGCATGAGTCGAATTTTGTGAGTTCAACTCAGATGCTTGAGTACCGGCTGACCTGTAAGGCACAGGCACTGTTGGAGGCTCAAAAAGCGCATTGGGGAAGTTCATTTTAGGTGGTCGAGTAACGCACCCTTTTACTCTGAGAGGTTGTTTTCCTTTCCCTTTTTCATTCATGACAAAACTGCTTGATCTCCTCTGGCTCAAGTTTTCAAGCATTCCATGACTATCGATATGCACCTCATTGGGGATGTGCTCGTGATATGAATTTGAATTGCTTGCCAAGCACATTTGTCCGGAGTACTGGTTTGGTGTTCTCTGACCATAATCGACATAACTGCCTACATTTGCCTCTGGCTGAGTCTATGGTTTTGGAATAGTTGTATTACCCGCAACCCTGGAATTTAGGCTTCCTTGCCCATTCTGGGATAGTAACGAACTAGGCCTCTCAAATAACGGTGAAAAAGAAGTTCTGGAATGGGTATTGGACGATTGACCTCTGAAAGGTATACACGACGCTGCAGTCTTGTTGATCTGTGCTACATGATTTCGGTGTTCCTGAAAGGAAGATGTTTATAGACATTAGACAAATATAATACAAAGATAATTAAATTAAGACCAATGAAACTAAATTAAAGAAATTAAAGAACTTAATACGAAGCAATATGACCTTATTCGATCTTCAAAAAACAATATGACCTTACTTCGTATTTACACTCTACACATATATTTTTATACCTTATTATTTTCCCTCCCTAGAAAATCTTTTAAATAATATGATACATTTTGTTTCTTTACATTCGAAATATTCCAATTCAAAATGATAATCACAAATTACTCAGATTACTCAATAGCAAGAAAAATAATAAATAGAAAGAAAAATAATAAATAGACTTGCTTATGAATTCTATGTGTGAATGTGTGGCTTAATTATGTTCATGCTATAAACATAACAATGCATGTTTTTCAAGAAGGTTCAAAATTACTCACATTTTATTTTGGTTGAGTTGGCGGTTTCAGAATGATTGACCGTAAAGTGTCCGCAACCTGAAAATTCAGCGGTTTTGATCCATGTCCATGCTAGGAAACCGCCGAATTTTGTCTCTCAAATGGTGAAGAGAACGGAGATGGTCTACAATATGATTTTGTTAAGGAAGATAAATCTCTCTTTCCCATATCATTAAGTCGCGGTAATAATTCAGGTCCATTTGTCTGAAAGGAAGTTGTTTAGAGATATTAGACCAAAAGAATACAAAGAAAGCATATCTAATACATGAAATATGAAGATAAATATTACAAAGTTAACAAATTCATAATTTTCTAATCCGTCTCCAAAATTATACAATGCATATTTCTTCTTGATAGTGCAAAAACTTCGAAGAAAAACGCTAATCAAAGATCTCATTTAACAGATTGGAAAGAGCTTGCAGACAAGAGTTTTTCATAGAAATTTTTGGATTAATTTTTTACTCCAATATCAATTCAATACCTAAGTAATTAAGACAAACTTACTTCTGAGTTGTGTGTGTGAATGTATTACTCACTCAGGTCCATGTTATAGACATAAATAGTGCATGCTTGTTAAAAAGGCACATAAATGTTTACATTTAGTTCAGGTTGAGTCAGCGATCTCAGAATGATTAACTGTGAAGTGCCTGCAGGTCCGGCATTCACGGTTCCTTTCCTAGGCTCGGAGATCTGCGGATTCTGCTCTAAGAGTGGCGGCACAGAAGCAATCATGGCATGGGAACAGATTGGTTTATTTACGGTAGGTGAACTTGTTATTCCAGCGGCACTTTTTTTTTTTTTTTTTTTTTCGGCTTTGTACTTCTGCAAGAAGGATGTTTAAAGATTTAGGTGAAAATGAACATAGAATATCTAAGACATGATACGTTGCTGCTAAAATACAACACAAGAAATTGAAAAAAAAAAAAAAAAAGTACAGAAAAAAATCAACAAGGACCGTCTAAAAGGTTTATTGTGTTACATATATAACTGAATGTCTCACCACTAAAGAATGTTCTAAATCACATAAAAAATTTTTCTTATTAACTAGAGGTTCAAACCAAAATGCTAATCGCGATCATTCATTCAAGCAATCAGAGAGGCACTAAACTAGAGCTTTTCCGTGAAAAATCTAAGATTAATCAATGCCAAACAAATATACTTGCTCATAAGTTTCTTTCTTCTCTTTATTGTTATTATTATTTTTTTTTTATAAATGATTTGCTCATTATTTTCATGTTAAAAAAGTGATCAAATACTTAAACCGCTAGCTGATCAAGTTGTTGTGTTAACTCCTATGGACACTGTTAAGTTGGATTTGACTATTTTACTAATTTTAATTAATAAATTTCCCATAAGATGCCAACACTAAAATACCTGACAGACACAACGTTTTCTTGAGGTACATGTAATGAAAAAATAATTAATCCTTGGTTCTAGAAGTTAGGCTGATGCTGATGGGAAAGAACCTGCAGATGACTTCCAATTTGGAGTCTCGTTATGCCTTCAACGTTCATCTTCTCTTGAATCATCCTCGGCTTTGCATCTTTATTCAAATAGCATGCAAGAACGGCTCGACATTAATAACTTATTGCGACGAAGTACAAGTTGACAAAAAAGAATTGATTTAATAAGAACAAGATTCTTTTCTCAAAAAAGGAGACCTACATTCTTCTCCTAGTGCCTCGACAGCTTTGAAGAACTTCTAACGCAACTCCGGACTCCAAACGTATGTTCTCTTTAAGGGGGTACTATTTTTACCACCGTTTTTTTTCTTCCCGTCTCCGTTAATTGTCAAGCTTCCGGAATTTATGGTCTCCAAGTTGGTTTTCATTTTCTTCTTTTCATTATTTCTTTCTTTCCCACCAAGTGGTCTTTTTAAGTTAGCTCCTTGTGTTTCACTTGTTTTGGTATTGTCATTAACAATAGTAGTTTTCCCTTTGTTTTGCATTCTTTCCAATATCATACCAAATGGATTAGTTATCAAATTTCCATAATACTCACATCCAGTGTTAGGGAGAAGAGAACTCCCCGATCCAAGGGGTTTTTGAGCATCTATACGCGATAACGAATCTCTGGTCTCGTTGATTCTAGTACCTCTGGAGGGAGGTCTAGATGCTCCGCTAGATTCTTTGATTATGTTACCTTCCATGGGTAACATAGGCAAAGTAGTAGTTTCATTGATCCTAATACCTTGTGGTTGCATCATGTTATTTCCATTTTCCTCGACGTTTTCTAGATGAATTTCGATCTTCTTGCCTTTTTAGTTCCAGTCCGCGTATTGCCACGCCGGTTTCAGAGCCTTCAATTGCATCGGTTTCTGTAAAAAGTATCTTGCTCCTTCAGGTATGGCTCTATTAACTATGTTGCTGTCGGTCGACATCACTGAGTCATGATCAAGAAACAAAGAATCACTAAGAGAATTACCCTAAACAAGTTAAACCGAATGAGTGAAGTTAAGAAGATAGGAGCATCTTACCTATGATCGGAAGCTCTCTTGCTTTATTCCATGTAGATTGGAAAAGTTGTCCATTTTAACATCTTCTATTACCAATCGAAAATTGTGCTCTGGTTCCCTAAGCATGGACAAAGCAATAGATGCTAGTTTAGTGGTTGTAACTGAAAAAAAAAAAATGTTAGACTTATGTTGTATTTAGCGCACCGGTAGGAGTTGAGTTTTTTGAGTTCAAGTTGTTTGACTTTTTAAAAATTAGTTAAAATTTTCCTCGACTTTAAAAAAATTAGTTGAAAATTTTTGGTTCCAGCCAATGTTCCAAACAAAGCCTCAAGATTGACAAGTTTCTTGACAACACAGAAATTTAATCCGTTTTTTGTCAACAGTTTACTTATGTAATTTAATGATCTAAGACAATGAAAGAGGTTTATCTTAGTGACGGAATCAGCCTATTGTTTCAATGAGGGTAAAAGGTTTAAAAATAATCAATTTTAAGTAGGGATAAAACGAGAAAAATGTAAACTTTTTTAAAAATAAAGTTGAAAAAATAAAAATGTATTAGTGCAGGAGCCTCTACTCGATCATGGGTGGCCAGAATAATATGGCACCATGGATTGCAGACAAGAAGCATGCGATCTTTACCATAAAACACTTGGATCTATGATAAATATGCGAAGAGACAATAGCATTTAAGTTGGTATCTCATGATTAATGTAGATTTTTCCTTCCGTTTATGCCGTCACAGTTTTGATATGCAAAATAATCAACCAAAAGCATAAAATTTTATAAGATTACGGAAGAATTAGTAAAGAAAAATGAAAATTAAAGCGTTTATTGAACCAAAAAATATGGATCTTCAAACATGAATCTTACCCATAGGGCCTACAATTTAAAATAAGGGTGATGTTTGTGACGGAAGCAATAAACGGAACTCGGGCTACAATAATTATGAAGATATTACTGTTAAAACGTTAAAAAACCCTCGAAACATTGCTTTGAATTTCATTTCAAAAGGACTTCTATTTTATTCAATTTTCATTGTCATCTTCGAACATTTTCTACGTTCGATTAAGTCCTATACTCTTCATACTTCTCTTCCGTGGATTCTCAGTCAATCTACATATCGAAATTCGCCCAAATTTCTATGATATATGAGGAATTCGCGGTGGAAAAGGAAACAAACAAAAGAAGTATGTCTTAATGTTTCTATGTTATGCATGCCTCAAAAAAGGCAAAAAACTATGAACTTTGCAACTGCGTATATTTTCATCAAAAAGCATTAAAATCGCCAACAAAATCTTAACCAACAGAAACCATTAGAGATATCTGTGGACTTTGTAAGAAATCCATGAGCTTAACATCACCACTAAAGCATCATAAGTTTCAATGGTGAATGGAAGAGAGATAGGAGGAAAAAACAAAGAAAAACATTAAAGTTTAATCCTTTTAATTGTATTATAGATAGATTTACCCTTGTAGGAGGACTCTTCAAGCAACGATGAAATGTACATGAGGGACATCACGTCGTCGTCTATTCAGACTCATGTGACAAGTCACGGGCCTAAAAGAATCACTAATGAAATGCCACATCTAGAAGCCCATTTACTCCGAAATTTAGACAAAAAAGGCATTGTGATGTTGGGTTCTTGTAATATCTGATCTTTTTCAATGTTCTTATTTTCCTCTTAAGGAATTAATTTCACGATATGCTCATATTCATGAAAGAGCTCGATTTAGAGCTTTTGTAAAATTTTGTGAGTTCTAATGGGTCGAGAAGACTCAAAATTGATTGTTAAGCTCAAAAACGGACCTTTCGAGTCGAAAAGGCCGAAAAAGTACATGATTTTACAAAAGTCAACTTTGACCGGAAAAGTCAAAGTTTGACTAAGAAAAGTCAAAGGTTGACTTTACGATATGTTGAAAAGCAGTATGGAAAGTAGACTGCGAAAAATATTTTTTTTTGTAAGCTAGATAGTAAGAATAGGCCTTAAAAATCACCCTAGAAAATCAAGCACACTAAATTAAGATTAAGGGCAAAAAGGATTCGGAAAAATAAGAAAAAAAAAATTATACTGTCCAATTTTACACAGATAAATTTTTGTACTTCGACACAGTATAAAAATACTGTGTATTAGTGAAACACAGTATTAGAAATATCTGTGTGGCACAAAAATGGACAATTTTTAAAGAAAGCAAACCAAACAAGGCCCTAAGGGTAAGATAAGGAGATGACCTCATCTAACTTTTTAATTATGATGTCATTAACCTTAATTAAGCTTTTGAAAAAAATTTAGAAGGCTCTAGGTCCCCCCTTGGCCGGCCACCTCATTGGCTCCTCCAAGAAATATCAAAAATTGTGGGGCAAATTCATAATTTACCCAAAGTTTCCAAACCTCTATAAATAGCCATGGATCCTATTCATTTTATTCAAAAAATTAGGGGAGGTTCTTGTCATTTTTCCTTTTGAAAAATCAGCAGCCGAGTGGGAGAGAAGGAGGAGAGAAAACCAAAATTTTTTTAGGGCTTTTGCTTGAGGGGTGTTCGGATTTGCAAGGAAAAACCAAGAAAAGAGTTTGAAAAATTTTGGGTCCCTTTTTGGGTCTTGTGGCCGAGAGAGAGAGGAGAGGAAATAGGAGAGGAGAGTTGAAAATTTTTGAGGGCAAATCCTTGTGGTAGAGTCCGGATTTGGTGAGGTTCAACCAAGGAAACCAAAGCAAGATTTTGGTACCCATTTTGGAGGAGGCTGCCGTGGGTCAAGGAAGCTAGGGGGAGAAGGAGAAATTTTGTGACCAAAACCTAACTTTAGTCTAGGTAAATCCTTGAATCCTAACTCTTCAATTTGAGTTCAATTTGGAGTTTTAATTTTAGTCCAATTCGGTTTTGTAAGGACATAAGTCCACTTGCAATTTTCTTGCCTTAAGTTTGGTGTGTGTGCTTGATTTGTAGATCTAGGGTATATGGCTTTATTTCTTGCTTAATTTTGTGCTTGTTTGTGCTTGTTGGTTGATTGATTTTCATGCTAGATGCTTTGGTTGTGTGTCCTCTGATTTGGTGCAAAAATCTGCCCTTAGACAGTGTGTGAAGCATGTTAGTTTAAGGGTGTATGTTGATGCTTGTATGCAAAAGTTAGAACCAATGCAAACCTAGATCTATGGCTTTTGGATTTTGGTTTGCATGGATCCTTAGAAACTGCTCATGGGTTCATGTGGGACGTTAGAAGCGCTGTGTGTTTGATATGTAAGCTCCTGAAGTGGTCGGTCGAGATAGATTCGCGAAATAGGATGTAAACCGGACGTAAACACCAAAACTGCCAGTTCGGATCCAAGACTGGCCAGTTTCGAGAAAGTGAAAATTTAACGCCTTTAGAGGCCGAATTGGGTAAAACTCAAAACACGAAAGTTGCTCGGAACGATTTTTCCTAGGGGGAAAAGTGAACAGAATATTAAAATGAGGCTCCAATGGCCTCCGTTTTTATAAAAACCCGTGGCTGGTCTGCCCAGACCCAGTTTTCAGGATCAGCCAGTTTCAAACAAAAAACTGATGCAAATATGAGTGGAATTAGATTTTTTACAAAACACGAAAGTTTTAGCATTTTTCGAGAGCTACAACTTTTGTGAAGACAAGTTTTTTAGATTCTAAATGGATCTTTAAACTGACATTGTTTTTACGAAAGAGGTGTAGAGGACCGAAAATTCCTGCACATGAGTTTTTACAAAAGTTTTCGTAAGACTGTATTTTGTTTAAAACCGCTATTTTTAATTATGAAAACTGTTCCAACGGTAATTTTCGACCTTAAACGACTCTTATAAAGATTTGTTTCAAAGATAGGAATTTTTACAAAAAGATCAAAGGATTTTAAAGCCAACTTACTCAAATTGTCAAAAAGAGTAAGAAAATAGAAGTTTTATGATAAAAATTGATAATCAAGCCGATGATGGAAGGTAACCGGGAATAGTACCCGAGTTACCGGGCTTAGCCCCAAAGCCCAAAATTGAACCTAAAGGGTTGACCATGAGTTGACCAAATGTTAGCTGTGGTTGACCCAACATTTATTTAAGTGAAACCTTAAGGATTATCCAATGTAACCATAAGGATTTCCAAGAACAAAGAAATGGGCCACAAAAAGAGGGTTAATGAAATTAACCCGATGACTTATGTTATCAGAGTAAAGCCCAAGGTTCTTAAGAAAACCAAGCAGTATGTCAAGGGCCTAGTTCAAGAGGTTATCCAACGTAACCTCATAAAGAATAATCAAAGTTCGATTATTCTTAAGTAGTAGGAAAACAAATTTGTGACCAAGTGAGATATCAGGTATCGGGACATACAACTAGGGTTTAGTAGGCATGTTAGTAGGACACCAACATTGCGCAATGAGAATTAAATTCTCACATATGTCCTTATTCAAGCAGGAGAAGGCCTGCAGCTGTACTCTGTGGAAGGACAGCGCCAAGTCGGACATAGGGAAAGAGGTAAGTACAACTCCGCCTACAGCATAGGCTCTAAATAGTACTTGCCTAAGTATGTTAGATGTATGCTAGGGATGTATGCAATTGTATGCTTTGTGCTACTATGTGCTATGTTGTTGCTATGTTATATGTGAACTGTATGCTATGCTATATGTTGAAAAAGGATAATGATATGATGTATGAAGATAGGAAAGCATGTTAAGCAAGATAAAGATGTTAGTATGAATTAAGATTATGTGACATCACGATGCATGTTCACTAATTCTTATAAGACTAATAAGCTCAAGAAAGAGATAAGAAAAGAAAGAAAGAAGGCAAGCAAGCTTGCAAGTATCGTACCACCCGTCCGAGGTCGGGTAGGACTATGGTTTGAGTAGGATTGGGCTGGCCGTCCCAACCACTCCATAGTTGCGCACCGGGTACGAACACTAATGTAAGGGCCCAAAAGAAAAGTAAGAACAAGCAAAGAAAGTAAAATACGAGCATAACTGGACCATGCATGTGCTAGGCATTGTAAGGTTATGCTAAGATGAACGATGCTATGTGTTAATATGTGATGCTATATTATGTAAGTTAGATTATGCATGATGAGGTTAATTGTATGACACGGATCAGACAGTTGTACTTGCTGAGCGAAAGCTCGCTGTCTTACGTCTATGCTGTAGGTAAGCAACCTGTCAGCAATGTATGATGCACGATGACAGAGCGTGGCGGGGCATACTGTGAAATCGTGAGAAGACAAGCCGCTACGCGTTTTGATTTTTAGTACTTATATTATGTGAATATTTTATTTATTTGAGACATGTTTTATAAGTAGCATGCTTTTAAGTATAGTATTAAAAAAAAATTTTCCACTGTGGTTTTGCAAAGTAAGTGAGTAAGATATAAGTATGTATGTAAGGTAACGGCCTGTGCTAGGCGGGTCGTTACAGCCTCTCCCCCCTCTCTCTCTCACCTCTACTTGCCACCGCAACTCCTTCCTCCAATCTCTTCCTTGAAACCCATCCTCCGCCGACTACCCCGCTACGAAGCCGATCACACCCACGGCCGTGTACTTGGTAAGTCTCTCTCTCTTTCTCTTGCTCTTTCTTGCACCACACATTTTATGAAAGTTCATATAGTTAATTGTAAATGTGATTTTGGGTTATTGTTGACTGTGTTTGTGATTTTGGGCAGTTGTTTTCTTTAAAAAAGTTTTGAATGTGTTTGTGATATTTTTGCATATTACATGTTTGACAAAATGCCCATTTAAATAGATTGTGTGATTTTTATGTGTTTGGGTTCGCTTTGAGTTTTAGATTGATTAAAATTGTTTGGGTGAGAATTATGTTTTGTAACGTAGTGTATGTTTTTGTAATAATTGTTGTACATTATGACACAAAATTAATTGAAGATTAGCTATGATTTTAATCTGGACTGTGTAATGAATAACACAAGCATTTGCTACCGTGGAAAATCGCATGAATTGCGGTAAATTTTTTTGTTCGTGGAATCACCTACCACTACCGTTTTTTGATAAAACCGTTATGGTAGGTGATCATGCCATGACGGTTTTTTTAGAAAACTATCGTGGTAGGATTACTTTCCACGATCGTTTTTTTGAAAAAACCGTCATGCAATGATACTATCTACCCATCATTTGGCATCAGTATTGTCTAGTTCACGACGGTTAAAAAACCGTCATGGAATCCAAATAGATTCCATAATCCTAGATACCATGATGGTTAGAAAACCGTCGTAGAAAAAATACCACGATGGTTAAAAACGATCGTGATATCCTCTTTTTGTACTAGTACACAAAAGGCAAAAAATATGAACTTTTGCAACCGCATAGATGAAAATCGAAAAACATTAGAATTGCCAGCGAAATCTTAACAAACATAAACCATTAGAGATATCTGTATTCTTTTTAAGAAGTTCATAAGCTTAGCATCACCTTTAAAAGCATCATAAGTTTCAACAGTGAATGAAAGAGAGATGGAAAACATTAAAAATAAAAAATAAAAAATAAAAAACCCAATAAATTTTAGTCCTTTTAGTAGTATTATAGATAGATTTACCCTTGTAGGAGTATTCTTCAAGCAACGATGGAACGTACAAGACGGATAAGGTGTCATCATCGACAAGAAGGATTTCGAGGCCTCGTGCAAAGCTAGGGACATTTGTGTCCGGTGGAACAGAAAATTTCTTCAAAAATTCTTCGGCCATTTCGACAACAACAGAACAGTAGTGTGCCTTGAGAAGATTTGAATCCAACGACGATGGTTTTTAGCCGGAAAAGCTTGATACCGGAATGGAAGAGAACAAGCTCAGGAGTACATGTGAAAGGAAAGCTATTTCAGTGGAGAGAGAGAGTGTGAGTGAGAGAGTGAGTGAGCGAGTGAGTGAGTGAGGAGAGAAACAAGTCTTGAATACAAGGAGAAAAAGAAATGGCACAGTACATTTGGCCTACACCTTGTATAGCTAACAACAAGAGCCTTGGACAAAGGCAAATTGAGAAGAAATAAAACCAAAAAATGAGATTAAAAAGAAAAAGAAATCATTATTGGTTTTACTCATTTTGGGGGATCACAATTTGTCTAATAACTGGCCGACACTCGTCAATGACAGACCAATGGCATTGCCTGATTGGGGTGACTTTTATCCAAGTGTACAAGTTCAACCAATTTTTTTCTTTCTTTTTTTTTTTTTTTTTGTTCCTCTTGTTTTCTTTAAGGTAACTGAAATTAACCATGGTATTGCAAACAGCACACTGTTTTTCACAGCCAAAAATAGTGCGGAACTAACAGTAACTAACTTTTTTGCCATGTGGGATTTGAAACAAAATGTAATTTATTATCAAATTATGAAAAGCATCACAAAACCAAATTCATTCTTTCCAAATAGTTAGAAACATACTTAATTTGGCTTCCTATTATGAAGAGCATCAAAAACTTTATTGGATTTCTTTTTCTTACAATTAAAACCTTACGTAGTTTGTTTTCACTTTTTCCTACTTTTAAAAAAGGGATTCTCAAATTTACTAATGAATTTCAGTTTCTCATTTCCAATCATTTAAGTGGCTTAAATTCTAACATACCCGCTATTAATTATTCCTTGTTGTTATAACTAGTAAATTATCATTTAAGGGGCTTAAATTCATATGTCATAACTAGTAAATTATTAACCGTGTGTTTGACATTCTGTCTGAACATCATTAATGAGCACTATATAAAATAGTTTTTTATAGTGTTTTCTTTTGCGGAAAAAAAAAAAAGAATTTAAAATTAGGGTAAATTTGAATGAATATATATATAATAATATACTTGATAAGGACTCGCACTCATTTAAGTAAACTTCCTTCTTCTAAAAAATAATAATGATAATGATTTTTTTATATAGCACTCTATGTATGTCATCAAAGATAACAATGATTTATTTCTCCTTTTATATCTGTACTACGTCGTAGTTTTTAGTGGTTATAGTATTTATAATAATTACGAACAGTTACTTGTGTGATTATAGACACATGTATAAAAGAAAGTTATCGAAGCAATGCTATGAAAAAAATGGAAGAAGGTGGGAAATAGGCCAAAAATTAACCTCTAACATTAAAATTAAATAAAAGAAAATTTTTGGATGATGGTAAATTATATATATATATATAGTAAATAGTGTATTTACGAGTATATTCACGACAAAAATGATCTTAAGAATGTTGTAGTAAATAGAATATTTACGGTAAATATCATATTTATGATCAGTAATTTAGTTATGCAGTAAGTATCTTAAGAATGTTATAGTAAATAGAATATTGCGGTAAATATCATATTTATGATAAGTAATTTATTTATGCAGTATACTTACGATCAGTATGTCACAAATCTATTACCAATAAAATCCCATCAGGTTACGAAAACAAATCTAGGCGTTGATAACATATATGGCCAATATAGTATCATAATTCTAAAGTGGGGGTAAGATAAGATATATCAGAATACCACCTTTATATTCAATAATATCATTTATATATATATATATATATATATTAATGATATTATTGAATAACAGATGATTTATGCATTGATTAATTGTATTATTCTCTATAAATTCTCATATCATGACACCTTTCCTCATTATGTATCGTTATCCAAAATCTGAATTTTGTAAAACCACAAAAACCTTCTCAACTCATCATGATTAAAATATAAAAAGTAAAATTAATATAACATATAGTTATCAAAAATGAAAAACCCACATGAAAAATTAAGCATAAAAATAATAGTAACATCGAGATCAAAAGTATCAAAATAAAAGAGAGCAAAAGATAAATATTATTAAGTTTATCATTTTGATTGCTATTTTTAAGGTTATGGTTGAGGACCCCCACTTAAGGCTAATTCAAGTGATTGAGTGCGTGAGTGTGTAATCTGGAGTTCATATTTTGAACTTTTCATTTCTTCATTGTAGAGTAAAAAAAAAAAATGATGACGAAAAGACTGAGGTGTGCTTTGTAAGATCATCATAAAAGGTTCATAATACCAAACTTATTGCCCAATTTAAAGACGTAGCTGCTAAGACAACAACGCTTTACTCATTCGATTTCAACGATTCTTATACTTAGGATCACATAAGGAAAAGAGGCGATCCGGGAGATTTTTTTTTTTTCCCCCGAAATCCTGATCTTATTCTTGTTGATCACCCGCTTTCCTCTAATTAAATCCTTTTCATTTGAAAGCACCTAAACTGCCACGGCTAAAAGCAGAAAACAAACACGCGCGCGGAACAGGAAATGGAAAAGAATCACAAACATATCATTTGTCAAATGAAAGATTTGAGTAAAGAAGTTTACGACGTATTAAATTTTAATAGATTTCCTTGCTGTTTGTTGTCTGGCAACTTTATATTTAATGCAAGCATTTCACCAAACATAAAATTCAAGAAGATAACTACAAATCTCTTATTCTAAAAGGAAAATATCAGGAAAGATTTAAGTTTTCATTTTCTCACCTTTCCGCCAAATTTCCTTCTAATATCTTCAAGTTTATCTGCTTAAATCTGTTGGCTGTACATTCCTTTAATATCTCATCAAATCCACAAGGATAAATAAATAAAATTAACTAATTAATTATCTAATTTTATTTCCCTCTTTTGAAATTTATAAATGGTATTTCTTCCATACAAGGAGAATAATTTGACGGATTAAATCAAATCAGAAACCAATAATTTGACAGATTAATCTTGTGTGCTATCTCAATTCCATTTCACATGTTGCCAGGATTAAAACCACTGCCTGACCATACACGAAATCTGCTAAATAAGTTCGATAGTTATGGAAATTCCGACATAAAAAAACTATCATCTATGAAAGCAAGAAAGATAAACAGATAAAATTCGATGTATGAGACTCCTTATAAAATCTTAAAAGTACTTGTACGCGGCTCTCTTGCCACTTTTGCAGTCCTGCTCGATCCGATGATTACTTTATCCACAGCCTACAATGATCCAGAAGGTAAAAGTTGTTAGAACTGCAACTAATCTCATTGAAAAACTGCTATATAAAGTGGATAGCATGCACTTTAAGATGGACATGAATTATCAATGTTTGAATGGTTTCTAACCTTTTGATGCAAAATATTATCAAACTCGTGCAACTAATGTTGATTTGCATTCTTCCTATTCAGATTTTTCTTCATCCATTCCAACCTATCCGCATCCAGATTAGGACCATAAATGAAATCACTAAAGTTTGCAGCGTCTTCATCGAGTATTCTCAAAATATCGTCGTACTCCGAAAACAGGTATTGATTCTGGCTTAGTGAAGTTGCATCAGGAGCCGGGTTCATGATCTGATCCAGAGTTTGTATTGCATCACTTGAGTTTATCACTGGTGTGGAATTGACAACTTCATTTGTAACTCTTGACATGCCCGTTGTCACTAATGGCGGCGCAGAATTGAGCGATCCTCTATCTCCAATTGATAACGGGTTCTGGGAATGTAAGATAGAGGCCACATCTTGTAGAAAATCGTCCATGTGATTGAGCAAAATTGGCGAGTCTGGCAAGCGGAGCACACCGGCTGGCCCATAAGGAGAAGGCGCCTTTTCGGGCATGTTAGTTGAGCTCGATATGTTCATTTCAGATGCTCCAGTATAGGTTGACACGAAGGGAGAAGGCGCCATGGGAGACGCATAGCTTGAATATGCCAATTTCGTTTCAGGTACTTGAACACCGGTTGGCAGGTAGGGAGGAGGTGCACTTGGGGCTGCATAACTCGAATTCGCTAATTTCAATTCTGATACTCTATTATCCGCTGCCACATAGGGAGTAGGCTCAATTGGAGGCGCGTAACTCATCAGTAAATTCACTTGAGGCACTTGAGTCCCGACTACCATGTAGCGAGAAGGTTCCCTTGGAGCTGCGTAACTCGAATTATGCAAGTTCATTTTGGATACTTGAGCATTGGCTACCACATGGGGAGAAGAAGCCAACGGAGGCACATAACTCGGATTGGCTAAGTTATTTTCCATATAGGTACATGGTCCCCTTAAAGGCACATAACTCAAATTTTCTGAACTCACTTGCGAAGCTTGAGTACCGGCTGACACATAGGGAAAAGCTGCCCTAGGAGGTGCATAGTTCAGATTTGGTAGGTTCAACTCAAATTCTTGAGTGCCGGCCGGCAAATAGGGAGAAGCCGCCCTTGGAGGTGTATAATTCGAATTTGGCAAGTTCAACTCTAATGATTGAGTATCGGCTAACACATCGGGAGAAGCCACCCTTGGAGGTACATAATTCGAATTTGGCAAGTTCAACTCTGATGCTTGAGTATTGGCTGACACATAGGGAGAAGCCGCCCTTGGAGGTACATAATTCAAATTTGGCAAATTAAACTCTGATGCTTGAGTACCAGCTGACACATGGGGAGAAGCCGCCCTT
>CM046385.1:7933929-7966178 GCA_025413485.1 Ficus microcarpa | reverse complement strand
TTGTTATCTCAGTTCTTTGAGGAAATTCGCACGCCAAGTGGCAGATAGCACTTTCAGGTTCCTTCTAAGGCCTCGAGTTCAAGACTCTGAATCAGATGTTTTTTCTTGTTTGAAAGTATGTTCTATCAAGTACTTTGCATTCAGGTGATTCTTTTCTGAAATTTTGTATGCATTTGTAAATACTTTTACAGGAATGAATTGCTTATAACCATTTCTGTTTTTTTTATTACAGAATACCACTTCGGGCTCCTCCTACTATGTCTATTGTTGATCATAGTAAGACTAGCTTCTCCCGAGAAGGATTTATTTTATCCTTGTCTCTTGAAGATGGGCATGTTGGATATGGTGAGGTTAGTGTTGTTCTCTCGCTGCATGCATGTGTTTGGATTGCAATAGGCATCTCAAGGAAATCTTTTTTTTACAACCTTGAAATAATGGCGTACTTGATACATGCTTGATTCCTGATCCCTATCCTATAAACAAAAATTTGGGTTTCTTATTTCTCCTTGCTTTTGTACTATGTTCCTCACTGAAACCCCCGACCACCTGGGGACAAAGGGAAAGAATTAAATATTTATAAACTTTTAACCCTTCATTAGTCTTATTAACAGGTTTCTCCCCTAGACATCAGTAGAGAAAACCTGAGAGATGTAGAGGAGCAGCTGCGGTTTCTTCTTCATCAAATGAAAGGGACTGAAATTAGTTGCTTCCTGCCTCTGCTAAAGGGTTCATTTTCCTCTTGGATATGGACCAACTTGGGAATTCCGGTAGGTATATTAAAAAATATGGCTGTTTCCGGTGCAAAATAACTAAATACTTAAAAGGAACTGGGTAATTATATTAGCTGCTTAATGTCGTCTATTTTTGGTAATTGTACAGCCATTATCAGTCTTTCCAAGTGTCAGATGTGGTTTGGAAATGGCTATTCTCAATGCCTTAGCAGCAAGACAAGGTCTCGACCTTTTAAGCCTACTCCATGTCCCAAATGATGAAGAGGCATTACCTGAAGCATCGTCAAAAGTTAAAATCTGTGGCCTTGTTGATTCTGACGGGGCACCCACCGAGGTAGCTGATACTGTTGCAACACTTGTTAAAGAAGGTTTTTCAGCAATAAAGCTGAAGGTCAGTTTATGTTACCAATAACAATTCTTGATACCCTGCATCATCAACTTGACAAATAGGAAGGAGTGGATCAGATTAAATTATTGGTTGGCATGTTAGTTATGATGCTTCAACTAGTGAACAGGTAGCTCGTTGGAGAAGTCCCACTCAAGATGCTGAAGTTATACAAGAAGTAAGAAAGAAGATTGGACACCAGATTGAGCTTCGTGTAGATGCCAACCGGAACTGGACCTATCAAGAAGCTATCCAATTTGGTTCCTTAGTGAAGGATTGTTATCTGCAGTATGTCGAGGTATATCTCATATATAGTTAATGCACAGAATCTAGTGCAAGTAATGATGATGGATGATAATAATGTGCATGCCTTGTTGTTTCTATTATCCTTTGAGCCTGCCAGTTATGCTTTCTTCTTGACTATTCAATTTGTACTTCTTCTTCTACCTTCATTTGATTTAGGAGTTTTGATATTTTTCTTCGTGGTTTTTTCTTTTGGCATATTTGTCTTTTCTTGTGTTTTTTATCTGTCAGCTTGTAGATTAACTATAGCCCGTCAAATTCATGCATTTCAGGAACCTGTTAAGGATGAGGCTGATATTATCAGGTTCTGTAAAGAAAGTGGGTTGCCTGTGGCATTGGATGAAACCATTGATCGTATTCAAGAAAATCCACTGAATACACTAATGAAATATACTCACCCAGGAATAGTTGCTGTTGTAAGTAATGATTTCTTTCTTAGTACAAGTACTATATATGCATAAAATATTTTTTTGTGTCATCAGCATATTTCTTCTGGCAACAACTATTTTATTGAGTCACATCTAAAGTTTTTCTAGGTAAAAATGCATCAAGCCGACCATATACAGCCTGTGTATATTTCCATAATACAAGTAATCAACTTTTACTTGCACAGGGCTGTTTTATGTGGTTTCCCTTTATTTTCTGCAGGAGGTAAGATACAAGCTTTATGCAGAAGGATTACTATTTGGCCAAATTAAGCCACTATGCCATTTATGGATTCAGTAATTAGTTGCTCTTTTAATATCAACATCAATTTTCTTGTCAGTAGTTACAATATGCCATGGAAAAACAGAAGAATAAATACAGCATAAAAATTGATAGGGCCGCATGAAATCCTAAAACAATCAAGTAATGGTTTACATCTGTATTTTACCTGCTATTTTGATGGCAAGTGAAAATGTTGTTAGTTTCTTTCAGGTTTGGATTCTAATATTGGTTATTTTTCAGGTTATAAAACCAAGTGTTGTTGGTGGCTTTGAGAATGCAGCATTGATAGCCCAGTGGGCTCAACAACATGAGAAAATGGCTGTCATTAGCTCTACGTTTGAGAGTGGCCTAGGCTTGTCAGCATACATTAATTTCTCATGTTATCTTGAGCAGAAGAATGCAGAGATATGCAAATTAATGAACAATAAAATGGGCCCAGCTGTAGCGCATGGTCTAGGGACATACTATTGGCTTAAAGAAGATGTAGCTACAACTCCTCTCAAGATAAGTTGCAATCCAGATAGCGGCTTTGTAGAAGCATCAGTTACTGATGCCAATCGACTTCTGCAGTCATTTCACATTAATCATCAGATAATTCATGGAGACTACACAGGAGAGGAAGTTCGGAGATACCAACATCCTGTGGATTTAAATGGCATCTCTTATCACATCAATGTTCAGGAAACTGGACATATATCTCATGTTAGTAGCAATAACGGACTTTCAACGTATATTTCTCTGTTTTTCTTTGCATGTTTTTATGTGTGTGCTCATGTCTCATGTGTTTCCGCTCTCTTGGCATTTAAAAGACGCGTTCACTGGAACAAAATCTGGAACCTGTCACTTATTGCTGCAAGAGTCAGTTGACTAACTTGTTTGCTATCGATTAAAATAAGGAGACATAGTTGCTAGCGATATAGTTCCTTTGGCACTTCTGGTTAATCCTAGTTCTGCTGTTATACTACATGCTTACATTTGCAAAATCAAAACTGATGCAGGACAATGTACTTGTATTTCTTCATGGATTTCTTGGAACCAGTGAAGACTGGATTGCGATAATGAAAGCTGTTTCAAGAGCAGCAAGATGTATTTCGATTGACCTTCCCGGACACGGGAGTTCACGGATACAAACCCATGGTGATGAGAATGCTAGACTGGAATCGAGCTTGTCGATTGAGGTACTTGCAGATGTAATAAGCAGACTGGTACATAATATTACACCAGAGAAAGTTACTGTTGTAGGATACTCAATGGGTGCAAGGATTGCATTGCATATGGCACTGAGGTCTTCCGACAAGGTACTTAAATAAATATCAAGATATGCATTGGTAATTAAAATTTCGCTTATATGCTTGAATCAAATGAGAAGAAATTTTCATCTATTATGAAGGTCAATGGAGCTGTAGTAATATCGGGAAGTCCTGGGTTAAAAGATGAAGTGGCAAGAAAAATACGTAGAGCCGTAGATGATTCTCGAGCACGGTTACTTGTTTCATATGGTTTAGACCACTTTCTGGACTCCTGGTATGCTGGACAAATGTGGAACAGGTGATTTTACTTATTTATTCTTTTCCTGCCTGGTTGTCCTGATTGTCATATTTAACTGTTCAACTAAAATATTCGAACTTTGGTACATGTGGTGGTTGTTACATTGGGCAGCTTAAGAGAACACCCCAAATTTAATCAAATAGTATGTAGCCGCCTCCATCACCATGATGACGTGCCTAGTCTTGCAAAAGTCCTGTCTGATTCAAGCATTGGAAGGCAGCTGTAAGTTCATTTCTTTTCGAGTTTCATTTTAAATCATTTCTCTCTTTTGTTTTAAATCATATTCCTTCTATGCAATGCAGCAGCTAATTGTTTGCAGTATAAAAATCGTAAAGGCTCTTGTTTGGTATTGCGGCATTGTGCAAATCTGCGGATATTGACATAAACTTAATTTTGTTTTGAAGTCCCATTGAATATGCTTCAAATGTTGCTGTGAAATTTCTTCATCTCTTTGCTCCTCCTTATTCATTGAATAGCAACCTGTTAGCATAAAATTTCAATGTCTTTGTGTCAAATTCGTGGCCACATCCCATTTCTATTGTTTCCATCTTTAAGCCAATGCAATCCCTCTAATATTGAATTCTAGGTTCTTTTCTTGTTATAAACCATGATCTTGAACTAGCTTTCCTGGAAATTCATTGGCACCATGAAAATTCTTATCTTGGTAGTTTTCGACATTCTATTTCAGTTCTCTTCTCCTGCTTGTCCATACATCCTCAATAAACCACAGAGTATGACGTGTAGTTTTTTTGCATAGCAGGCCGTTGTGGGACGACTTGAAGCAGAGCAAAACACCGCTTTTAATAATTGTTGGAGAAAAGGATGAGAAATTCAAGAGAATAGCTCAAGATATGTCGTATGAAATTGATGGCGCTAGGGAGACTGGAAATGGCCCGCCTTGTACTATTTGTGAAATGGTTGAGATACCAGACAGTGGGCATGCCGTACATCTAGAGAACCCTCTTCCTGTCATCACTGCTTTAAGACGATTCGTGACGAGACTCGAACCGGACTCCAATGCGGTCTGAAGGTTTCTTCAGACAAGAATTATCTATTGCAATACAATATTTGGATTTGATATTCTCAATTAAATAGTTGCTTATTGTTTAGCAATGTGCTTCTATTTTTTGTCTGTAAAAAGTTCAAAGCTTTTGAAGTTTTTTTAATGTTTCTTTTGCCTACAAATGGAAATACTTGCTATAAAAAAATTAAAAAAAGGAAAAGAAATACTTGCAGTAAAATTAGGAAAACAGAGCTTATTAACGTCCAATAAAGAAAAGGAAATCTTAGGTCAGCCTCATGGAGGACAAAGAAACAAGATTCTAATTTGAGATTACAGAGATTTTTTTTTTTTTTTTGTTGGAAAAACAATTACAGAATTGCGCAGCCTAATTTGACCTCTAAGTAGCTCTGGAGTCTACTGAGTGCTAGTATGATACAATTCTTTTACAATATGCACACAAACCAGTCATATATATATATATATATAGGAATATAAACACATAAATACACACCCGTTGAGAGAAGCAGCTAGCATCGGGAGATTATTACATTCTAACTAAGTTGATACCGACTAAACCTCCCTCCAGCGCCGATCAACTTGCTTATTATTATTAAAATAGAAAGGAAAGATACAAAGAGTCAAAACTCAAAAGGCAAGCTTACTAACACAAAGCCGCTCTCCTAATTCGAAAAACAAGGGAACCATGAGCCACGCCAAGATGGCAACTCCTACGGTCATAGACACGACGGCCAACAACAGGCAACACCTCGCCAGTCTCGGGTATCTTCGGCGTAAAGGGATGGTCATGAAGGATCCAAAGAAGGAGAAATTGAGGGACAAGATAAAAGCGTGGAACGAAGACGGCCTGTTCTTGAAAATGATGGTGGGAACCCAGTTCCCATCTATCTTCTGGTAAGGTAATTGGATGAGAACAAGAACTGTGGCTACTGATATCCATAATATTAACTTCTCCAGTACTTGGGATTCTTTGTATGGAATATTTCCATACTTATCCATGGGTTGAGAAGCAAAAAATTGTCCCTTCATGGAGCTTGTACCCTCTGGTGATGAGAGGAATTAGGTTTGCAAATTCATATAAAAGTAGCTTACATCTGCTGACCTCTTCTCTTTCTTTCGCGTGTTGACTTCTTGCTTATATATATATATTTATATATATTTATATATTCTTATCGTATCGTAGAAGGTAATACAGTGTTTTCTGTTTCTTTATGGTCAAGGTAATTAATAGACCGTATGGTTTTAATTTTGGTACACACATACGTTTATATTTACTTAAATTTTTTTCAATATGGTACCGATAGTTTTAAAATGTTCATACGTAATTATGCGTGATTAGCTGCATGACCAATTCTTTTGACTATCAAACTACAATATTGCAAGAATAGTTCTGTTCTCAACTTCTACCATATTTGATCTATAATTTACATCGAGAATCTTTGAATTTCAAAACTGTCATTATAATTGTAGTAGTAACATTAATATTATTTCATTGTGCATAGTGTGAGCATGCGTTTGGTGCATGGGTTGAAACTAAATTTTTTAGGTTGAAATTGAGTTGAATTAAATGTGCATTTGGTGAAGCATTTGAATTGTCAAAATTAAAAAGTGTAAAAACTTAAAATGCCTTTGGCTAAAAAAAAAAATCATTATGGAGCTTATTTCGTTCATCTTGAAATTCTATGCAATTAAAAAAAATTCCTTCCATTTAGACTTGCATATGCAAAATGATGAACTTTAGAAGTTTGAATTATAAAAATTGTGAATAGTGAAACTGATATTGACTTTAAAAAAAAGATAAAAATAAATTGATTTTTTTGATTTTGGATTGAATTGGACCTTAGGTCCAAATAAATACTAAATGCCGACCTACATGCCTGGTGAGTAAAGCATGTGTGTGTATATATATATATATATGGATATGTACATGTGTGTGTTAAGATATGCAGTTTATAACTCTTATTTGATAAAAATAAATAAAAACACTTCAAAATTTCGAACTTGAGCTCCTATTAAGACATCTCCCCTCACACCTATTGGGTTGTAAAGCATGCATATATAGTCAGTTGTTTTTTAAATATAAATGGAGAGAAACTATATAAAAGTTTAGCACATCAAAGGAAAAGACACATTATATAAAGAAATTCAGAAACCGACAATAAAGGTTAAAAAAAAAAAAACTAGGAATCTAATCAAAGGACCAAGGTTTGGGATACATAAAGTAACTTGCTTAAGCTCCAAGTTTCTTTTTTTATTTTTTATTTTAATTTTTTTTTTGAGACTTAAGCTCCAAGTTTCGATTTCAATAATTTGCACTATTTCTGCATTTATCTTGATTATTAATGACTTAGACTTTGTTTGTCTCATCATCTCATTCCAACTCAAACGATATTTATTTTTGTCTTTTTCTCAAAAAGTTTTTTATCTTTTTTGAAAATTTAAAAAAATTTACTATTATAACTAAAATATTTCAACTCAAACTAACCAACTAAATAAACCCTTGGACTTTGAGACCTCATGCTGTTAGTTGGAATAGGACGTTACAAGAGTTCTCTTTCATTTTTTCTATTATATATATATATATATATATATTTTAGAGTGATAATTCTGTCTTGGCAGCTTTGCTAGTTGGTCCAATTACCTTACAGATTTTTAATATTAGGCCTGTATGTATGCGTCAATCGTTTTCGCGTCTACAAGCAAACAGTTGGCAGCCACAATTTTCCATGTAAATTCCGGAACGTAACTGTCTTTGCCTTAATTTGTTTATTAAAAAAAAAACTGTCTTTGTCTCAATTAAATTTATGGAGTAACTGACGTGATAATACAGATTAAAGGGGTTTCCTATTGACCAAGGAAAAAGAATAAAAACCAGATTATGTATCGTGCGCAACAAGTAAATAAATTAATTAATCTTGTCTAGATTCGAGAGAAAATCAACTCAATTATTGTTTCAATAATAAATCAACGGACAGAGCATAGCTGAGTTATCAATCTAATCCGAAAACAGAAACGTTTGCCCTGGTCTATGCAAGTATAAATTAAAAAATATATATGTACATATGTAAATATATATCTAGAAAAAAATGCTTTTTTTCTTCTTTGATAGAAAAATGACTTTTTGACTACCCATGTACCACACACCTGTATGTATCTAGGATAAACTATATGGCGCAGAAATTACTATATATTGATCGTATTACGATAGTTCTTGTCCCGCCATTAGTATTGCATAAATTAATTTCAGTTTGTCGTAAAAGATGAGGCAAATTATTTAAATTTTATACGATCCAGTAACTTTAAGAGATGGGATTGCGAAAGACTTTAAGTTAAGTTTGCGTTTGGTTCACTGATTGGAGATAAAAATTTTAAATTAGAATTAAATAATTTTTAAAAATTAATTATAATTTTTATTAATTAAAAAAAAAAGAAATAAAAAAAATATAATTTAGTTAAATAAAAATTAAATATATTTATGACTGAGGACTGAGGACTGATTCAAAAGTGTTGATCACGCAACGTGTGGTGCATAGCTACTATTCCAATGGGAATATTCACTTTGACTTTACTTGTATTTATTTTCCCGAGGTTTTTCAAAGGAAAACGAAAATGATTAATTTCTTTTTTGATTCTTGAATTATTGGTACAATCGTATTTTAATTTCTGAATTTTAAAATGTCAAAAATTTTTTTTTTTTTTGGAGCTATATTAGTTTGTTCCAGAATTGTCGTGGGTTCCAAAGTATCGTTAAAAAAGAAGGGCATATAGTTATCACATAAACATCATAAGTACTTAAATTAAAATTTTTTCTGTTATTTTCGCGTTTTAGAATCTTTTGTTAATTTTGGATTTCTATTTTTGAAGCTGTAAATCCTAACATACGTGATCTTAGCATAGCGTCTACTTTTTTTTAATAGTGTTTTGGTCCAAGGATTATAATTGTAAGACAAATTGATAATTTGAGAGTAATGAAATTTAGATATTTAAATATCCGCTTGAATCATCGATAAATACTCCCATATAGTGGGAACACTCGGAACCTTCCCACATAAACAGGAAAGAGAGACACATCAACAGGCCATCCAGGAAATTTCTCACACCGTTGATTACGCAACATCCCACATCATGATATTACTAGGTGTTTTCCAATGAGAATATACCACCTAAATAACGCATGTGAGAAGAACATTATCCCATTCACCCATCCTACGCCGAATAGTTCACTTGACTATATATAGTCAAGCTCAATTTACATATATATATATATATATATATATCTTCTATTCTCTGTGTGTGTGTATATAAATATCCATATAAATCCTCTGTATAGCCTGGAAAATACGAACAAAGCAATCCCCAATCAGCTAGCTAGGTACTCACCAGTTAATTAGAATATGTAGTAGTATCAGTTTAGGAAGCCATAGCCAAAGTACCATTGTGATCCTTGGAAATTCAAGAGTAGTATTCTTATCATGCATGAATACAACCACATCCTAGTCAGGCAATGCAACCTTCACCCCAAGCCGCCCGGATGCCTCCGGTCTCTGTTGATTGCCATGAAATTGATCTCTCCGGCACTACTGGACCGCCGCCAGGTGCACGAGCCGGTACCGGTCCCTCAGCCATACCCCACCATGAACCTTCCGAGGTCGGCTTCGAGTCTCAGGCTGGGTCAGTTGATGTCTCCTCCTCCTACCCCACCCTAACTAGCCCACACCCACATTTCCCCTCTCCATTAGTAGTCTCCCACCTTTCAAATTCACCTCCACCACTACAGGTTTACATTACTAGTACCAGTCCACATATCAAAGCTAAACGCCACTACTTTAAGAGACCATCGTTTATAGCTCACAGATTCATCGAACACCAGCACGTGTGTCATAATTCAATTGCAAGCTCAGAAAATGCTCGAAACGACGCAAAAGATGGAGACGAGAGTAATTCCATCATACAAGTTCTGCGAGAGGAGCAACTCGGGAGAAACATCTTTCTACTCTGCATCCCGATCGCCTCCGGCTTCGTAACGTACTACAACCCAACCGCCATACGCCTTCACGGTCGTTTGGTTATGCTGGTTGTGACTATCGGAGCCACCAGTATCTGGATCGGGCTACTCCTGCGCAAGGTGTGGCCCAGAGTGGCCCCTGCCCTGGAACTTCTTGGAGTTGGGCTTATGCTGGTTGCCCTTTTCGGATACCTCGCTTTGCATCTTCCTGGAAACTTTTTGTGGCTGCCCGTGCTATGTCTGGTTCTCTCTCTAGTACCTCTCGGAGTCGCCTTCTTTCGCCGAGAGAAGCCACCTGAAATCGAAGCAGACGTCCCTGCAGCTTTCGGTCTCGCATAGCTTGCGGAAATTGCTCCTCTTATGGACTTATAGCTAGTGCCACTAGGCCTAGCAATTTCTCTAGTCCCTCTGTAACTTATACCTTTCAGCCTATGTAAGTGGTTTGTTGAAGTCTGGATTTATGATCTTGTTGAAGTCTGGCCTATGGTCGAGGTCATCTTCACACTTTTTTTTTTTTTTTTTTTTAAGGTGTGTCTTGTTATATGTACAATATATGTATGTTTCGGTTCACCTGTACGCTTTGATATTAAATAAATTGAAGGTGAAAGTTATGTAGTTGATACATTTTGCAAGAACTATCCAAGGTTAGCTTTCCATTAGTACTAGCAAGCTAGTTTTGCTCCGTCGAGATACTTTCAAAAACTTTTGGTAAGTCGGGTGCATTGTATTTATCTAAAAATAATAAAATGTTTGGTAACATATATACATTGGATAATTTAGTATGAAATTAAAAATTGACATCCTATAGTAATTATGACATCTAACAAAAAAAAAAACTATGTATTGGATCGTATAACACAATTTAAGTACCCGAAAGACCATTATTTGAATATCAAAGACTGATACCAGGGTTGAAGTTTGGGAACACATCCGGAACAGGAGTTAGGGGTCTAGGGGCGGAGACTTGGTTGGGATTGGGGTCGGTGTTAGATTTCGACATAGAGTTACTGTCAAGATCTAAGAATAGGGTTGGGATTAGAGTAAAGAGCCAATTTAGGATTCGAGACTGGTAACAATATTGAGATCTGGGACAGGGGTTAGGTTCGGGGTTAGAAATTGGGCAGCGGGTTGTGATTTGAGAAAGGACAAGGGTTGGAGGTGCCTTGGTCGAGATAAAAGGATCAAGGTCAAGATCAAAACCAGGATACCAAATATGAGTTAGGATTGAGATACGGGATCAGGTTAAGTTCTAGGACTAAGATAGAAATCAGGATTTGAGGAGCGGAACCAAGATTGAGATCTGAGGCAAGAGTTTGGTTTCAAAACTGAATAGCGGTTAGACTTTAGGACTAAGATCAGGACTTGGGACCCTTGTCTAGGATCAAGTACCGGGGATCGGGTTCGAGATTTGGGACAAAGACAAGACTCAAGATCTAGAACCCATAATCGAGGTTAGGATTAGGGACTATGACCGAAGTTGGGATTCGGTATAAAGGCCGAGTTTAGAATTTAGGACCGAAGTCCGTTTTTGGGGATCGGGCTCAGTAGGTTGGGGTTCCCTGGACTCAGATCCCAACCTTGACCAATCTCGAATCACGAACTACTCCCAAACTCCCACCCCCATCCTGTAAATTGGCCCTGATATCGAAACCCGACTTTGGTTCCTGAACCACCCTGTCCCTAGCCATAGCCCAATAATCTGACTTGGTCCAGGTTCTAGTTCCAAACCCAGGTCCCAGCGCTAACCGCGATGCTTAACTCAAGCATGAAAACGTACTGTTTTGAATAGGGTAATTTCTACCGTTATCAGCTGTAAAATGTTGTTGGCTTCATGGTCTGGTTTGATAGATGGCATTTTTGTTTTCCAAGACTAAACATCATAAAAACGGAACATCTCAAAAACCAAGAATAACATGGACTAACGACGACAAATTGAAATCAGAAAACGAAAGAAGGAGTTCACTAACACCAAAATTATAGAGTTACATAGCTCAAATATCTACGAAGTTTAAAGTAGTAAGTAGGAGCGATCATGACAACTAATAAGGTTGTATTATACAGATAATCACTAGGATCTAATTACTTCGTTTACAACACACACATGACGTATACAAAAACATATAGACACACGTATATAACATTTAAAACAAAGCCGCTCCCAATTTGAAAATCAGCAAGGGTACCATGAGCCAAGCCAAAATTGCAACTCCTACGGTCATCGACACCACGGCCAACAAGAGGCAACACCGGGCCAGTCTTCGGTATCTTTCGCGTAAAGAGATTGTTATGAAAGAACCGAAGAAGGCGAAGTTGAGGGACAGGATAAAAGCGTGGAACAAAGAAGGAGAGTTCTTAAATACGACGGTCGGAACTGGATTCCCGTCTATCTTCTGGTAGGGCAACTGGACAAGTCCCAATACTGTTACCACTGATGCCCATAATATCAGCTTCTCTACGTGGCCGGTTTTTTCTTTGTACGGATTATTCCCATACATCTCTGAGGGCTTAGAACCAAACATGTCCCTTCATTGAGTTTGTTGTCCTCTCTGGTTCATTAGCTTTGTAAACCATATAAATTTTAATGCTTTTAATTAGCTAATTTTTTTGTTTGACATTTTTGTTTTTTTAAAATTTGGTCCACGTGATGACTTTTCTGTTATTCTTATCATATAAATGATGTATATCAAGTGGGTGACATATCGTTTTATTTATTTATTTATTTATTTATTTTGTTTTAATAAAAGTTATAAAAGAATTTGACATGTATTGGTAATTTATAATTCCAACTTCCAAGCATATATATGGTCCGTTTGGAGCTCAAACTCAAATTTATGATTTAAACTTAAATTTTTGTCTTTTTTTGAAAAAGTTTTTTGTCTTTTTTAAAAAAAAATTTTGTCTTTTCTAAATAGTCAACAAAAGTTATTATTCAAACTTAAAAATTTCAACTCAAACTCATTCACCAAACGGGCCCATAGTTTACATATGTGCGTCTGCTACATGAACTTGACCATTCTTCTGATGATCGACCAAACAATTACAATACATGATACTAGTCCCATTTTTGACTCGTAAAGTATTTACATTTTACTCTATATATTATCTACTTTCATTCTATCTCGCTCAGACTTTTGGTTTGAAATCTAAAATTGTTTTTATTTATGTTATTAAATGAGAGTCATAAACTTTATATCAAAGAATAATAATAGCAACAATAATTGTACTTCCAGAATAATTCAGGGTTTGTTTGGTTGGTTAGTTTGAGTTGAAATATTTTAGTTGTAATAGTAAATTTTTTTGAATTTTCAGAAAAGACAAAAAACTTTTTGGGAAAAAGACAAAAACTTTTTGAGAAAAAGACAAAAAAAGTACAGTTTGAGTTGAAATGAAATTGCCAACCAAACGCACCCTCAATCTTAGAATTATAGCATGAGGACGCTTACTACCACGCATGGGCTGTAAGGCATTCAAAGTCACGTGCTTAAGCTCCAAGTCTTTGGATTCAGAAAATTATCTTAAACGACTTGGACTTTTGGACATTGATGCTTAAAGATTGAATAGGACCTTAGATTATTTGTCTTATATATATATATATATATATATACATATTTCAATATTGTCTATAATTTTCTCTGGGCAGCTTGCCAGATAGTTCAACTACCTTACAGAATAATTTTTATATTATATAGGCCATTTATCTATCGTTTTCACGTCTACAAAGCAAAGAGTCGGCAGGGAAATTTACTATGTGAAATTTCTAACATTTTCAATTTACTCGGCTATCTTCTAGAACGGGCTGTTATAACCTTTTCCTTACAGGAGAGAAACGACTAGCTCCATGTGCAGTAGAAAGACAAAGATTCCCTTCTAGAAGGAAATAATTAATATTCTCATACTGTACTTCACTACCAAAAGTCGAATAGAAATAATGATGCCAACAAAAAACAAAAAACAAAAAGGACACGGAAGTCGGTATAGATTGCTGATTCCCTTCTATTTAAAAAAAAAAATTTGTAAGAACCGAGTTGAATAACTAATTGTACTAGTGTACGTAGCAGCCCTGAATCCAAACAGATCATAACCATCAGTATGCCCGGTACTAACTGGTTCATTAGGCTCCGGTCTAAAACAAAACTAGGAACTAGCCTCTTCAACAAACCACCTGATCATCATGATCGTGATCATGATTGTAACGCAGAATCATCTTCTCAAGCTGTCCAGATCAACATCACTCCAGTAACACTTGGCGTTTGTGACTCCGGTTATCCCGACAGATCTACGGTTGCAGATCACTCAACCTCAACTCACACTGAACCTTCCCTGCAGGTCACCGTCCAATCTGAGAACGGGTCTTCTGATGTCCCCTCCTCCTTATCCGCCACAGTATCTTCCTCGCAACCGCCACACAAAACGAAGAGCTGGTTAAAGACGATAAAATCAAACATTAAAAACATTGGTCACAGAATATCCTCAAAACATCTTATAACTCCTATCCCAACAATCCCTCAAAGTTCCCAGCAGGCGATCAATAGTATTAATGATCCTGATGATCATCCTATCGTACAGGTTTTCCGCGAAGAGCAGCTCGGAAGGAACATATTTGTCTTGGCCATCCCCATTACCACGGGCTTCATGGCGTATAACAACCCCGCGTCCATGTCTTTGGTGGGGGGCTTGGCGGCGGCGGCTCTCTCTGTTGGATCGGCGGCAATATGGAACGGCATTTTGTTGAGGAAGGCATGCCCTAAGGCTTCCAATGCGTCGGAGTTGCTGGGGGTGGCCCTCATGCTGGTAGCCTTTTTCGGCTACCTTTGTTCTCATCTGCCGGAGGGCTATCTCTGGCTGCCGGTGCTGTGTTTGGTTGCATGCCTGGTGCCGCTCTGCATCGCCTTCTGTGGTTGCAAAGAGAATGCTCGTGAAAATCATGGAGAAAATGATCTTGTTCCTGCTGCGTTACCTGTGTGATGATTTGAGGTTGTCTCTATAAACTGAATTAAGGGAATGTAACTAGTTATATTTGTTGGTCATATTCTTGTATATATTTTGTTTTTGAACTAGAAAAAATATACATAAACTCTACAGTTTGTGGTTGAATCATGCAAAGATTTATTGCTAGACTATATTTATTTTGAGGGGTGTTTCAGTAAATAATTTGGTTCAAATCAGTAAACTGATTTCATGAAAAAAGTAACAGAAAGGACCACATCATATTTAAGCATTCAAGTGATTTCAGCTTAAAAATAAAAAAGAACAGAAAATGTTAGAAACATAATAATTTGAGGATCAATGGAACAATTTACTCTTTAAAATTAATACTCTGCAACGCTCACTTTAACAACACAAATTGCAAGCAAAATAGGTTCCAAAAAAGTTAAAAGTTAAATTTTCTTTGTCTTTATGATTATTTTTTGACTCACAAAGTGGTATCATATTTGGATATTAGAAAATATTGTCAAATTACAAATATTAATTGCTGCGAATCTGTTATTCTCGTTTTTTTTTTTTTTTTTTATAAATAATTTCTTAAAGGTGTTGACCTCAAATGTTTAGGTTAAATGAGTGCCTTCATATTTAAAGCAAAATAAAAAGAATATTAGTGCAGTTGTAATTGACCACTTAAATGTACATAAACATATATATTTGAGTGTCCAAATTAACGTAAGAAACAAAAGCGTTGACTTACCTTGAGTTGCGAACTGTTAAGCACAAAATTCCCCCATGTTATTAGTGTCAAATACGCGATAATGATTAATGTCCCGTGCATATATGCTCTGTCGGTCGTTAAGCCAATAAAATCCTTCTAATATATTAAATCCGAGGTTCTTTAGCTTAATAGAAACTATGATCTTGAACAAGCTTTCCTAGCATTAATTCAGTGTCACCATAAAAATAGATATAGTTAATTATCGTATCTTGTAGTCTTCAACATTCTATTTCAATTCTCTTGATCTCCTGCTTTCTCTCTACATCTTGGCAGGCCGTTGCGGGACTGACTCCAAGCAGAGCAAAACACCGCTTTTGACAAATGTCGGAGAAAAAGATGAGAAATTGAAGGGTCCCTTTGGTGAATGAGTTTGAGTTGAAAATTTTAAGTTTGAGTTTAAAATTTTTGTTCACTTTTCGGAAAAAGACAAAAACTTTTTAAAAAAAAGACAAAAACTTTTTCAGAAAAAGATAAAAACTGAGATGAAAAAGTACAGTTTAAACTCGTGAGCCAAACGGAACTGAAGAGAACATAGCTCAAGATATGTCCTATGAAATCGATATAGTTCTATGGAGACTGGAAATGGCCTAGCTACCGATATTTGTGAAGTACTGTTTTGAAATACCAGACAGTTGGCATGCAGTCTATCTGGACGCCCCTCTTTCCGTTGTTAGGGCATTGAGGCGATTTTTGACAAGACTTGGGGACTATTTTGAGCATTAATTTCAAACGGAATTTTCAAATTGTTTTTTTCCTACCCTTAAAAAATACATTGATTTTACTATTTACATATTCAAATATCTATTTTTCACTTTAAAAAAACTAAATTTAAAAGTTCATCACTTTCTTATTTCATGTCAAAATGAGATTATTTTTTTAAAAAGAAATTCCATGAAATGATGAGAGAAATGAAATTATATTCATATTGCTATTTTTTTTTTTTCAAATACATTTCAAGTTTTACAACTTTTGACTTCAAACAGTACATTTTTCAACTAAACACACATTTTCAAAACTCGATTTATTTCCTATCAAAACATTTCAAAAATCCCAACTCCAGTTGTTTAAAACTCAACTTAGCTTTATAAAGCTCTAAGTTGTCTAAAATATTAGACTTCTATTACTAAGTTATTTTTAAAATGTATTTTAATAACTCTATAAAATAGAGTTATTTTACCACTTTTAAGCTTATATTTTTGTTATAATTTTATTATTTCTTTTATTTTTTCCCCAAATTGTGTATGTTAATTGTGTTAATATGGTTAAAAATAGCAATTTAGAGCTAAAATATTATTAAAGATTTAGGGCATGTTTGTTTTTAAGTTTATTTTAAACTAAATTGTACTTTTTTCATCATGATTTTTTTATTTTTCTAAAAAAAATTGTCTTTTCTAAAAAATTTTTTTTGTCTTTTTTGAAAAATTACTATTAAAATTTAAAAATCTTAAACTAAACTCATTCACCAAACATCCCCTTAAAAATTACAAGAGGAAATTCTGAGAGAATTTTCCCCACTCGCAGACTCCTTCTCGTCTGCCCACATGCATTTCTGGCCATTGGATCATTTCAGTAGTAGCTCCAGATTGTGAGTGCACGATACTCACCTAGCCAGGTGCGTCTGCTATTGCATGTCAGCGTATCTAGTGAAATGCTGGATCTAGTGTGGCGCATCTTCGCGCTTGCCAACATTTGCGCATCACCTGTCCTCGTGGGCCCCCAAGCCTGACTGGTGTTAGGCTTGTTGCAGTCGAGAAAAAGAAAAGAAAAGAAATTAAAAAAAAGGGAGACAAGAAAGTTGGCAGCTCGCTTGAATTCTCAATAAACATTCTTTGTATAAACCACGCGTAGTTTTTTGTATAGCTAGGCCGTTGTGGGACTCACTCGAAGCAGTGCAAAACACAGCTTTTGATAATTGTCGGAGAAATAGATGAGAAAGTCAAGAGAACATAGCTCAAGATTTATATGTCCTGTGAAATTGATGGTTCTTGGGAGACTGGAAATGGGCCAGCTAGCAGACGGTGGGCATGCAGTCCATCAAGAGAACCCTCTTCCTGTCATTGGGGCATTGCGCGATTTTTGACAAGACTTGAAGCCGTTTGGGCCATTAATTTCAGGTCTGAGTTTTCTATTTGTTTTTTGTTTTTCCTCCGAAAAGAACCAACTCCATTATTTATATATCCAAATCTCTATTTCTTATTTTTAAAAAATTTAAATTTTAAAAGTTCATAATACTCTTATTGAAAGTCTAAACGAGATTTTAAAAAAAAAAAAAATTTGCACAAGATAACAAGAGAAACCAAATGAGATCTATATAGTTTTTTCTTTTTCCAAATACATTTCAAGTTTTTAAATTTTTTAACTTTAAACAATTTATTTTTAATCAAGTGCGTATTTTCAAAACTGGACTCATTTTTAATCAAAATATTTTCAAAACTCCAACTCCCAAATGAGCCCTTAAACCTCAGTCAAGTACACACTCAAGGTAGCTTCATTTCTGCTTCCTTTAGACAATGAATAGAAGTTCCAATAAATTTAGGCCTTATTTGGGATTTGAGTTCAAATTCAAAATTTTCATATCAGTTTTTGTCTTTTTCTGAAAAAGTTTTTTGTCTTTTCTGAAAAGTCAACAAAAATTATTATTGAAACTTAAAATTTCTAACTCAAACTCATTCACCAAACGGACCCTTAAATTTCATTATAGCTTTCATACAGTGATGATGCTTGTGATTTTTTATCGGATGTTTGGACTTCTGTATTGTTTGTTAATTTTGTTTCTGTAATGAGCTTTATATTATTCAGCAACTTGCATCTCGTTCGTTCTATTTTGAAAGAGTCAAATTCTGCGAAGTTCAACGTTACTATGAAAATACTCGACCATCTGTCCATAAGTCAACTCCAAAAATGGATTTGTTTAATTATTTTAAGTTTTCACAGGCAATCTGATGCGCTGTTTTACATTGAATAATAAAAACATATTTACAGGCAAAAGGCAGGATTAAACTTCGCTGGCGGGAACATTGGTCAATTTATCAAATTGATAGAAACTATCATTTTAATTACTTCATTAATGATAAATTATAGACATTTTATATCACATTGAACTCCGGAGCAACCCTAAGTAGTGATAGAAACACAAGAGAAATTACTGAATGAACGACAAAAAAGATATATTATACGATGTTATACAGCAAAAATATTTTCAAAGGATTAGCAATGACCCAAACTTCTCAGCTAGCTACGTAATGTACAATTTTATTCTTGAAAATTAAGATCGCACACTGAGTTTAAGGTATTAACATCTGAATTGCATGATCTCATCTTCCCTCACGATCACTATTCACAACTATTAGTTAAAATTCTATTTCGCAAATTTCGAGTAAGCGTCCGATTAGATTGCGTATGAAAATTTAAAATAACTCCATTTGTTGAGTTGACTTATGGATGGATGGTTGAGTATTTTCATAGTTAAGGGCGTGTTTGTTACATGGGATTAGGACTAAGACTAGGACTAGAATTATTTATCTCAGTCTTATGTAGTTATGTTTGATGCAGAATTGGATTGAATAACTTATTCATGAGTTCAAAAATAATCCCACTCCGACGGATTAAAAAATCCCTTAAAAAACCATGGGTTTATCAATCCTGTGATTTGGATTAGAAGAAAATATTTTAAAACCCACCATCCCTTTGTCCAAACCCACTGACGCCTGGGAAGGAGGTCCACATGAGCTCACCACAAATAGTGCTAAAGGTTGCCATGTCCATTGTTGGAGCTCGCTGAAGCTCTTTGTCGTGTCAGCACACGCTCAAATTTCATGCGGCCTTCATCCCTAAATGGAATGGTGCCCATTGCAGCCCTTATTCTCTGTCGCCAAAGCTCTCCGTCGCCGATTGATCTCTGTTGCTGCCCAATCTCCGTCGCCGCCCGATCTCCATCTCCCCCGATCAACCTTGCACGCTGCTCCCCATCATGGAAAAGCTTGGTCACCGCACCCTTCCCCTGCGAAACCTAGACGCTGAGCCTCTTTCCTCGAGAAACTCAGGCGATGCCTCCATTGAGATTCTCCACTGACATAGCCTCAATCCCCTTTGATCGCCATCACAATAACATCGAGAGAGAGAAAGTGGAGGAGACACATAGAAAGAGCAGACAGAGGGAGACTATTTCAGGAACCATTTTTTTTTTTTTTTAAAGAATGGTAATATTTTTTTGAGATAATATTGGATTTAAGTTTCAATCCTGTTATAAACGTTATTATTAGGATGAATTAATATATGAAATTAACTCAATCAAAACAATTTTATAATTATATTGAATCTAGTCAATGATTTATCAAATTTTATATTACTTTTTCAAGTATCTTATCTGACAATTTACCAAATACATTATAAAATTGAACATACTCCGGTTCGGTCATATCCAATTCAATCCGAATCTTTTAATCTAAACCAATCTAGCGTACTAAATAAGGCCTAAGGATTGAACTTCACAGATTTGACTCTTTCGAAACAGAACGAAAGAGATGCAAGTTGCTGAAAGCTTGGAAGTAGGTAGGCCTAAGATAATAACTGAGAGAACCGAGACTCCATCTTAAAATAAATAAATAAATAATAATCTTATAAGGAGATTGGGTGATATAAATGCAGTTGCTAGGATAATCATAGCCTATGATTAGTAGTTCTACTAATGGTTCGTAAAGCTTCTTGAACATATTGCTGTTTTATTATTTGATTTTTATTTGTAGTCCTCTTCGGTTTGTGACTGTACGTGTATACGAATTTATATACTAGGGGTCAGCTAACAATATTCAAACTTCTTTGACACCCTCTGGGTGTTCTTTTTATACATTATTAACATTTTTCAAGGTTTGAGTTTGGGAGCTTTTTCTTAATCTATCACATCTATACCAATAGTGTTTTGAAGAGACTCCCTTAACCGAAAAGTTTACTTTCTTAACTACCCTCTAAAAAAAAAAATAAACGGTCAGTTAAAAACATGAAAGTTGATCTAAATAGTTGGTTTGAAATGTAATGATATTATGTTGTGCTAGTTTAAGATGATTACATGCAAAATTAATTTAAAAAGTAATTGGCTCAAATGGTCCTTGAACTTTTTATAAGGCGACGATTTAGTTTATGTTTTTTTAATTTTGACAAAGATGACCCTAAACTCTTTCATCAATGTTAACAATTATAGTCTTTCCATCCAAATCCATTAAATTTCTAATGAAATAGGTCATGTGCAACGCATATGATATAATTTTGGAGGGTATTTTAGTAATTTAATAATATATATAATTTAAAAAAAAACCTAGACTGACCTTTTCTTTTTCTCTTCCCTTTCTCTTTCTCTTCCTCTGGTGAACATGGACTCCAAGGTGATTGGCGACCTACTCAATGCAGCTCTAGGTCATCGGGATCCTCCAAAAAATACTATCAATCTTCAAAAAATAAAAAACCCATAACAATTTCAAAAGAGAGAGAGAGAGAGAGAAACCCTAAATTAGGGAGGGCGAGTGTAAGGGGAGGGGCGGTGGGTTCACACAGGGGTGGGCGATGATGACTAAGGCAACGTAGGGGAGGGGCGACAACGACGACGTCATCACTGACGGACTAGTCGAGGAGCCTTGGGTACGCCTCGCGAATGTGGATCGCGAAGCTCTTTGTCACCAAGAGGTCCTATGCCTCCAGGAGCTTCTCCGCTCTGCCCAGCCACCACTTCATTGAGCCCCAACCCCAGGGGGGGGGGGGGCACTGGGGCTCTTCAGTTTAACTAGCGCAGATCTGGGGTAAGGGGGACTTAGCTTGGCGAGATTCCGGGGGGGAGGGGGGGTGTGCTTGGCGATTTGAGTCAACTCTCTCTCTCCTTTTTTTTAATAATATATATTGAGTATTGATTTTTTTTAAAGGGTATTTTTGTGTTTTAATACTTAATGTAACTTATGCGATGAGTAATGTGACATTTTTAGTTAGAAATTTAATGGAATTAGATGAAAAGGACTATATTGCCACCATTTAGAGAATTTAGGGTCATCTCGATCAAAATTTAAAAAAATAGGGATCAAATTGTTACCTGTTCAATAATTCAGGGACCATTTATGCTAATTACTCTAATTTAAAATGTGAAACAAAAAAAAAAGGTTTTTAATTCTGCCCAACCCGTTGTGAATAGAAAAGTTTAAACAAATTCTAAGACTGGAATTTTTAGTTTATTTTTTTTTAATATGAACAGACAAATTTTATGAAAATTTGCTAAATCATTATATTTCTTTTGATTTGATATGATTTTGTTATGATATGATGTTTAAAAATTATTTTAAAATGATTACAGATATAGCTTAATGGTAATTTCACACCTCTAATCGACTTCATAATAAGGTGATGTGTTTAAATCCTCCATCTCAAGTTAATAATAATAATAATAATAAATAACCTGTTTCTATAAATTAATCTAGCAAAATTCTCAAATTGGAAATATCTGGTTGACTTCCTTTCCAAAAAAAAAAAAAAAAAAAAAAACTAATGCCGTCATATCATGGCAAGTGGAATAACTTATTTACATTTTAGGCTGCATCACTCTCTATCGAAATGGGATTTAGACTTTAGAACGCAGCATCACGAATCTCGATTGTACTGAATATCTGCATATTGAAGGGTTTAACTGGTAAACGAAAACATTAATTATAGGAAGAACTCATTTTGTTCTAATATCAAATTTACATAAAGAACAATTGATTATTTTTGTATAATTAGTATATTATAGTCAATAATGAACAAGACTGTTATAATCAGGCGTCACCTTTTTCTGTCAATGAACTAATCAATAGAGGAGATGAAAAGTCGGGTAAACTATATTCAAAGCAAAAACTTCTCCTAAGAAGTAACTGAAGCAGAGCCGTGAAAAATTCGAAAGACTCCCCCTACAAAGCATGAATTAACCTGGAGTTCTCAAGGTAGAACGTACATGTGTTAAGCATTTGGAAGAAAGCCGAGCAGATCGCATTTCAACCGTAGAGGATCTGGGGCCTGCTAGTCTTGAATTATCTAATGCTACATTAAAAATTAAAGAAAGAAAGAAAAAGAAAAAAGAAAACACAGATTCATTTCAACATGACACAAATTCCTTATCTTTGATTAATTTGACACAAATTTTAGTTAATTTTAATTTAATTTTGTATTATATTGATCTAATATTAATTTTTTATGTCATATTGGTATAATAATTTTTAAATTTATATCATTTAAGTGTTTTTTCCTAACTGATATGATCACTTCCTTTTCGTAATCGTATTATTTTATAGAGTGTTGACATTAAAAAGGACGGCGTTAATGATATTTACTAGAATATATACAAAAAGTCAAAGGAATCACAAACAAGGCTCTATTTCTCAGAGTATATCACCATGTGAACTGTGAAGAGCACTTTTAAAGGGCAATCCCACTAATTAAAGATGAGTATGTCCGGGGATTTATAGATGGGTCCCACATTTTATTTGTGAGATCCCAATTAAGAACAAGCAAATAAACAACTTTACCATATATACATATATATTTGTTTAAATCGTGATGACATGAATCAATATATGCATCAAGACATCTCAATTAAATTAATATCACTTTAGCATCCTCATCTACCAATCCCACACATCATGATAAGAAACAACTTTACCTTACAAGTACTTGGCGAGACATCAATAAATAAATGTCACAGTGTGTAATATTCATGAGACATATGACAGAGGACTGGGACAGCAAGATGCGTATGAAATTAAGATGTTCCGTGCAAAGTAATATTTCTGCATTCTTTAGTTGTTGCCCGATGAAAGTCAACCCCCGGGATCACCCTAGCTAAAACAGCCCGGTTACAGCTAATTGGTAATTACTTGGGTATTGTACTTAACCAAGTTGTACCTAACAAAATCGCCGATGACGATATTTTTTGGATTAGTTTCAGATGAAAATGAACTTACAAGACTGTTGACATTCCAGCATGACATATTTCCTTTTTTTTTTTTTTTTTCCTGGAGTGTTATGAATTATGTAACGACGTGTGTCAGAGAAGTTATTTTTTATACAATATATTATCAAATATTCCTACGGGTCAGGATTTAGATGCAGCTCAGTGTCTGCATATATATATATATGCATGTACATATATATATATATATAAATATATATCTTAACCTGTTGGTACTAAGGTCGCAAATGAGAGGATCAAGTACCGGAAAATGAGGCTAAGCATTTGTTTCCGTAGATGCAAAGACATAAGAAAGACAACCTGCTTCTTGAGAACAAAATGTACCGAACACTGATCATTTTGATTTCTGGGCTTATTTTAGGTAAGTCATACGTAAGTTCTGCACTTTTTAGTAAAAGGAGGTTTCCTTGTAAACCATCTAAGTTCTACCGTGAACTATGTTATATTAGGAATATTCAACTCAAAATATATATCAGAGCAAAAAAAAAAAAAAGGGGGGGGGGGGGGGGGGGGGGGAAAAACTCTTTCTACAGTTAAAAGTTTGTGTTTATGTTAATCCAGTAGTACACAGCAAACAACAGATATTTATCGACGACATGCATGTTCTCTCAAAAAATTAAAAAACGATTCTTTTAGGCGGGAAAAAAAAAAGATTCAGTAGATAACAAATAATTGATTTATTTTCTAAAACGAGCAATTAGAAAAATCCATATACTTTAGAAAAAGGAGATTAAAGGTTAAAAAAAATCCAAAAAAAAAAAAAAAAAACTAAAATTCTATTAGGCAAGAAAAAAACGAAGATTCAGTGATTAGTTTATTTTTATAAAATGGGTAATTAATTTTCTGAAAAATTTTGTTTAGGAAACCAATATAGCTTGAAAATAATTCAAACAAATTAAAAAACTATTTTGTAGTTTCCTCGAAATTATTTTCGGATGATAAATTTTAAAAATATCTGAAGAATGCGTAGAAAAAACCAAAATTGAGAAGTGTTTTCTTCTCCCTCCAAATTATTTGGGAGTGTCCCACCAAAATATTGAAAGCCATTCAAAAAAGAAATTAAAAGTTAAATGTAAAATCTCCCAGTGACAGTTTTTTCCACACTCCCCATGTCCTCACATTTTTAACTCAACATTTTCCACCTTTCTCTCTAAAGTGTTTCTTCACCCCTCTCTCATCTCAAAACTGTTCCTCTTAATCTCTCATTTTCTCCCAATTTTTTCCTCAACACTTTCTATCTTTCTTTATCAAGTATTTCTTCACCTCTCTCTCATCTCACAACCGTACTTCTCTATCTCTCATTTTCTCCCATGTCAAGGCTTATGGATCTAACCGGAAAAGCTCTCTAGAATTAAATCTCTTCAAGCCACTAATTAAAAATAATAATAAGTTCAGAGTAAGTATATCATCTAGACAAGATAAAAAATTCTTTGGCTTTGTTAGTACTCTACTTTACATGATTAGTTTTTAGACTTTGTAGTTCCGAAATTTGTTTTGCTGGCGGTGACAAAAGAAGGAGATGACTTAATCAAATTGTTATTGAAAAGGTGTCCATTGTTACCTGACTTTGTTTCATTGTTCAAAAAACTACAAAGCCTAAAGTATGTACCTTGATTTTTTCTGGGTTTTTTCTTTCTAGGCAAACTCAAAGCCAAAATCTTTGTTATTGACCTAAGATTCCTAAATTCTAGACTTGTTCTCAACATTGGTGTCATGATCTTATATACATATATATCTCTTCAAATTGTCATAGAACTTTTGTTACAGACAATACAATCTTAAACCATATTCAATAAAATAAAATGCTAATAACAAAAAAAAAAGGATTAAAACTAGTTAATGATAATTTGAAAAGTAAAATAAAAATATTCCGAATTTTTTAAATTATTTTTACCAAAAAAATTAAATATAATTTGAAATTTCAAAGAAATATTTGTTAATTTCATAGTCGGATTTTTTTAATTTATTTTTTTGGTAAAAAGAATTAAAAATATATAATTTGAAATTAAAAATAAAATATTTATTAATTTTATAGCTTAAGAAAAATAAAATACATTCAATGACTAAAATTAGTTAGTATATGAATTCTATTATTATATCAAGGGACTAAATTGTAATGTTTCAGTGACTTTCTAAAGACCCTTTATTGGCTAACATTTAGTAGTTAAAATCCCACTTTAAATTTTAGTCACTAAAGACTTTCTACGATTGACTTTCAGTGATCAAGGTGTGACTAAATTTTTTTAGTCACAAAAAGTTTTATGTGACTAAATTTGCACTTTTTGCTAGTAATATTTTGGTTGTTAAAAGTGATTTTTCTTGTAGTTGAGATAGTGCTGTAATTAGCTTGCAAGTGTGAGGTTGAATTGAAGGAGGACTAGAAAAAATATATATATAAAAAAATGGGTTTACTTGCATTCAACGTATACGTGCCCCCTCCCGTCGATTCTTTATTGGCTTCCAGGGTGTCTGTGTGAGCGAGTGGTTTTTTTTTTTTGCAAATCAATTTAGCATATTTTGATTAAAAATTTTTGTTAACCCTCCTTTCCTTTGCTTTGGAGTGACTTTAAAGTGATCAACTCCGGAAAAAAAAGCTTTTTGGCCGGACTCGTAATTTCCCCTACGACCTTACATGGTGAATAGCCTGCACAGTTAGTGTCTTGGGAATGGAAGTTTAATGGAAGTCAAGATAGGCAACAGTCGGTGTGCCACAAGACATTTGGGTAATAAATCTACGAGTCGAGTCGAATAGCAGGCCTCTATCTTGTCCAAATGCGCCAGATCCACTTTCTTTAATGTCTGGCAGTTTTGCCTCAAGGGAGGCACCGCCGATGTGGTGACCGTTATCAAGTTGGACATATTGCTAGTATTTGGATAAAATAGATGTTCTCCTCGCAAAATAGAAAAAAGAAATCAAAATTTTTGTTGATTATTGTTAAAATTGTATAAACATTTTTTTTTTTTTGTGCAAAGTGCATGTGTATCTAAAATTATAAAAATTAAGTGTACTTTCTAATAAATTGGCTTGTTGAGACATATGCTATTAATGTTTTCAGGTCTTTTCAAAATCCGGTGGAAACTACTGTGGATGCTAATGTTATTAGCGACACTGTTGAAGGTTGTGTAGGTTCAAAAAGTGGCTCAGTATGGTATACTCCCGAAAAGGGAATGATCTAGCACACTTTTTAGCTAGTTTTGCTATTTCTAACTCCTTTTCTTGTGTATGGATAGACGTTGTACCCAAATTTTTGGGTTACTTTGTAAAGAACGATTTGCCTCTCATTGCATAATAGAACGTCTTCTTTTCAAAAAAAAAAAAAAATGAATATGAGGTATGAAAAATGTAAGAACTAAGAACCCATATTAATATCAAAGCATAATTGACTTAAACTTCGGCCTGACCTTCGTCCTCTATCATTTTTCAAGAAAAATGTACCCCCAAAAAAAAAAAAAAAAAGCGTTGAAAGTCGCTGAATTATTTTAGGAAAATTGGCTAATTTCTAGTTTTCTTTTAACATAGTTTTAGTTCTATCCAAAATTAGTTCCTTTATTAAAAAAAAAAAATCAGTTCACTTTTAAAGTTTTTAACGGAGATAAATCATGCATATAATCCGTCACGTCATAAACTGAAATTTTATATTCTAACCACATTGTGAGATTCAAAAAAAAAAAAATATATATATATATATAATATTTTATAAATTCTCCATATAACTATGTCACTAGTTTTAACATATTCCTGAATTATAATAGGTACATGTTGATTAATGTGTCTCTTGAACTATAATATATTTCTTACCCCCAGGACGAACTTTGAAATGTGCTATTTTTTTGTAACAGCATTACTGAGTTATCGTTAAATTTAAAGTTGCGTAAAATAGTTAATAGATAATAAATTCCCACATCACTCCAAAACCTAGTAGCTGCTTAGAAGCAATAAAACGAGGGCTAAAATAGAGAACGAAAGATAATCCAATTCGATTAATTAAGGATTTAAAGAAATTGATGAATCTATGCTTCTTATGTGCATCATATGTGCTACTCCACACACACACACACACACACACAAAAGGTTTCAAAGTTTGGAAGATACACGTTTTAAATTCATGGGATATGTTAATGCTAGTAATATAATTCAGAGAGAATTTGTCAAAGTTATCGTATATTTCTTTTGTTATCCTAAGACCCAATTAAAAGTCAGAAAGATTTGGACATCATGTAACTGTTAATTTGTTAGATTTCAAAATATAAACCAAGGAAAGAAACTGTTTAACAAAATAGGAACTAATTTAATTACTTAAAAACTCCATAATACTAGCTAGTTAATAGTGCCCGAACTAATAACACTTTTATGTAATTGTGCAAGCGCTTGTAGCCAGAAGAAAACAAAAACAAAAACAAAAACAAAACAAAAAAACACAAAAACAAAAACAAAACATATAAAAAAAATAGAATTAAAATAAAATTAAAAAGAAGAAGAAGAAGATGCAATCGTTATTGTAAAGCTTAACTGTAGATGGGAAAACGTATATTCACTGATTAAAGCGATTTAATAGTATAATACGTCGGGGCCAGACAAGTGAATTGATCGATTAAGAGAGTACTAGATATTTCTTTTTTTATTTCTCGATTAATAGAGTTTTCGTTGAAGCAAGTTTCCCCTTCATCCAGTCTTACAAGGCCATAAATGTGTTGACTCTTCAATTCAAGTTTGTTTACGCCACTAAGATATATATGTGTGTGTGCGTGCGCGTCTTTTTATTATATATTTTGTGTTGCTGTTGAAAACAAAACTTAATAAAACGATTTCTGACTTTGATTTCTGACCCAATCATAATATGTTTTTGGTTGTTGAAGTAAAATTTAGCCGTTGAAATTAAGGTGAAATTTATTGTGGTACTTATTTATTGTTGGCCTAGGGATGGTAATACGGGTCGCGATACGATGACACGATTCGAAAACAACACGAATTTCACGGGTTTAGAGTAGAAATATATATATATACATATATATGTGTCGGGTCAAATTCGGGTCATCAAAATTGACCCAAGAAAAAAGGGTCGTGTTCGGGTTGGACCCGTAGAACCCAAACACAACCCCTTTTTTTCGTGTCAATTTTGGGTAAAATCTCATGTCAATTTTGTGATAATTTCGTGTCAATTTCGGTCAAATGTCGTGTCAATTTCATGTTGTGGATCAATTTCATATCAAATGTCATGTTAATTTCGGTTTATGTTGTATCAACCCGTGACGGGTTCATGTCGTATTTGTGTCGCGGTTTGAAGTCGTTTTCCTGTCACGGGTCATGTTTGAGTTGGGGAAGAAAAAAATCAATATGGTTCTAACATGATACGAATCTGACACGTGATATGAATTGCCCCCCTAGTTGGGCACGGAAAAGTGAAAATAAAATATACTTTTTTACCAAGCAGGGGATAACTAATCAAATAATGCTTGTTGGCCACGGACAAGTGAAAATAAAATTTACTTTTTTACTGAGCAGTGGATAACTAAGAAAATATTGCTCATTAAAATCTATTTTCCCTCGACTTTCTGGATCTTATACTTAATTAGGCTCTCAAAAATTAAACTAGGGAAGGAATAACGAAAAACAAATAAGCATGCAGGAGTCACAAGATAATTCGTACACGTACAAAAAGAGGTTTACCTGCACTCCAAGTTTCTTACGTAAGCTACGGACAAGAAACTTATAATAATAAACCGCCATAGAAAACGTACCCTGATTGTACTTCTAGATACAAATCTGAGTGCTAGTCTTGTTGTCCAAAAAAGGTTTTTATATCAACATTTAGCAGTACGATCTATGAGGATTTTCACATTGAGTTTAAGCAAAAATGTACGAAAATCTTCACAAACCAACCCAAATAGAAGAAGTAATTTTCTGGGCATCTCTAGCGATCTCATTTGCACTTCTCCTATTACCATACGAGAACACAAATGAAAAACCTCTTCCGGCAGTCATCTTTAAGGGCCAGCCTGCCTCTTGCTTCTACGCTTTCATATTGGCTCTCAACTTTGCACTCTTCGGGTCCTTCGTCGCAATCAGCCTGCGCAGAAGCTATCCGACGATCGCAAGGTATTGCCTCGTTGTTGCCACCATCTCTCTAGCCGCAGGAATTGGCATACCCCTGTGGCTGATCTTGCCAAGGATCTTTTAATAAACTTAATTGAAGCTTGTATGTTATACATACAATATTTATAAGAATCTATGCTGATATATTTGTGATATATGTATGTTGCCACAGATCTCCTCTCTAGTCAAGTAATTATATAAGTTTGTATGCAATATATAATATATGTGAACATAAGAAGGAGTTGATGTCTGCGTAAATTTCCCTTTGATCATACATGCTAGTTACTTGCCTCACTTCTTATTGTGAGGTTTAATTATAGAGTTTTTCTTATGCATTGTCGCCTTCTAGGTTTGTTTGTTTGTTTGTTTTTTTTTTTTTCTCCCCTTATTTCTAATTCTATGGAAAAAAAAGCACTATATTCATCAATATATTGGGGTGCAACAGTGAAATGCCCGCTTTTTAATTATTATTGTTATTATTATTGTTATTATTATTATTGATTTAGCAGTGAGGGAGGACTTGATAAAATGAATAATCATTTCAAAAAAAAAAAAAAAACCACAAAGCCCCAGCACACTCTTGATCTTTCTGTGCCTTTTTTTTTTCCCCACTAAATGAAAGGAAGAATTAAAGTCTCCACTCAAATTTATTTTCAAAAAAGAAAATAAAATAGCAAGAAGTAGACTCCAACCTCAATGAGATCAAAGAAAAATAAAATAAAGCAAAATAACCCTTGGAAGAAGGAAAAACTTTGTGATTATTGTCCTTTTCAACGCAAAATTTGTAAGTACGTTTCTTTTATGGATCAATGATTATATTTCGGAGCCCAAAAGCTTCATGTGCAAAACCAAAACCGTGATGCGCCTTTGGATGAAGCATAATTCTCTAACAAACAATAGTTGGGTCTATAACTGTATCTATACATTATTAGAATGTTGTGCTTTTCTTTCTTTTTTTTTTTCTTTGGTCCTTCTTTTCTTTTCTTTTTTTTTTTTTTTGGGTTTTCACCCTAAAGTTTATTTATTTTTTCATTTTAGTCCCTCTTAAATCAGTTTTTCCTTTTTTACGTCCCTTTTAAATTTATATATATTTTAATCTGATTGCATAATTAAATAGTAAAGACCCAGAAAGTCTTAGGAAAATATATATATTGTAAAATGAGCAATTTTTTGTAAGCAAAATTTCGCTTTTCAATGGTAAATATTCACCTCAACAAAACATAAATATATTTTTTGATTGGCCTAGCAAATAAATTTTTTCAAGGGTGCACGTTAGAAACCTTATTCATTAAACGCAGATATATATGACCAAAAACTTTTTGTTTGTAGCAGCATTAAAAAAGAAAAATAATAATTAAAAAAGAGCTCTTAGTGGCGTAAGCACGCTCCAATATTAGAGAATCGATACATTTATGGTCCTTTCCCTCATACTTTACATGTAATTTCACACATAATTTCATCATAAGGTGTACATCGTTCAAATCTCCCTACTTCGAATTCAAAAATATATATATTTCAGAAGTTAAAAGAATAATTTACACCATTGATCCTCAAATTCTTTATTAGTTGACAGCTTGGCCCATTGTTTTACTTTTAGCAAAACAATCCTGCAATTGAATTTAAGGTTTTAAAAGAGTAAATAATGTACACTACTTGTGACATGATAAAAGATGGTATTTTAAAGAACTCACAATAATTTTGTTTTGGCAAAATGTAATAAAGATAACAAATGACTGAAAAATCATGGTTAAAAGTTTTAGTCACAACAAAAATTTGTGACTATAGTTACAAAGTTATGGCTAAATGTGACATTTTGTTCCACCAAAATATTGTGACTAAAAGTATTACAAGAAAATATTATGACTAAAAATTATCTTCTTCTTCTTTCTTTTTTTTTTTTTTTAATTTAAATTATCTTCTTCCTTTTTTTTTTTTTTTTGGGTTCTTTCTTGGTAGTAGTCACATGGGTTATGTTTTTGTGAGAAAGAGGGAGAGAGAAAATTAATGGCATTATTTGTCTTAGGTAATATTAAAATGTTGTTAGAGGTACCAAATTTTCTTATTAAAATTCTTATTCCTTGCGCTGACAATCGTTGACTATCAAAAATCATAATCTATTGGCACTAGCTAGTTAATTTCTGCATACCATGTGCGTACATTTGCACATGCTATGCATATAAAATTAGCATCAAATTGTCTGTCAAGGAGTACATTTCAAAAAGCAATTTTTTGGCAGATTGTTGTAAGAAACTGATTGGTAACAAATTAGTTTTAAGTGTTTGATTATTTGCCGCCTATAACCTTTTTTTTTTTTTTTTTTCCTTCCCTCCCATCAGCTTTATTTCCCCTGGCACCTAAATTAAGGCTAAACTGAATCGCATGATTTTGCAAGACACCAAAGTAAAAATTAGATAGATACACAGTTTCACACGTAGTTTAAAAAAAAAAAGGTCAAATTTTCTTTTATTTTGAAAAATTATTGATAGCTGTTAAAATGTTATTTGACCGGATCAATAATTGACCAATAAAAACACATAATAATCATGATCAATCAATCACTGATAACTGTTTATCTATATAAATGATCATATTTTTAATTTAACAAAACTTAAGACATGGAGACATTTATTAAAATTATCAAAAAGACCATCACCTCCAATCATGCGTTCATGGTTTGCAAGGCTGTAATCCACTAAAATTAAAGGTGGAATAGCTGAAAAGTACGACCGAATTCACTGGTTAAATAATGGTAGAATCCCCTAAATTATGCAA
>CM046385.1:7916493-7933829 GCA_025413485.1 Ficus microcarpa | reverse complement strand
GAGAGAGAGAGAGAGAGAGAGAGAGAGAGAGATAATTAAATTTGGCCGTAGAAGATATATAGTTTCTGTTGGGTAGTTTCCTTGTTTATATTATATATTGAACTAAACTTATTGTATTAGCATATACAATTAGCAGTGATATATATAATATATTTTGTTATATTCAGAAATCTAAAGCAGATGTCCTTTGTTCAAAGGCCGTACAAATAAAAACGTAAATGGACAAACTGTTCAGATTATAATTTATAAATGGGAAATCCAAGTGTTCCATATAATGGTCATGTCCCTATTAGCCTAGTTTTATATTGTCGTGTTTTAAGACTGGCATGCAACTACTTGTGCGGCTGCCTGGCTTCATGTTTATATGCATGCAAGTTGCAACTTATTCAGAATCACTTTTGGGTAGAATTGACAAAGTTCAAAAATGATTTTAAAGTATGAATTAAGCTGATTACTCTTTATTATATCATTTCTTGATTCTTCATTAAGATAAATTATTCCCTGTGATGAGGTATGACAGTTCAATATTAAACCTTTTTTGTACATGGTTAAATTTCTCAAGATTTGAGTTTGAAGTCTCTCCCATTACACAGTCAGTTATTTAAGCTTGGGATCTAACGCAACACTCCCCCATCTTTACTAATTGGGCGAGCACCAAGTGAATCGTAGAACACAACTCAAATATGCGCTGCTCGTCATATAGGATATTTAGTATTGATGTGCCTTAAATTTGCCATTTTTGACTACTTACTTCCTTAAATTTTAATTTTGACGATTTACCCCCTATTGCGATGTACCCCTATATATTAACTTGAAGATTTAAAATGATGTTTTGTATTAGATTTGGAAACTTTTTTTGTTAGAATGGGATTTTCTGTTTTCATATAAGTATACCAGGTTCATAATTAATTTAACGGGAAATTATTTTATAAGGGGTACATTCCAACAATTTAACAAATTCATGGGGTAAATTATCAAAATTAAAATTTATGAAGCACATTACCAAGGTGTGTCAAATTTAGGGGACGTTAGTGCTACATACCCCCAACATATAAGCTAAGCATGTGTTTGGACATAATGTTCAATTCAATCCAAAATCAATTCATTTTTGTCTTTATCTAAAAAGTCAACATAAGTTTTGCTATTCACAATTTTTGTAATTGAAACATCAAAAGTCCATAATTTTACATATAAAAGTCCAAAATGGAATGAATTTTTTTTAATTACATAGAATTTCAAAGTGAATGAAACAAGCTCCATAGTTTTTTTTTTTTTTTTCCAAACACATTTCAAGATTTTAGACTTTTAGTTTTGATAGTTCAAACGTTTCACCAAACTCACATTTAATTCAATTCAATTCTAACCTAAAAAATTCGGTTTCAACCCATGTACGATTGCATGATAATGTGGAAAAACAATGTTGCTCCTGTCACATATATAGCTGCTAATTTCCACAATAAACTGAGCTTGGTGAACTAGATAAACCTACATATAACATGCAAAGTAATAGAAATTTTTTCACCGTTGAATCTTCTACAAAGGTGCCAAAAACTTTTCTTCAAAAAATTAGATTTATACACACACACACACATAAATTGATATACTAGGCCCACTTTGCCATCAAAGACATGCCTCCAGCGCCTAAGAGAACTGCAGAATATGACCATAATTGGAGGCTCACACTTGCTTGGAGTCTAGAGCCCAAAAAATCAGAGGCTAAGAGCTCCACCAGGGCCATATAATGAAGTAGCCCTGCAGAACAAGCGTTTAGTAGGCCCACCACAATTAGGGCTGTTGGACTGTTGTCACTGTAGACATTTGATAACCCAATCCCCAATGCAATTCCAAACGGGGTTGTGAATGAAAAGAAGAACGCCATTATTGCTTTCATTTTCATCCCATATTCAGCCTAATTTTCAAACAAATGTTATGATTGTATATGGACTAGAGATGAAAAAAAAAAAAAAAAAAAAAAAAAGAAGAAGTTATTATAGACAAGTTCAAATCTATTATCTCTTATTTCCTATCTCACAAATTTAAAAACACTTGAGCGATGAAAATGAGGTGTTGAAAATTGATTAAAGAGACGCTAATAAAATAAGAAAACGGGACGGTAGATTTGAATTTTTAGGGTCCGTTTGGTTCGTTTGTTTGAGTTGAAATATTTTAATTGTAATAGTAAATTTTTTTGAATTTTCAGAAAAGACAAAAAATTTTTTGGGAAAAAGACAAAAAAAAGTACAGTTTGAGTTGAAATGAAATGACGAAGCAAACAAACCCTTAAGGAAAAATTACCTGTAGTATGCATCCACCTAAGCCCATTCCTTCAAAAAGTTGATGGAAGCAAAGAGCAGCAATGAGTGGCCTGATTGTGCATGGATTATCAGAAGCCCCCAATGACAATCCTATTACCACCGAGTGCACCACTATCCCTAGCTCTAGTACCTGCATCCATTTTTAGGAACTTTCTTAATATTACTAAAGAGCGATGCTATAGATATTAACTTTAAATATTTGTAATTAGTAAATGCAATCAATTCGTATAATAATTCTTTAACCGCCTTAATAAAAAGAATGACAATTCAAATATTATATAGATTGGTAATAAAAAAAATCTTACTAAAGTTAGTATTCCTAATATTTTTCTTATTAAAATTACATTTAATAAAAAACGTGATTACATAAATAGCCTAATGATATCTATAATCTCATATCTGACTTCTGAATATATTATAAGATATAAAATTCGAATCTCCATTATGAAATTACTAATATATATTAATATATACATGGAGTTGAAAGAAGACTAGTGATTCATTTTACATTGCAATATAATGTGTTTGAGTATTTTATATAATTTATTCAATATAAATATTTTTTAAAATTTATATTCAATATAACCACTATTTATCATCTTTTTTATATATCTATTTTTATCAATTAAACCATCTATAAATATATATATATATTTTTTTATCAAGAACCTAAACACATACTAATCCAAGCGCATATTGTTTTGTATTACACGGACCATAAACTCGAGTACCTGAGCGACAACACGATGTCGTATCAATTCCGAGCTACAATCTTTTGCCACAGACTCCTGCTCCTCCTCCTCATTAGCCGCCACGTCAAGGACCTGAGGGAAGCGCTTCCGGTAACAACTCATTGAGAACGAGTCTACCATCAGCGTCGCCACGGCGGAGAGCATGGCGACGAAGGCGGCGAAAGGGAACTTCCGCCACGGCGTCGCCGGGAGACACGGCGAGTTCAGGCACTGGAACGAGTCCGGCAGCACGTGCATGTACCCCGTCGCCAGTATCACCCCCGCCGCGAACGCCTTCACCACCACAAACGGCTTCCTCTCCGGCCTCAGCGCCGGAACCGATCTCGAAAACAGCGGCAGACAGATTCCCAGCATGCTCGTCGTCAGGATCGAACCGATCGCAATTAGCTTCAATTTTAGCGCCTCCGCCTTGTCGCGGCAGCTTCCTCCGGAGTTTAAGCATTCCGGCAGAGTTTGGTTTTCTCCTCCGGCTACGGCGGAGGGGAGAAAGAGGAGGAGGAGAGGGATTGCGTGGGTTTTAAGTTTGACGGTGGATGCCATGGAAGAGTGGACTGGAATCTGAGTACTCTAACTTGAGCTTTGAATATATAACTGGTCAAAAATGATTGGTGAAAGACGAAAATGACCTCGCGAAGAGTTGGAAATGGTGCTGTGGAATCTGTGTTTGGGAGGGAGAGGATGGGTATTTCGATTGACGTGGACGGGAAAGAATACACATTGTGGTGGGAATGTGAAGGGTGCTGGCCACGCTTCCTTTCACGGGTGTATGATGAATGAGTTTAATTTAAAATTTTTAAATTTTAATAATAATTTTTATTAATTTTTAGAAAAGATAAAAAATCTTTTAAAAAAGATAAAAAAATTTAAAAAAATAAAAATTGAGATAAAAAAATATAATATAATTTAAAATGAGTTAAAATATCAAATATCTTATCTTCTCAGTCTTCTTATGTTTGAGGTGGCAGGTGTCGAGTGTGTCATAGTCAGAAAACTTCATGACGTGGAGGTTGGATTTTCTCTATTTTCTGGCCCAGTGAGTGGGTGACAAGGGCTCTTTATGCAAACCGGCCACGTGGATCGTATGATGAAATGATTGATGAATCAGATAAATATTAAGCACGTGCTAATCGTGCTTAAGATACTTAACAAACAAACAGGTCCTAAAAGCTGTTTTTAAAAGTTTTCAGATAATATGTCATAAAAATTTTTGGTAACGAGAAGCGCTTCATTTCAAAATCAGGAAACATGATTTTTTTCGGAAAAACCTCTTTTGAATAAATCGGGAAACTTGAATCATAATTTAAAGTAAAAATTATAAATTTTATTTTAATATTTTTATTACTAATTAGAAAATCTTAAAATTATTTTGACTTTAAAAACTCTTAAAAAATATGACTCCCAAACAATTATAGAAAAATCATAATTTTTATTTTTTTTCTTCTAAACTCCGCCAAGTGAACCCAAAAAAAAAAAAAAAAAAAAAGAAGAAGACAATAGATGTGATCCATAATTGAATTTAATGATGCGTTTGGAAACATTACTTAATTTATATTATAACTCAATGTAATATATGTGTATTTAAATACCTTGTATATTTTTATTCCAAAACAACTTCTTTTAAAATTAAAATCTAATATAAGCATTATTCACTATTCTCTTTTTTTATCCACCAACAACACAAACACACATTACATTTGAATATATAAGGTAAAAATAAAACATCCAAACGTATTATATTTGAAACAATACATAATAAATATAGTTTTCAAACGTATTATATTTTGTCATTCTTTATTGTGCCTTGTTAATATCTCATTATTCAGGAAAAAAAAAAAAAACTCTTACAAAATTCACTTTCTAGTAGAAAACGAAAAGTAAAATTGACTAACAATTTCCCTCCTTTCATAAACAACTGAAGATTTAAAAGGGTTTCAGAAAACTAGTAAAGAAAACGATATTCCTATATGTAGCAAAACAGTACAACAATAAAGAACTATTATTTTCTAGAACAAGTAATTGGTATTTGAATTCAATTTAAGCAATTCATGCACTTAAGTGCATGAATTATCAATTACATACACCAAATTTGTCCACTTAAAGCTTGAATGACGTGATATTATCGTTCGTATTAGCTAGTCAGAATTGAATTTTTTTTTCCTTTCGTTTTCATGAGATTTAGTCTCCGTTTGGTGTTACGGTTAGAGTTGAAAATTTTAAATTGGAGTTGATTGACTTTATAAAAACTAATTATTATTTTTGTTGACTTTTCAAAAAAAGACAAAACTGAGATGAAAAATTTAAATTTGAGTTGGTTTACTAAACACAGCCTTAATAAACATCTATTTACTAGTTTAGAAAAAAAAAATTCAAAATTTGAATCTATATTAACTTTAAAGGTTCCAAACTTCTAATCTTTACTTTTGTTAAGTTAGTCCTAATAGAGTTTATATGTAAATATCTTATTAATGAAATAGCTACTTATTTTTCACATATTTTTAGGTTAAAACTTAAAACGATTTTGGCAAATGATTTGTGCATTATAGTCCAAGAAGGATATTATTGACAATTTTTTACTTAATTTGCGTTTGGTTCTTCGGTTGAAGATAACAAATTTTAGTTGGAATTAATTGACTTTTCAAAAACTGATTATAAATTTTGTTGACTTTTCAGAAAAAGACAAAAATTGATATGAAAAAGTATAGTTTAGTTGAAATTAAACTAGAATATCAAACAAAACATTAATTTCAATACAAATATTTTTTATAGATTAGGTTCAAGTCTGAGTTGCAATTAAATTAGGTTCAAATTCTCAAAGAAATTTGTATTGAAATTAACGGAAAAAAAAAAAAAAAAGATCATCAATTCCCTTCTTAAGTTGTAATATGCAAGTCATATACAAAAAAACCATCCAAATTTTAATGGATTTGAGCAAAAAAGACAGATGATGTCCAAATTAAAGTTTAAGTAGTTGATTGTCAGCAAAAAAAATTCACAGACTAAATTATGAAACTTGAAATGTTCAAAAATAAATCTTTACAAAAAAATGTATATTTTAAACTTATAAGATTGCAACATCTTAATTATAGGTATATATACGTATAACGATTGCAACACTAAACTTGCAAAAGTTTATTTGTATCTTATTTCTTCATGACAAGTTTTCTATTTGTTTATATATTTTCTACTGCCGAACCAAACCGAATGTGATAAATCAAAGATAACGTATCTTAATCAAATCACGAAAGGTAGCATATCAGCGTCCAAAAGATGCATATCACTTTTTAGTGACCAGCGAGGAAGTCAATGAGGCCTGAGGGGCTTAAACCCCCCCCCCCCCCCCCCCCCCCCAACTTTCTTTTTTTTTTTTTTATTTTTTTAATTTTCTGTCTATATATTACTTTATAAATTTACTGATAACCCTCCAAACCCTCCCTTAAACATTTTTGTTTCTTTTATCCTACATATTTTTATATAAATTTGCATATAGTTTTATTCATAATAATTTCTGACTTTGTCACTGTTAGTGACAACAAATCTCAATCATTATTTATTTATTGTTTTTGGTTGAAGCAAATCTCCAACATTATTGAATGTTGTGTCTCTCGTTGTTCATTATAATGAGAAGACAATGATACAAAAGGGTTTGTGTAGGTTCATTATAATGTATAATAGATGATCATGTTACGTAATTATAAAAGAAAAATAGAAATTATTGATTATTGATTATCACGAGAAAAAAATTAAAAAAAAAGTTTTAAGTTAACAAAGTGTTGCATTATATTTCAATATTAGTGATGATTGTTATAACTTACATGGGATGTTCTTGCTTACATTACATGAGCTAGTTAAGAAAAAATGAGTGATGGTCGAAGCACTTTGTATCATGTTTATGCCGGTGTTTTCTTTCAAATTTTCACATTATTCTTTAATTTATAATGTTATGAAGTATTTTATTGAATTAAGAGATAATTTACTACAACTAAAAATTTTAAAACCAATTCCGTCAATGTTAACAACAAAAAGTGCCAAAACCCCATTAATGTTGCTTTATCCATTCCCCTCAAATTTTAAAATATGCTATTAAGTATTAGGGATGAGGTATTTGCTCATGAGTTTTGGTACTCGCAACTATGCTTTCCTAATATAAGACGGGTACGAGAGATATTAAATGGGATGAGAGCTAGTATCATCCCCAATACGGGGAAACACCCGACTTATATATACATTTATCTTTGTTTTTAAAATATGTTAAATGAAATGATACGAAAAAAAAAAAAAAAAAAGATGAAGAACATAAGTTTAAAACTTTTAGTTTGTAAACTTAGTTTGCCATTTAGTTTTTGAATTGAATTTTAAGAATTTGACTATAAATTATGTTCTGATTTTGTGATTTTTAGATTTTGGCTAGGTGTTTTTGAAGTATTGAATTTTTTTTTTTGGAACTTCGGTTTGTTATCATTACACTTTTTTTTTTTTTACTATGTTGCTATTTTATATTTAATTTGATGGATTTACTTTGAGTTTTAATAACGTTATAAGAATTTTTTTTAATTCTTAATGAGTAAATAAACAAGGTATGAGAAAAGTCCTCCAATAAGGATTTTCAGAACTTGATCACGACTCATGTAATGCGGGTATGAAGGTGAAAAAGAAGGTGGGGTGCTGGTGGAAAAGCATAGATCTATTTTCGTCCTACCCGAATATCATCCCTTAATGTGCCACTAACACTAATGGCATGTTTACTTATACCTAATCGGAGTGGGTAGGATTCGGAGTCAGAATATGCTATTTATTTAGGTTCCAGAAATCAGAGTCGGAATCATTATAATTTCATTCATGCATTTACTTAGAATAGGAATCGGAGTTAGTTGCTGTAAATTTACTTGTATATCCATTTATTTATTATATTTTCAAAGATTAAAAAATGATTAATTTTTTATTTATTATCATACTATTAATCAAAAAGTAAAATAATCATTATGATATTAAGGCAATAAAATTAAATTGGTGTAATTTTTTGTTTAAAAAAATTAAATAGAGTAAAAAAAATGAATTAAAATGAGTAAAGTATAAAAAATAAAAAATAAAAACATAATAATATATTATATAAAAAAAAGTTCTTTATTTACTCTAATAACATTAATAGTAATTAGAATATATAAATTAAGTTAATAAAATATATTATATTTTTAATACAAATTTTGTAAATGAATTAAGGATAAAATGGTAATTTAATGTTAATAATATGAATGAGAGTTACAATCCAGAGGAGGGCATGAGATTGTCAATCCTATTCCTCAATCCTAAATTAGTGCGAAACTATCATTCTCACTCTCATTCAGAAAAAAAAAAAAAAAAGAGCAAGTAAACAAGGGATTGACTTCCATTCTCCACTCTTATTTCTTACTCCTGATAAGTAAACATGCCAAGAGATCCTCAAACTATTTCTTGATCAACTAATGATCTCCCATCCATTCTCATTCGTTTTTTGGCCCGTTTTTGCCAATGGAGCATAGTTTAGGGGTTGAAGTGGCATTTTTGAAGTTCATGGCATGAATTAACATTAGTCACAAAATTTTGGGACTTTTTTGAAAAGTTTTTTATATATAAAAATTCAAATAGAAAAGAATCATTATCTATGTCCTTTGAACTTTAAAGACACTCTCATTTTATCTCCAAAATTTTAAAAACTCACTTTGCCTTTCAATTTTTAATTTAACCTCATTTACTTATTTTATTAGAATTTTATTTACAAACAGATAGAAAAAAAAAAATAAATGTAGTCAAGTGATATTTTTATTTGTTTTTAGTAAAAATCCAAAAACAATGAATTTTAAATAAAATTTATTTCTTCTTTTTTATTTGTTTTAACTGAAATTTTGATAAAAAAGAAAAAATGAGGGTGGAATGTTTTAAAATTTGGAGATAAAATAAAATGATAAAAGTTTAGGAAGATAAATAAAAATAATCCTTTTAAATTTCTTTTTGTCGTTTCTTCGACTGTCTGGACTCTGGAGCGTGGTCCGATGACGTATCAGCTATCAGCCATTAAAAGATTAGCACTTTCCAAATTCAGACGAACTTTCTTCTACTCTCTTCACCTTCAACATTCCGCCATGTTCCCGAGCTTCAAATCTCAAGCTCTCCTCCTCAAAACCACTCTCTTTCTTCCTCCTTCAGGCGCGCAATTCCGTACCAGAAAGTCCTACTACTTCCCATGCACGCCGCCGCCGCCGCCGCCGCCGCCCCCGCCCCCGCCCCCGAGTCTTTCTTTCCTCCGCCGGAGCTCCCTCCACCTCCCTCGGTACCCTCGTCGCAAGGTCTCACTTGAATTTCCTATCTTTTCTTTAATTCTTCGTCGGTCTTTCGTTTGCGCATTTGGATTACGATTGTTGTTTGAGCTTGTTTTTCGGCCGATTAGTGCGTCGGAGGGATGCGGTTCGACGGTCCAGTGGTGGAAGTCGGCGAGGTTTTGCAAATGGATGACGGGGATTTGGCGTGGAGACCTGCATTACTCGCGCGTTACCTCCGGCGGTGACGCTGGAGCAGGGGATTGAGAGGATAAGAGAGGCGGTGGAGGATTTGAAGCTCAATCCTCCTTCAACCTCCAGCGGATTCTTGAGATTTCAGGTAGGTTTGGAATCCTGCATTTTATGTTCAAAAAGACACAATTTTGTTTTTTGGAATCTTCGTTCTGAGTTTGAATTTCGCAGGTGGCTGTGCCTCCGAGCGCGAAAGCTTTGAATTGGTTTTGCTCTCAGCCGGAGTCGTCTGCTGTTTTTCCTCTGTTTTTTGTTTCGAAGGAAGCGAGGGATCCGAGTTACAAGTCTCTGCTTTTGACTGAAACTCGTGGAGTTTTCGGCATCGGTTCGGCTGTTTACTTTGCGCGGGATTCTTCTTCTACCTCTGTAGAGCGGTCTCAGACAAGAAGGTTCATCCTTTATCCCCGACTTTCTCATCTCTGATATTAGCATGCATTTGGTCCATGTGTTGGAATTGAATTTTTTAGGTTTTATTTGAGTTGAATTTAGTTGTGCTTTTTGTGAGGTGTTTAATTGTTAGAGTTAAAAAGTGTAAAAACTTGAAATGTGTTCGGAAAAAAAAAAATCAATATAGAGCTTGTTTCGTTTGTCTTGAAATTTTATGTAATTTAGGGGTGTTTGATTGAACAACTCACCCATTTAACTTAAACTTTTTTTATTTTTTTTCAAAAGTTTTTTGTCTTTTCTGAAAATTCAAAAAAATTTACTATTAAATTAAAATTTCAACTAAACTACTACACCAAACACTCTCTTAGAAAGAAATCATTCCATTTAAACTTACATATGTAAAGTTATGGACTTTTAAAGTTGGTGTTACAAAGTAACCGTGAAAATAGTGAAATTGAAATTGACTTTTCTATTCTCACCGGTAAAAAAAAAATAAGGAAGTTAGTGTTCCACTACGAAAGCAAATCATTTGATGATTTTCAGTTTTCATACGCTTGAGCATTTGAGTTAATATGCAGTACTATTATTACTATTGTTGTTGTTGTCGTTTTATTTATTTATTTATTTATTTTTATTTTTATATATATTTATAAAACAAATAAGACAAAATTTTATAGTGGTTTGTGAGAGCTACATCTATTTGCAGTAAAGAATTTCAACCTGACAAAGAAGAAGATTACAAGAGATCCTCTTAGACTTTTTGTTTAAAAAAATTTTTTAAAAATTTTCTCCCTAACCTCTAATCCGTGTGAACCGCGTGCTGACTCCTTGTCACGGCAATAATTATACTCCACACAGCAACAAATAATCCTTGTTCATTGCTGCCAAAGCCTTTAATTGCTTCAAATGCTGTGAGATACTTTAGTATTTTGTATTGTAAGTTGGACCTCTGGGTGTTTTCTTGCGCTTGTGTGTTGATTTCCCATCAGAGCATTATTCAAGGTGTTTTAACGGTAATTGTCGAAAATATGGACTATGGATCCATTCTAATAGGCTGAAATAGTGTGTGCATTCTTTAATGCAGATATCTCTCAAATGAATCAACTCCCTTAGTGGCTTATGGCTTTGTTGATACCAACTTCAACACAGAGTCGTCTGTCATGAAACATCAGGCAGGGTCTTACTACTTCTTCATTCCTCAGGTAAATTTGCATGTTTGTAATGCAAGTATGCAACCATATGATATCCCCGAGTGTTTTAGGAATGTTGCTTGTGTTTTGTTTTCCGTCAAGATTGGTAAAGTATGCTGTTGAAGCATACTGTAAACTATTAGCACTTTTGACGTGCAATATTTTAACAGATTGAGTTGAATGAGTGTGAAGGCATTTCTATGTTATCGGCTACACTGGTGTGGTGCGACTTTTGCCTTTCTACGTTTGCGGAAGCCATTCAATCTTTTGAATTGTCTCTTGTCCAGGTACCTACTTAGTTTGCATTCAAAATCTCTCTTTGTGGACACTTAGGTTAGCGGGTCTTCTTGTCACGTTTTCCCGCCGCTCTTCGTATATTTTATGATAGATTATATGCTGCATCATGGTGCTGAAAATCATACAATGTTTGTAATAAAAGGGGAATATCACTATAGTACTTTGTAACTCAAAAGTTGTGCTTTTAAACACAGGCTTCTTTATTTACGCACATTACATTCTGTTTTATGACCTTTCCAGGCTACTTCTCACTTTGGCCCACGACAGAGAACTGCTACAGCAGAAACATATTATCTACTCTCAGAAAGCTTAATGTGGTGGAGGACAGAAATATTCCTATGGTATGGCTGTCAACAATTTTCTTTGAATATTATTCCACGGGATGATTTATTCTTGGATGCAAGGTTAAACATAATCAGTGAACTACTAAAGTGCTAGGCCAATGCTGTTTTAGATACTAGATTTCTATTTTCATTTCACAAATTTCGTTCTGTGTTTTCTCTCTATTCTCTATAGTATCTCAGGTATCTTATAGAGTACAATCTGCAATCGCTTTGGTTTGAAACTTCCATTGAGATTACAAGAAAAAATGTTAATGTTTAAAGTATTTTAGTATATAATTCCAAAAACATTTCATTTGCTTATCATATTTTCACATTTTTATTTACAGACTCTATTTGCTGGATGATGCCTAATTTTCTAGTTCCAAATTCAATGCTGAATGATTTCTCTGTCCAATGTATTCTTCAGCTTTATTTTTAAGGCGATTTTTGAATGTTAGAGCCTTCCTTGATTTAAGTTAGGAATCCTCTTCAGGTGCATGAATGCGTAAGAGATACTCATTCGTTCTTGATTTACTTGGTTAAGTTTGTTTCATTACTGATTGCCAGGGTTTTGTAGGTCTATATGAACAATCTCTCTCCAGGTGGGAATTATGTTGTGGATGACGTCAAAGAACTGGTATCCCCTTTTCTTGGTAATTTTTCATCCTCAATGATTTATGCCCAATATGTTCTAACTTCTAAGAAGTTGCACCTTTAACTGCTGTGCAAGCAAGAAAAATGTTGTTGCTCTGCTGATATGGCTTGCTGAAACCATCTTCCTTTGTTCCTTACTGTTGTTTACTTCACTACAGAAGGAGGCTCCATCTTCCAAGCAGTTCTGTGTTAGGCTTTCAGCAAGTGTTGTTGTTGCCAGTAACATGGTATGATACCATCACATTGGTCAATTAGAGGAGAATATTGTTTACAAACTTGTGTTTCCTCCAAAATTAGAATATTATACACACAAATACCTGCAATGAGAGCAAATGGAATTATAGAAGTTGGTTAAAGTGCTATATTTTTATGCACAAGTATGGAAGTTGGGGCGGCTAAGTATCACTCAGGAAGTGTAGATCTCAAAGATTTTTAGGAAGTTCCACATTTATAACCAAAACGCATTCACGAGAAAGGGTGGGTTCCTGGGAGGGGGTTATTGGAGAGATCATATTATTTTTCTCAAGGAAGATCGAATTATTTGTTTATACTGATATGTTAGTTAAATAACTTCAGAGGAAACCTTTGAGTGTAGATGTTCAGATTTTGTCTCTTTCTACTGTCAGTTGGAACGTACAAGTGGAGCCTGTTACTCAGTGCAGGATTGTGCCAACATAAATACTGTTTGGGCGTCACTAATAATTGAAGAATGCTCTCGTCTTGGTTTGACGGTGAGATCAAGTTTTTCTCTATCTGGCCAATCATTCTGATACATGAATCTGATTTATTTCATTCTAGTATTTTTGTCTAGCTCCTGGGTCAAGATCATCCCCCCTTGCTGTTGCTGCTTCCACTCATCCAAGTATTACATGTATTCCATGTTTTGATGAGCGCTCACTTGCATTTCATGCTGTTGGTTATGCCAGAGGATCTCGCAAACCAGCTGTAGTCATAACATCATCTGGAACTGCAGTTTCAAATCTTCTTCCTGCGGTGAGTTCATTGACAGATTTATAAGGACTGTTTTGGAAGCTGTGACTTTCTTTAATCATTTTTTGTATGATCCTTCATTTTTGCGGTTGTGGAATTGTGGAACTTGAAAGGCTACATAGTGCTAGGCCTTTTGTTTCATTCACTCTGGGAACCGTACCGAATTACATTTATTTTCTTTTATCCTACAACATAAATATGTTAATATGCTTCAAATGGAAGACACCGTTAACAACCAGTTATGTAGTTTAGTTTTGTTCTCCTAATGTGATGCCGAAACATATAATTTTCAGGTTGTTGAGGCTTACCAAGATTTTGTGCCAGTTCTACTACTCACGGCTGATCGTCCACCTGAACTGCAAGATGTCGGAGCAAATCAATCTATAAATCAGGTCTGAAACAAAGATGGTTTCATCCGTAACCGTAATCGTTTTTTCTTTTTCATTGAGACTATTAAATTGTCATCTTGGTTTATCCTTGTTATTGATTTTACTTATTGTAAGATGAGTGAAAAAAGGAACTATATTCTGTGAAATTGTTTTCACTTTTTATTCATCGTTGAAGTCTAGTGCAATAAATGATTGAAATTTTTTACTCTTCACATTGTTAAACTTGTAAATCAACCAGGTAAAGCATTTTGGTTCATTTGTGAGGTTCTTCTTCAGCCTTCCTGCAGCCACTGACTGCATTCCTGCAAGGATGGTACTTACCACAATAGACTCTGCTGTACATTGGGCAACCACTTCACCTCGTGGCCCGGTTCATATTAACTGTCCTTTCAGGGAGCCACTTGAAAATAGTCCCAGCGAATGGACGCCAAGCTGTTTAAAAGGATTAGACTTCTGGATGTCTAGTGCTGAGCCATTTACCGAGTATTTCGATCTACGATGTTCTCATGCATGTGCAGATATTCCTCGTGAAATATTAGATATCACAACTTCAATTCAAAAAGCCAAGAAGGGGATTCTAGTTATTGGTGCTATCCATACTGTAGATGAGATGTGGGCAGTTCTTCTCTTGGCTAAACACCTTTTATGGCCTGTTGTAGCTGATGTCTTGTCGGGATTACGATTGCGAAAGCTTTTGACTTCTTTTCCTGAAATTGAGGATAATATTTTATTTGTTGATCATCTTGACCATGTTCTGTTGTCAGATTTTGTCCGTGATTGGATACATGTCGATGTGATTCTTCAGGTATTCTGAACTGTTTTACACATCTGGTTAATTAAATCATTGTACTTATTGTATTCATTTATCTTGCACCATTTTAACCTTAAGAAAGTGAAAGAAATTCTGTTTAGAATGTAGTATGTTAAACTGTGTAAAAAATATTTTAACGTATTATGTTAATTTCGTAATAGGCATCCTTGTGGAATGTACATTATATGGCATGCACCAGTATTATTTATTTACTTTCCCTCTTTGATTGCGTGGCTTTTTAATTTGTATCCCAGATTGGGAGTAGAATTACAAGCAAGCGTGTTTCGAAGATGTTAGAGGAATGCTTTCCATGCTCTTATATCTTGGTTGACAGTCATCCATTTCGCTATGATCCTTCTCATATTGTAACACATCGGATACAAAGTGGCATTATCAAATTTGCTAATCATTTACTTAAAGTGGAATATCCACGTGAGAGAAATGGATGGAGCACTTATCTACGAGCAGTCAATCTCATGGTAACCAATTAAAATTTTCATTTTTCAGTACCTGTCTTATTCTTTTCCAATTTAATCTAATAACTTCCTGATAACATCGTACTGGTGCCAAACTGAACACTGAGCCAGAATAAGCTAAACTCATATGATCATATCAATGGTCTAATTCATTGTTCATATATTCTTGCAAAAACTTTGTTGCATGATGTAACCGTATACCAGTTTCTTGAATAAGTTCTGGGAGGAGATTTCTTTTGTTTGGTCTTCTGATTGATTTGATGTCTTTTCGATTAAATTTGGAGTTTATGTGGGCCATAAACATTTGGCACTTCCTCCGGGAAGGTAAAATTTGTTTTGTGCTCTCCTTCAGACATGTTCTGTCCAGAAAGAAAGGAACTGAAAACAATAAAAAGAGGGCCCTCAATGAATTTAGCTGTTTCTGAAGACTGTATTTGCTCCTTTCTCAAATTTTTTTTCCACATTTTGTAGGTTGCCAGGGAGTTGTCATTTCAAATTTTTGCTGAGTACTCCTTGACTGAACCTCAAGTTACACGTATAATTTCGGAAGCACTTTCATGTGACACTGCTCTTTTCATTGGAAACAGTATGCCAATACGTGATGCAGACATGTATGGGCATGGATGGTCACCCTTTACTCGTAATACTTCAGCTATGATTTTAGACTCGGAACTATTTTTTCGTTTGATTTGGGTGGTTGCGAACAGAGGAGCTAGTGGTATTGATGGGTTGGTTAGTACAGCTGTTGGCTTTGCAGTTGGATGCAATAAAAGGGTAAGGACATGATATAGTTCTTTTTCATTCATTCTATATGGGACAGTAGCAACCGTATTGGTCCTATTGGAGACTAATTTTTTTTTTTTCCTCACCACTGGAGACTAGTTATGGTAGACATAATCTGAGAAACTTTCAGATAATTGCACGGCTTCTTTCCTTCAGTAGAGGTTTTGCTTCCTTTCCTACCTAGAAATTGAATTATTTCATCATTCGGCCTTAATATTCAGGTCCTTTGTGTGATTGGAGATGTTTCGTTCCTTCATGACACCAACGGGTTGGCAATTTTGAGCCAAAGGTAGGGAGTTTATCTTTTTGATTTTGCAGGCTTGGGTTATACTGTGCTTCATTTTTTCTCCTATTGATTTCTTTTTTTAAAATCCTTTTTTTGTCGTTTGTAGAACTTGATAATGGTTAGTTATTTCTCTTTTAAGGTTAGCAGCATGTTTTTTTAATTCTTTAAGTAGTCTCATAGTCAATCTGATGTTCTATTTATTGGAATCTTACTTGTTGATTAGTAAGAAACACCATGTGCAGGATGTTTAATATAACTTCCATCTCAATGAATCTACAATGTGTGCAGGATGTCATGGAAACCAATGACAGTAGTTGTGATTAACAATCATGGTGGTGCAATATTCAGTCTCCTTCCGATTGCTGAAAGAACTGAACAAAGAATACTGGATAAATATTTCTACAACTCTCATAACATTTCTATTCGTGGACTCTGTATGGCACATGGGTAAAACTATTTACAACTAGTTCATAAGTAAGCTTGTGCATACTGCATTATTTGGGCTTTCATGTAAATTTCTTTTTAGTTTTTTCCTTTTCCTGTAATTTTCTTTCATGAGGTAGTGCAGCCATTATTTCTCTACAATAGAATGGAAAATGGTTCTTATTGTTAAATATGGGATGGTGCTTTATGGCGATGTAATATATTTGCAAGCATAATTTTCTGGAAAACAGGTTAAGGTGACTGCAAGTTTGGAACTTTAAAAGTTTTATCAAGCTTGTTCCTGTTGAAGGAAACGTTTATAGCAGGAATTTGCAACCTAAAGTAGAAGATGACAGTAGACTAGTTTTGTGGCCTGAGAATGTGCTTTAATTATGATTTTTCCTGCACTGAAAGTGTCTTCTGAACGTCTATATATCTCCATCTTGCTTTCCCGTGAGCTGTATTTATATGTTCAGCTACTACTTTGTAACTTAAATAAGTCACCGACGCTGCAGTGTGAAGCATTTGGAAGTACAGACAAAGACAGAGCTTCATGACGCATTACTTTCATCTCAATCTGAAGAGGAGGATTGTGTCATTGAGGTCTTAAGCTCTATTGATGCCAATGCTACCTTTCACAGGTTGTTAGTTATATTGCTTTTCAATATAATTTCTATTTCAGTTGTGAGCTCACTAACTGATTGCAGGAAAATTTTGC
>CM046385.1:7881118-7916393 GCA_025413485.1 Ficus microcarpa | reverse complement strand
AAAGAAGAAGACAATAGATGTGATCCATAATTGAATTTAATGATGCGTTTGGAAACATTACTTAATTTATATTATAACTCAATGTAATACATGTGTATTTAAATACCATGTATATTTTTATTCCAAAACAACTTATTTTAAAATTAAAATCTAATATAAGCATTATTCACCATTCTCTTTTTTTATCCATCAACAACACAAACACATATTATATTTGAATATATAAGGTAAAAATAAAACATCCAAACGTATTATATTTGAAACAATACATAATAAATATAGTTTTCAAACGTATTATATTTTGTCATTCTTTGTTGTGCCTTGTTAATATCTCATTATTCAGGAAAAAAAAAAAACTCTTACAAAATTCACTTTCTAGTAGAAAACGAAAAGTAAAATTGACTAACAATTTCCCTCCTTTCATAAACAACTGAAGATTTAAAAGGGTTTCAGAAAACTAGTAAAGAAAAGGATATTCCTATATGTAGCAAAACAGTACAACAATAAAGAACTATTATTTTCTAGAACAAGTAATTGGTATTTGAATTCAATTTAAGCAATTCATGCACTTAAGTGCATGAATTATCAATTACATACACCAAATTTGTCCACTTAAAGCTTGAATGACGTGATATTATCGTTCGTATTAGCTAGTTAGAACTGAATTTTTTTTTTCCTTTCGTTTTCATGAGATTTAGTCTCCGTTTGGTGTTACGGTTATAGTTGAAAATTTTAAATTTGAATTGATTGACTTTTTAAAAACTAATTATTATTTTTGTTAACTTTTCAAAAAAAGAAAAAACTGAGATGAAAAATTTAAATTTGAGTTGGTTTACTAAACACAGCCTTAATAAACATCTATTTACTAGTTTAGAAAAAAAAAAATTCAAAATTTGAATCTATATTAACTTTAAAGGTTCCAAACTTCTAATCTTTACTTTTGTTAAGTTAGTCCTAATAGAGTTTATATGTAAAATATCTTATTAATGAAATAGCTACTTATTGTTTTCACATATTTTTTAGGTTAAAACTTAAAACGATTTTGGCAAATGATTTGTGCATTATAGTCCAAGAAGGATATTATTGACAATTTTTTACTTAATTTGCGTTTGGTTCTTCGGTTGAAGATAACAAATTTTAGTTGGAATTAATTGACTTTTCAAAAACTGATTATAAATTTTGTTGACTTTTCAGAAAAAGAAAAAATTGATATGAAAAAGTATAGTTTAGTTGAAATTAAACTAGAATATCAAACAAAACATTAATTTCAATACAAATATTTTTTATAGATTAGGTTCAAGTCTGAGTTGCAATTAAATTAGGTTCAAATTCTCAAAGAAATTTGTATTGAAATTAACGGAAAAAAAAAAAAAAAAGATCATCAATTCCCTTCTTAAGTTGTAATATGCAAGTCATATACAAAAAAACCCTCCAAATTTTAATGGATTTGAGCAAAAAAGACAGATGATGTCCAAATTACAAGTTTAAGTAGTTGATTGTCAGCAAAAAAAATTCACGGACTAAATTATGAAACTTGAAATGTTCAAAAATAAATCTTTACAAAAAAAATGTATATTTTAAACTTATAAGATTGCAACATCTTAATTATAGGTATATATACGTATAACGATTGCAACACTAAACTTGCAAAAGTTTATTTGTATCTTATTTCTTCATGACAAGTTTTCTATTTGTTTATATATTTTCTACTGCCGAACCAAACCGAATGTGAGAAATCAAAGATAACGTATCTTAATCAAATCACGAAAGGTAGCATATCAGCGTCCAAAAGATGCATATCACTTTTTAGTGACCAGCGAGGAAGTCAATGAAGGCCTGAGGGGCTTAAACCACCCCCCCCCCCCCCCCCCCCCCCAACTTCTCTTTTTCTTTTATTTTTATTTATTTTTTTAATTTTCTGTCTATATATTACTTTATAAATTTACTGATAACCCCACCAAACCCTCCCTTAAACATTTTTGTTTCTTTTTATCCTACATATTTTTATATAAATTTGCATATAGTTTTATTCATAATAATTTTTGACTTTGTCACTGTTAGTGACAACAAATCTCAATCATTATTTATTTATTGTTTTTGGTTGAAGCAAATCTCCAACATTATTGAATGTTGTGTCTCTCGTTGTTCATTATAATGAGAAGACAATGATACAAAAGGGTTTGTGTAGGTTCATTATAATGTATAATAGATGATCATGTTACGTAATTATAAAAGAAAAATAGAAATTATTGATTATTGATTATCACGAGAAAAAAATTAAAAAAAAAGTTTTAAGTTAACAAAGTGTTGCATTATATTTCAATATTAGTGATGATTGTTATAACTTACATGGGATGTTCTTGCTTACATTACATGAGCTAGTTAAGAAAAAATGAGTGATGGTCGAAGCACTTTGTATCATGTTTATGCCGGTGTTTTCTTTCAAATTTTCACATTATTCTTTAATTTATAAATGTTATGAAGTATTTTATTGAATTAAGAGATAATTTACTACAACTAAAAATTTTAAAACCAATTCCGTCAATGTTAACAACAAAAAGTGCCAAAACCCCATTAATGTTGCTTTATCCATTCCCCTCAAATTTTAAAATATGCTATTAAGTATTAGGGATGAGGTATTTGCTCATGAGTTTTGGTACTCGCAACTATGCTTTCCTAATATAAGACGGGTACGAGAGATATTAAATGGGGATGAGAGCTAGTACGTATCATCCCCAATACGGGGGAAACACCCGACTTATATATACATTTATCTTTGTTTTTAAAATATGTTAAATGAAATGATACGGAAAAAAAAAAAAAGATGAAGAACATAAGTTTAAAACTTTTAGTTTGTAAACTTAGTTTGCCATTTAGTTTTTGAATTGAATTTTAAGAATTTGACTATAAATTATGTTCTGATTTTGTGATTTTTAGATTTTGGCTAGGTGTTTTTGAAGTATTGAATTTTTTTTTTTGGAACTTCGGTTTGTTATCATTACACATTTTTTTTTTTTTACTATGTTGCTATTTTATATTTAATTTGATGGATTTACTTTGAGTTTTAATAACGTTATAAGAATTTTTTTTAATTCTTAATGAGTAAATAAACAAGGTATGAGAAAAGTCCTCCAATAAGGATTTTCAGAACTTGATCACGACTCATGTAATGCGGGTATGAGGTGAAAAGAAGGTGGGGGTGCTAGTGGGAAAAGCATAGATCTATTTTCGTCCTACCCGAATATCATCCCTTAATGTGCCACTAACACTAATGGCATGTTTACTTATACCTAATCGGAGTGGGTAGGATTCGGAGTCAGAATATACTATTATTTAGGTTCCAGAAATCAGAGTCGGAATCATTATTAATTTCATTCATGCATTTACTTAGAATAGGAATCGGAGTTAGTTTGCTTGTAAATTTACTTGTATATCCATTTATTTATTATATTTTCAAAGATTAAAAAATGATTAATTTTTTTTTTATTATCATACTATTAATCAAAAAGTAAAATAATCATTATGATATTAAGGCAATAAAATTAAATTGTGTAATTTTTTGTTTAAAAAAATTAAATAGAGTAAAAAAAATGAATTAAAATGGAGTAAAGTATAAAAAATATAAAAATAAAAACATAATAATATATTATGATAAAAAAAAGTTCTTTATTTACTCTAATAACATTAATAGTAATTAGAATAGTCATATAATATTAAGTTAATAAAAATATATTATATTTTTTAATACAAATTTTTGTAAATGAATTAAGGATAAAATGGTAATTTAATGTTAATAATAGGAATGAGAGTTACAATCCAGAGGAGGGCATGAGATTGTCAATCCTATTTCTCAATCCTAAATTAGTGCGAAACCTATCATTCTCACTCTCATTTCAGAAAAAAAAAAAAAAAAAAAAAAGAGCAAGTAAACAAGGGATTGACTTCCATTCTCCACTCTTATTTCTTACTCCTGATAAGTAAACATGCCAAGAGATCCTCAAACTATTTCTTGATCAACTAATGATCTCCCATCCATTCTCATTCGTTTTTTGGCCCGTTTTTGCCAATGGAGCATAGTTTTAGGGGTTGAAGTGGCATTTTTGAAGTTCATGGCATGAATTAACATTAGTCACAAAATTTTGGGACTTTTTTGAAAAGTTTTTTATATATAAAAAATTCAAATAGAAAAAGAATCATTATCTATGTCCTTTGAACTTTAAAGACACTCTCATTTTATCTCCAAAATTTTAAAAACTCACTTTGCCTTTTCAATTTTTAATTTAACCTCATTTTACTTATTTTATTAGAATTTTATTTACAAACAGATAGAAAAAAAATAAATTAAATGTAGTCAAGTTATATTTTTTATTTGTTTTTAGTAAAAATCCAAAAACAATGAATTTTAAATAAAATTTATTCTCTTCTTTTTTATTTGTTTTAACTGAAATTTTGATAAAAAAGAAAAAATGAGGGTGGAATGTTTTTAAAATTTTGGAGATAAAATAAAAGTGATAAAAAGTTTAGGAAGATAAATAAAAATAATCCTTTTAAATTTCTTTTTGTCGTTTCTTCGACTGTCTGGACTCTGGAGCGTGGTCCGATGACGTATCAGCTATCAGCCATTAAAAGATTAGCACTTTCCAAATTCAGACGAACCTTTCTTCTACTCTCTTCACCTTCAACATTCCGCCATGTTCCCGAGCTTCAAATCTCAAGCTCTCCTCCTCAAAACCACTCTCTTTCTTCCTCCTTCAGGCGCGCAATTCCGTACCAGAAAGTCCTACTACTTCCCATGCACGCCGCCGCCGCCGCCGCCCCCGCCCCGCCCCCGCCCCCGCCCCCGAGTCTTTCTTTCCTCCGCCGGAGCTCCCTCCACCTCCCTCGGTACCCTCGTCGCAAGGTCTCACTTGAATTTCCTATCTTTTCTTTAATTCTTCGTCGGTCTTTCGTTTGCGGCATTTGGATTACGATTGTTGTTTGAGCTTGTTTTTTCGGGCCGATTAGTGCGTCGGAGGGATGCGGTTCGACGGTCCAGTGGTGGAAGTCGGCGAGGTTTTGCAAATGGATGACGGGGATTTGGCGGTGGAGACCTGCATTACTCGCGCGTTACCTCCGGCGGTGACGCTGGAGCAGGGGATTGAGAGGATAAGAGAGGCGGTGGAGGATTTGAAGCTCAATCCTCCTTCAACCTCCAGCGGATTCTTGAGATTTCAGGTAGGTTTTGGAATCCTGCATTTATGTTCAAAAAGACACAATTTTGTTTTTTGGAATCTTCGTTCTGAGTTTGAATTTCGCAGGTGGCTGTGCCTCCGAGCGCGAAAGCTTTGAATTGGTTTTGCTCTCAGCCGGAGTCGTCTGCTGTTTTTCCTCTGTTTTTTGTTTCGAAGGAAGCGAGGGATCCGAGTTACAAGTCTCTGCTTTTGACTGAAACTCGTGGAGTTTTCGGCATCGGTTCGGCTGTTTACTTTGCGCGGGATTCTTCTTCTACCTCTGTAGAGCGGTCTCAGACAAGAAGGTTCATCCTTTATCCCCGACTTTCTCATCTCTGATATTAGCATGCATTTGGTCCATGTGTTGGAATTGAATTTTTTTAGGTTTTATTTGAGTTGAATTTAGTTGTGCTTTGTTGGAGGTGTTGAATTGTTAGAGTTAAAAAGTATAAAAATTTGAAATGTGTTCGAAAAAAAAAAAAAATCAATATAGAGCTTGTTTCGTTTGTCTTGAAATTTTATGTAATTTAGGGGGTGTTTGGTTGAACAACTCAACCCATTCAACTTAAACTTTTTTTTATTTTTTTTCCAAAAAGTTTTTTGTCTTTTCTGAAAATTCAAAAAAATTTACTATTGAAATTTAAAATTTTCAACTTAAACTACTACACCAAACACTCTCTTAGAAAAGAAATCATTCCATTTAAACTTACATATGTAAAGTTATGGACTTTTAAAGTTGGTGTTACAAAGTAACCGTGAAAATAGTGAAATTGAAATTGACTTTTCTATTCTCACCGGTAAAAAAAAAATAAAGGAAGTTAGTGTTCCACTACGAAAGCAAATCATTTGATGATTTTCAGTTTTCATACGCTTGAGCATTTGAGTTAATATGCAGTACTATTATTACTATTGTTGTTGTTGTCGTTTTATTTATTTATTTATTTATTTTATTTATTTTTATTTATATATATATTTATAAAACAAATAAGACAAAATTTTATAGTGGTTTGTGAGAGCTACATCTATTTGCAGTAAAGGAATTTCAACCTGACAAAGAAGAAGATTACAAGAGATCCTCTTAGACTTTTGTTTAAAAAATTTTTTAAAAATTTTCTCCCTAACCTCTAATCCGTGTGAACCGCGTGCTGACTCCTTGTCACGGCAATAATTATACTCCACACAGCAACAAATAATCCTTGTTCATTGCTGCCAAAGCCTTTAATTGCTTCAAATGCTGTGAGATACTTCTAGTATTTTGTATTGTAAGTTGGACCTCTGGGTGTTTTCTTGCGCTTGTGTGTTGATTTCCCATCAGAGCATTATTCAAGGTGTTTTAACGGTAATTGTCGAAAATATGGACTATGGATCCATTCTAATAGGCTGAAATAGTGTGTGCATTCTTTAATGCAGATATCTCTTAAATGAATCAACTCCCTTAGTGGCTTATGGCTTTGTTGATACCAACTTCAACACAGAGTCGTCTGTCATGAAACATCAGGCAGGGTCTTACTACTTCTTCATTCCTCAGGTAAATTTGCATGTTTGTAATGCAAGTATGCAACCATATGATATCCCCGAGTGTTTTAGGAATGCTGTTTGTGTTTTGTTTTCCGTCAAGATTGGTAAAGTATGCTGTTGAAGCATACTGTAAACTATTAGCACTTTTGACGTGCAATATTTTAACAGATTGAGTTGAATGAGTGTGAAGGCATTTCTATGTTATCGGCTACACTGGTGTGGTGCGACTTTTGCCTTTCTACGTTTGCGGAAGCCATTCAATCTTTTGAATTGTCTCTTGTCCAGGTACCTACTTAGTTTGCATTCAAAATCTCTCTTTGTGGACACTTAGGTTAGCGGGTCTTCTTGTCACGTTTTCCCGCCGCTCTTCGTATATTTTATGATAGATTATATGCTGCATCATGGTGCTGAAAATCATACAATGTTTGTAATAAAAGGGGAATATCACTATAGTACTTTGTAACTCAAAAGTTGTGCTTTTAAACACAGGCTTCTTTATTTTACGCACATTACATTCTGTTTTATGACCTTTCCAGGCTACTTCTCACTTTTGGCCCACGACAGAGAACTGCTACAGCAGAAACATATTATCTACTCTCAGAAAGCTTAATGTGGTGGAGGACAGAAATATTCCTATGGTATGGCTGTCAACAATTTTCTTTGAATATTATTCCACGGGATGATTTATTCTTGGATGCAAGGTTAAACATAATCAGTGAACTACTAAAGTGCTAGGCCAATGCGTGTTTTAGATACTAGATTTCTATTTTCATTTCACAAATTTCGTTCTGTGTTTTCTCTCTATTCTCTATAGTATCTCAGGTATCTTATAGAGTACAATCTGCAATCGCTTTGGTTTGAAACTTCCATTGAGATTACAAGAAAAAATGTTAATGTTTAAAGTATTTTAGTATATAATTCCAAAAACATTTCATTTGCTTATCATATTTTCACATTTTTATGTTACAGACTCTATTTGCTGGATGATGCCTAATTTTCTAGTTCCAAATTCAATGCTGAATGATTTCTCTGTCCAATGTATTCTTCAGCTTTATTTTTAAGGCGATTTTTGAATGTTAGAGCCTTCCTTGATTTAAGTTAGGAATCCTCTTCAGGTGCATGAATGCGTAAGAGATACTCATTCGTTCTTGATTTACTTGGTTAAGTTTGTTTCATTACTGATTGCCAGGGTTTTGTAGGTCTATATGAACAATCTCTCTCCAGGTGGGAATTATGTTGTGGATGACGTCAAAGAACTGGTATCCCTTTTCTTGGTAATTTTTCATCCTCAATGATTTATGCCCAATATGTTCTAACTTCTAAGAAGTTGCACCTTTAACTGCTGTGCAAGCAAGAAAAATGTTGTTGCTCTGCTGATATGGCTTGCTGAAACCATCTTCCTTTGTTCCTTACTGTTGTTTACTTCACTACAGAAGGAGGCTCCATCTTCCAAGCAGTTCTGTGTTAGGCTTTCAGCAAGTGTTGTTGTTGCCAGTAACATGGTATGATACCATCACATTGGTCAATTAGAGGAGAATATTGTTTACAAACTTGTGTTTCCTCCAAAATTAGAATATTATACACACAAATACCTGCAATGAGAGCAAATGGAATTATAGAAGTTGGTTAAAGTGCTATATTTTTATGCACAAGTATGGAAGTTGGGGCGGCTAAGTATCACTCAGGAAGTGTAGATCTCAAAGATTTTTAGGAAGTTCCACATTTATAACCAAAACGCATTCACGAGAAAGGGTGGGTTCCTGGGAGGGGTTATTGGAGAGATCATATTATTTTTCTCAAGGAAGATCGAATTATTTGTTTATACTGATATGTTAGTTAAATAACTTCAGAGGAAACCTTTGAGTGTAGATGTTCAGATTTTGTCTCTTTCTACTGTCAGTTGGAACGTACAAGTGGAGCCTGTTACTCAGTGCAGGATTGTGCCAACATAAATACTGTTTGGGCGTCACTAATAATTGAAGAATGCTCTCGTCTTGGTTTGACGGTGAGATCAAGTTTTTCTCTATCTGGCCAATCATTCTGATACATGAATCTGATTTATTTCATTCTAGTATTTTTGTCTAGCTCCTGGGTCAAGATCATCCCCCCTTGCTGTTGCTGCTTCCACTCATCCAAGTATTACATGTATTCCATGTTTTGATGAGCGCTCACTTGCATTTCATGCTGTTGGTTATGCCAGAGGATCTCGCAAACCAGCTGTAGTCATAACATCATCTGGAACTGCAGTTTCAAATCTTCTTCCTGCGGTGAGTTCATTGACAGATTTATAAGGACTGTTTTGGAAGCTGCGACTTTCTTTAATCATTTTTTGTATGATCCTTCATTTTTGCGGTTGTGGAATTGTGGAACTTGAAAGGCTACATAGTGCTAGGCCTTTTGTTTCATTCACTCTGGAACCGTACCGAATTACATTATTTTCTTTTATCCTACAACATAAATATGTTAATATGCTTCAAATGGAAGACACCGTTAACAACCAGTTATGTAGTTTAGTTTTGTTCTCCTAATGTGATGCCGAAACATATAATTTCAGGTTGTTGAGGCTTACCAAGATTTTGTGCCAGTTCTACTACTCACGGCTGATCGTCCACCTGAACTGCAAGATGTCGGAGCAAATCAATCTATAAATCAGGTCTGAAACAAAGATGGTTTCATCCGTAACCGTAATCGTTTTTTCTTTTTCATTGAGACTATTAAATTGTCATCTTGGTTTATCGTTGTTATTGATTTTACTTATTGTAAGATGAGTGAAAAAAGGAACTATATTCTGTGAAATTGTTTTCACTTTTTATTCATCGTTGAAGTCTAGTGCAATAAATGATTGAAATTTTTTACTCTTCACATTGTTAAACATGTAAATCAACCAGATAAAGCATTTTGGTTCATTTGTGAGGTTCTTCTTCAGCCTTCCTGCGGCCACTGACTGCATTCCTGCAAGGATGGTACTTACCACAATAGACTCTGCTGTACATTGGGCAACCACTTCACCTCGTGGCCCGGTTCATATTAACTGTCCTTTCAGGGAGCCACTTGAAAATAGTCCCAGCGAATGGACGCCAAGCTGTTTAAAAGGATTAGACTTCTGGATGTCTAGTGCTGAGCCATTTACCAGTATTTCGATCTACGATGTTCTCATGCATGTGCAGATATTCCTCGTGAAATATTAGATATCACAACTTCAATTCAAAAAGCCAAGAAGGGGATTCTAGTTATTGGTGCTACCCATACTGTAGATGAGATGTGGGCAGTTCTTCTCTTGGCTAAACACCTTTTATGGCCTGTTGTAGCTGATGTCTTGTCGGGATTACGATTGCGAAAGCTTTTGACTTCTTTTCCTGAAATTGAGGATAATATTTTATTTGTTGATCATCTTGACCATGTTCTGTTGTCAGATTTTGTCCGTGATTGGATACATGTCGATGTGATTCTTCAGGTATTCTGAACTGTTTTACACATCTGGTTAATTAAATCATTGTACTTATTGTATTCATTTATCTTGCACCATTTTAACCTTAAGAAAGTAAAAGAAATTCTGTTTAGAATGTAGTATGTTAAACTGTGTAAAAAAATATTTTAACATATTATGTTAATTTCGTAATAGGCATCCTTGTGGAATGTACATTATATGGCATGCACCAGTATTATTTATTTACTTTCCCTCTTTGATTGCGTGGCTTTTTAATTTGTATCCCAGATTGGGAGTAGAATTACAAGCAAGCGTGTTTCGAAGATGTTAGAGGAATGCTTTCCATGCTCTTATATCTTGGTTGACAGTCATCCATTTCGCTATGATCCTTCTCATATTGTAACACATCGGATACAAAGTGGCATTATCAAATTTGCTAATCATTTACTTAAAGTTGAATATCCACGTGAGAGAAATGGATGGAGCACTTATCTACGAGCAGTCAATCTCATGGTAACCAATTAAATTTTTCATTTTTCAGTACCTGTTTTATTCTTTTCCAATTTAATCTAATAACTTCCTGATACATCGTACTGGTGCCAAACTGAACACTGAGCCAGAATGAGCTAAACTCATATGATCATATCAATGGTCTAATTCATTGTTCATATATTCTTGCAAAAACTTTGTTGCATGATGTAACCGTACACCAGTTTCTTGAATAAGTTCTGGAGGAGATTTCTTTTGTTTGGTCTTCTGATTGATTTGATGTCTTTCAATTAAATTTGGAGTTTATGTGGGCCATAAACATTTGGCACTTTCTCCGGGAAGGTAAATTTGTTTTGTGCTCTCCTTCAGACATGTTCTGTCCAGAAAGAAAGGAACTGAAAACAATAAAAAGAGGGCCCTCAATGAATTTAGCTGTTTCTGGAGACTGTATTTGCGCCTTTCTCAAATTTTTTTTCCACATTTTGTAGGTTGCCAGGGAGTTGTCATTTCAAATTTTTGCTGAGTACTCCTTGACTGAACCTCAAGTTACACGTATAATTTCAGAAGCACTTTCATGTGACACTGCTCTTTTCATTGGAAACAGTATGCCAATACGTGATGCAGACATGTATGGGCATGGATGGTCACCCTTTACTCGTGATACTTCAGCTATGATTTTAGACTCGGAACTATTTTTCGTTTGATTTGGGTGGTTGCGAACAGAGGAGCTAGTGGTATTGATGGGTTGGTTAGTACAGCTGTTGGCTTTGCAGTTGGATGCAATAAGAGGGTAAGGACATGATATAGTTCTTTTTCATTCATTCTATATGGGACAGTAGCAACCGAATTGGTCGTATTGGCGACTAATTTTTTTTTTTCCTCACCACTGGAGACTAGTTATGGTAGACATAATCTGAGAAACTTTCAGATTATTGCACGGCTTCTTTCCTTCAGTAGAGGTTTTGCTTCCTTTCCTACCTAGAAATTGAATTATTTCATCATTCGGCCTTAATATTCAGGTCCTTTGTGTGATTGGAGATGTTTCTTTCCTTCATGACACCAATGGGTTGGCAATTTTGAGCCAAAGGTAGGGAGTTTATCTTTTTGATTTTGCAGGCTTGGGTTATACTGTGCTTCATTTTTTCTCCTATTGATTTCTTTTTTTTAAATCCTCTTTTTGTCGTTTGTGGAACTTGATAATGGTTAGTTATTTCTCTTGTAAGGTTAGCAGCATGTTTTTTTAATTCTTTAAGTAGTCTCATAGTCAATCTGATGTTCTATTTATTGGAATCTTACTTGTTGATTAGTAAGAAACACCGTGTGCAGGATGTTTAATATAACTTCAATCTCAATGAATCTACAATGTGTGCAGGAAGTCATGGAAACCAATGACAGTAGTTGTGATTAACAATCATGGTGGTGCAATATTCAGTCTCCTTCCGATTGCTGAAAGAACTGAACAAAGAATACTGGATAAATATTTCTACAACTCTCATAACATTTCTATTCGTGGACTCTGTATGGCACATGGGTAAAACTATTTACAACTACTTCGTAAGCTTGTGCATACAACTATTACAACTAAAATATTTTAAAAAAATTTAAAAAAATTTGCTATTACAACTAAAATATTTCAACTCAAACTAACATATCAAACACCCCTAAAAAAAAAAAACTGTCTTTCTCTCAATTAAATTTATGAAGTAACTGACGTGATAATTGACCAAGGAAAAAAAATAAAGCCATGATTATGTATATCGTGCGCAACAAGTAAATAAATAAATTAATCTTGTCTAGATTCGAGAGAAAACTAACTCAATTATTGTTTCAATAATAAATCAACAGACACTCAGACAGAGCATAGCTGAGTCATCAATTTAAACCGAAACATTAACGTTTGTCCTGGTCTATACAAGTAGAAATTAAAAATAGATATGTACAAATGTAAATATATATCTAGAAAAAAATGCTTTTTTTTTTCTTTGATAGAAAAATGACTTTTTGACTACCCATGTACCACACACCTGTATGTATCTAGGATAAACTATATGGCGCAGAAATTTCTATATATTGATGGTATTAGGATAGTTCTTGTCCCGCCATTAATATTGCATAAATTAATTTCAGTTTGTCGTAAAAGATGAGGCAAATTACTAAAATTTTATACGATCCAGTAACTTTAAGAGATGAGATTGTCAAAGAATTTAACTTAAATTTGTATTTGGTTCACTAATTAGAGATAAAAATTTTAAATTAGAGTTAATTAATTTTTAAAATTAATTGTAATTTTTTATTAATTTTTTAGAAAAAAAAGAAATAAAAAAAATATAATTTAGTTAAATAAAAATTAAATATATTTATGACTGAGGACTGAGGACTGATTCAAATTAGTGTTGATTACGCAACGTGTGGTGCATAGCTACTATTCCAATGGGAATATTCACTTTGACTTTTCTGGTATTTATTTTCCCGAGGTTTTTCAAAGGAAAACAAAAATGATTAATTTTTGAATTATTGGTTCAATCGTATTTTAATTTCTGAATTTTAAAATCTCAAAAAAAAAAAAATTTTTTGAGCTATATTAGTTTGTCCAGAATTGTCGTTTGGTCCAAAGTATTGTCAAAAAGAAGGGCATATAGTTATCACATAAAAATCATAAGTACTTAAATTAAAATTATTTCTGTTATTTTCGCGTTTTAGAATCTTTTGTTAATTTTGGATTTCTATTTTTGAAGCTGTAAATCCTAACATACGTGATCTTAGCATAGCGTCTACTTTTTTTTAATAGTGTTTTGGTCCAAGGATTATAATTTTAAGACAAATTGATAATTTGAGATGTAATGAAATTTAGATATTTAAATATCCGCTTGAATCATAGATAAATACTGCCCATATAGTGGGAACACTCGGAACCTTCCACATAAACAGGAAAGAGACACATCAACAGGCCATCCAGGAATTTCTCACACCGTTGATACCGCAAAATCATACATCATGATATTACTAGGTGTTTTCCAATAAGAATATTCCCCCTAAATAACGCTTGTGAGAAGAACATCATCCCATTCACCCATTCTACGCCAAATAGTTCACTTGACTATACATAGTCAAGCTCAATTTATATATATATATATATATATATATCTTCTATTCTCTGTGTGTGTGTATATATATCGATATATATTCTCTGTATAGCCTGGAAAATACGAACAAAGCAATCCCCAACCAGCTAGCTAGGTAATCACCAGTTAATTAGAATATGTAGTAGTATCAGTTTAGGAAGCCATAGCCAAAGTACCATTGTGATCCTTGGAAATTCAAGAGTAGTATTCTTATCATGCATGAATACAACCACATCCTAGTCAGGCAATGCAACCTTCACCCAAGCCGCCGGATGCCTCCGGTCTCTGTTGATTGCCATGAAATTGATCTCTCCGGCACTACTGGACCGCCGCCAGGTGCACGAGCCGGTACCGGTCCCTCAGCCATACCCCACCATGAACCTTCCGAGGTCGGCTTCGAGTCTCAGGCTGGGTCAGTTGATGTCTCCTCCTCCTACCCCACCCTAACTAGCCCACACCCACATTTCCCCTCTCCATTAGTAGTCTCCCACCTTCCAAATTCACCTCCACCACTACAGCTTTACATTACTAGTACCAGTCCACATATCAAAGCTAAACGCCACTACTTTAAGAGACCATCATTTATAGCTCACAGATTCATCGAACACCAGCACGTGTGTCATAATTCAATTGCAAGCTCAGAAAATGCTCGAAACGACGCAAAAGATGGAGACGAGAGTAATTCCATCATACAAGTTCTGCGAGAGGAGCAACTCGGGAGAAACATCTTTCTCCTCTGCATCCCGATCGCCTCCGGCTTCGTAACGTACTACAACCCAACCGCCATACGCCTTCACGGTCGTTGGTTATGCTGGTTGTGACTATCGGAGCCACCAGTATCTGGATCGGGCTACTCCTGCGCAAGGTGTGGCCCAGAGTGGCCACTGCCCTGGAACTTCTTGGAGTTGGGCTTATGCTGGTTGCCCTTTTCGGATACCTCGCTTTGCATCTTCCTAGAAACTTTTTGTGGCTGCCCGTGCTATGTCTGGTTCTCTCTCTAGTACCTCTCGGAGTCGCCTTCTTTCGCCGAGAGAAGCCACCTGAAATCGAAGCAGACGTCCCTGCAGCTTTCGGTCGCGCATAGCTTGCGGAAAATTGCTCCTCTTATGGACTTATAGCTAGTGCCACTAGGCCTAGCAATTTCTCTAGTCCCTCTGTAACTTATACCTTTCAGCCTATGTAAGTGGTTTGTTGAAGTCTGGATTTTGGATTTATGATTCAATATGGCCTATGGTCGGGATACCAAATATGAGTTAGGATTGAGATACAAGATCGGGTTGAGTTCTAGGACTAAGATAGAAATCAGGATTTGAGGAGCGGAACCAAGATCGAGATCTGAGGCAAGAGGTTGGTTTCAAAACTGAATAGTGGTTAGACTTAAGGACTAAGATTAGGACTTGGAACCCTTGTCTAGGATCAAGTACCGGGGATCGGGGTCGAGATCTGGGACAAAGACAAGACTCAAGATCTAGAACCCATAATCGAGGTTAGGATTAGGGACTATGACCGAAGTTGGGATTCGGTATAAAGGCCGAGTTTAGAATTTAGGACCGAAGTCCGTTTTTGGGGATCGGGCTCAGTAGGTTGGGGTTCCCTGGACTCAGATCCCAACCTTGACCAATCTCGAATCACGAACTACTCCCAAACTCCCACCCCCATCCTGTAAATTGGCCCTGATATCGAAACCCGACTTTGGTTCCTGAACCACCCTGTCCCTAGCCATAGCCCAATAATCTGACTTGGTCCAGGTTCTAGTTCCAAACCCAGGTCCCAGCGCTAACCGCGATGCTTAACTCAAGCATGAAAACGTACTGTTTTGAATAGGGTAATTTCTACCGTTATCAGCTGTAAAATGTTATTGGCTTCATGGTCTGGTTTGATAGATGGCCATTTTGTTTTCCAAGACTAAACATCATAAAAACGGAACATCTCAAAAACCAAGAATAACATGGACTAACGACGACAAATTGAAATCAGAAAACGAAAGAAGGAGTTCACTAACACCAAAATTATAGAGTTACAACACACACATGACGTATACAAAAACATATAGACACACGTATATGACATTTAAAACAAAACCGCTCCCAATTTGAAATTCAGCAAGGGTACCAGGAGCCAAGCCAAAATTGCAACTCCTACGGTCATCGACACCACGGCCAACAAGAGGCAACACCGGGCCAATCTTCGGTATCTTTCGCGTAAAGAGATTGTCATGAAAGAACCGAAGAAGGCGAAGTTGAGGGACAGGATAAAAGCGTGGAACAAAGAAGGAGAATTCTTAAATACGACGGTCGGAACTGGATTCCCGTCTATCTTCTGGTAAGGCAACTGGACAAGTCCCAATACTGTTACCACTGATGCCCATAATATCAGCTTCTCTACTTGGCCGGTTTTTTCTTTGTACGGATTATTCCCATACATCTCTGAGGGCTTAGAACCAAATATGTCCCTTCATTGAGTTTGTTGTCCTCTCTGGTTCATTTGCTTTGTAAATCATATAAATTTTATTGCTTTTAATAAGCTAAGTTTTTTGTTGACATTTTTGTTTTTTTTTTTAAATTGGGTCCACGTGATGACTTTTCTGTTATTCTTATCATATAAATGATGTACATCAAGTGGGTGGCATATCGTTTTCTTTATTTATTTATTTTTTTGTTTTAATAAAAGTTATAAAAGAATTTGACGTGTATTGGTCATTTATAATTCCAACTTCCAAACATATATAGTTTACATATGTGTGTCTGCTACATGAACTTGACCATTCTCCTGATGACTAAACAATTACAAGACATGATACTAGTCCCATTTTTGACTCGTAAAGTATTTACATTTTACTCTATATATTATCTACTTTCATTCTATCTCATTATATCTCGCTCAGACTTTTGGTTTAAAATTTAAAAGTGTTTTTATTTCTGCTATTAAATGAGAGTCATAAACTTTATATCAAATAATAATAATAATAATAATAACAACAATAATTGTACTTCCAGAATAATTCAATCTTAGAATTATGGCATGAGGACGCTTACTACCACGCATGGGCTGTAAGGCATTCAGAGTCACATGCTTAAGCTCCAAGTCTTTCGATTCAGAAAATTATCTTAAACGACTTGGGTGGTGTTTGGTGTGTTAGTTTGAGTTGAAATATTTTAGTTGTAATAGTAAATTTTTTTGAATTTTCAGAAAAGACAAAAAACTTTTTGGGAAAAAGACAAAAAAAAGTTTGAAATGAGATGGAGATGAAATGGGTGTCAAACTCACCCTTGGACTTTTGGACATTGATGCTTAAAGATTGAATAGGACCTTAGATTATTTGTCATATATATATATATATATATATATATTTCAATATTGTTTATAATTTTCTCTTGGCAGCTTGCCAGATAGTTAAACTACCTTACAGAATAATTTTTATATTATATAGGCCATTTATCTATCGTTTTCACGTCTACAAAGCAAAGAGTCGGCAGAGAAATTTACTATGTGAAATGTCTTTCAATTTACTCGGCGATCTTCTAGAACGGGCTGTTATAACCTTTTCCTTCCAGGAGAGAAACGACTAGCTACATGAGCAGTAGAAAGACAAAGATTCCCTTCTAGAAAGAAATAATTAATATTCTCATACTGTACTTCACTACCAAAAGTCATGTTAAAATAAAGTTGCCAACAAAAAAAAAAAAAAAACAAAAAGGACATGGAAGTAGGTATGAATTGCTGATTCCCTTCTATTTAAAAAAAACAAATTGTACGTACCAACCCTGAATCCAGACAGATCATAACCATCACTATGCCCGGTACTAACTGGTTCATTAGGCTCCTGTCTAAAACAAAACTAGGAACTAGCCCACCAAGTTCCCTCTTCAACAAACCACCTGATCATCATGATCGTGATCATGATTGTCACGCAGAATCATCTTCTCAAGCTGTCCAGATCGACATCCCTCCAATACCACTTGACGTTTTTGACTCCGGTTATGCCGACAGATCAACGGTTGCATATCCACGACCCTTTGCAGATCACTCAACCTTACCTCACACTGAACCTTCCCTGCAGGTCACCGTCCAATCTGAGAATGGGTCTTCTGATGTCCCCTCCTCCTTATCAGCCATAGTATCTTCCTCGCAACCGCCACACAAAACGAAGAGCCGGTTAAAGAAGATCAAATCAAACATTAAAAAAATTGGTCACAGAATATCCTCAAAACATCTTTTAACTCCTATCCCAACAATCCCTCAAAGTTCCCAGCAGGCGATCAATAGTATTAATGATCCTGATGATCATCCCATCATACAGGTTTTCCGCGAAGAGCAGCTCGGAAGGAACATATTTGTCTTGGCCATCCCCATCACCACGGGCTTCATGGCGTATAACAACCCCGCGTCCATGTCTTTGGTGGGGCGCTTGGCGGCGGTGGCTCTCTCTGTTGGATCGGCGGCAATATGGAACGGCATTTTGTTGAGGAAGGCATGCCCTAAGGCTTCCAATGCGTCGGAGTTGCTCGGGGTGGCCCTCATGCTGGTAGCATTTTTCGGCTACCTTGGTTCTCATCTCCCGAAGGCCCATCTCTGGCTGCCGGGGCTGTGTTTGGTTACGTGCCTCGTGCCGCTCTGCGTCGCCTTCTGTGGTTGCAAAGAGAATGCTCCTCAAAATCATGGAGAAAATGATCTTGTTCCTGCTGCGTTATCCCGTGTGTGATGATTTGAGGTTGTCTCTATAAACTGAATTAATGGAATGTAACTAGTTATATTTGTTGGTCATATTCTTGTATATATTTTGTTTTTGAACTAGAAAAAATATACATAAACTCTACAGTTTGCGGTTGAATCATGTAAAGATTTATTGCTAGATTATATTTATTTTGAGGGGTGTTTCATTAAATAATTTGGTTCAAATCAGTTAACTGATTTCATGTAAAAAGTAACAGAAAGGACCACATCATATTTAAGCATTCAAGTTATTTCAGCTTAAAAATAAAAAAGAACAGAAAATGTTAGAAACATAATAATTTGAGGATCAATGGAACAATTTCCTCTTTAAAATTAATACTCTGCAACGCTCACTTTAACAACACAAATTGCAAGCAAAATAGGTTCCAAAAAAGTTAAAAGTTAAATTTTCTTTGTCTTTATGATTATTTTTTGACTCACAAAGTGGTATCATATTTGGATATTAGAAAATACTGTCAAATTACAAATATTAATTGTTGCGAATCTGTTATTCTCGTTTCATTATTTGTTTTTTTTTTTTTAAATAATTTCTTAAAGGTGTTGACCTCAAATGTTTAGGTTAAATGAGTGCCTTCATATTTAAAGCAAAATAAAAATAATATTAGTGCAGTTGTAATTGACCACTAAATGTACATAAATATATATATATTTGAGTGTCCAAATTAACGTAAGAAACAAAAGCGTTGACTTACCTCAAGGAGTTGCGAACTGTTAAGCACAAAATTCCCCCATGTTATTAGTGTCATCAAATACGCGATAATGATTAATGTCCCGTGCATATATGCTCTGTCGGTCGTTAAGCCAATAAAATCCTTCTAATATATTAAATCCGAGGTTCTTTAGCTTAATAGAAACCATGATCTTGAACAAGCTTTCCTAGCATTAATTCAGTGTCACCATAAAAATACGTATAGTTAATTATCGTATCTTGTAGTTTTCAACATTCTATTTCAATTCTCTTGATCTCCTGCTTCCTCTCTACATCCATTGGCAGGCCGTTGCGGGACTGACTCCAAGCAGAGAAAAACGCCGCTTTTGATAAATGCCGGAGAAAAAGATGAGAAATTGAAGAGAACATAGCTCAAGATATGTCCTATGAAATCGATATAGTTCTATGGAGACTGGAAATGGCCCAGCTACCGATATTTGTGAAGTACTGTTTTGAGATACCAGACACTAGGCATGCGGTCCATCTATACAACCATCTTTCTGTCGTTAGGGCATTGAGACGATTTTTAACCAAGCTCGGGGACTATTTGGAGCATTAATTTCAGACGGAATTTTCAAATTTTTTTTCCTCCCCTCAAAAAATACATTGATTTTGCTATTCACATATTCAAATATCTATTTTTCACTTTAAAAAAACTAAATTTAAAAGTTCATCACTTTCTTATTCCATGTCAAAAAGAGATTATTATTTTTATAGGTTGGAAATGGGTAAGAAGAAATTTTGTAAGGAGGAGTGTGGGGCCGGTTTTCGCAACAAAGTCATGAAGTTGTGCAAACAGAGGCTTACATGGGCAGAATGTAATGACAATTATTGGAATGAATATGCGTGTAATGTAGCATGTCGGGTAAGATATCTATATATTTATATATCTATATATGTGTGCGTGTGCGTGTGTGTGCATCTATTAGGATGTGAACCATGTTTTTTTTTGCAAAAACATGACGATGCCACTTTGGGTCCATCTAGGTTGTTTATTGGGCAGGATATATCTATATATATATATATATGAAAAACATATAATATATAATGCTATTGAGACTAAATAATATCGTATTTTGTGAATGTTTTATTAGGAATTAATTGATAAAGGGTGTGAACCAACTTTTAGATAATCATCCTTGACACACACATGGTATGATATATTAATATTTATGCATGAGTGTGCGTCGATATAGGAAAGATCTGGATGATCATTTCATTTGGCATCACTTATGTAATGCTTAGAAGAAGGAAAAAGAAAAAGTTTCATGATGTGGGGTTGCAATAATTAATTTGAGCACGGAAAAGGAAAAAAGAAAAATACAGAGAAAAAACCTTTAAAAAAAAAAAAAAAGGCAGTTGAAGAATAGTTTTGACGTCAAAAGGAGAGAGAGAGAGAGAGAGAGGTTTTTTTTCAACGAGCACCGAACAAAGCCAATTTCAGAAGCAGATTGAAAACTTTCCCCAACTGTCTCTCACAGCCAATAGCGCCTTGTGGCTGAATATGACGCAATGAAGGTCAGTTTAAAAGGTCAATTATTAAACAAAAAACTTGAGTGTGTGTATGTGTGTGTGTATAATTGGTCTGTATATGTATATACATATCTAAACATATATATACACAAATTAAAACATTGGTGAGTCACTAAGCACTTAAGCATTGGATTGGAGGGACCCACCAAAATGTAATTTTTTTTTTAAGCATATATAAAAATATTTGTAGTAAACATCAGGTACCTAAATAGTCCTCTACCCAACCAATCTTATTACTCATTTGAAGTACTATAAAGAACATATATGTTACACATATTATATATATATATACATATGCATAGTCCTGTTTAAGCTAAATGGGAACATGTATCCTTGGCCTTTATATCTTGTTTCCCATTTGTCTTGGTCGTTTTTCTTTGGTTTGTCATCTAACGCAGGCAAAATTTACCTGGATATGCAAAGGTTGATTTTACTTTAGTGTCCCCTGAAAAAAAAAGAAAAAAAAAAAAGGAGAAGAAGAAGAAGAAGAAAAGACATAGCTTTATATTCTGGGTGGTCTTCAAAACTTTATATTCCTAAAACCCACATTATCAAAACTTTTGTAAGGGTATAAAAATTAAAAATTCTTCCAAGTATCTTCATAAAGTGGTAGCCAATCATCTAATAATCTTTTGTTGAGGTCCACTTGCACATGGTTTGAGGGAGAGAGAGGAAAAAAAAAATTAAAGTTATAAATAGTGAAAGAAGATTAGGTCAAAAAAGTGCTCTTGGCAAATCTCAGAAGGCAGCAACTTGCAAACGCAAGCCTCTTTATTCTATATAGATCTTTATAATATTCTATATCCTCTCTACTTTTTGTATTTTCTCTTCATATTTAACAATAAATATAGTTTTAGGTAATTCTCCACTATAAAACACTTCTAGATTCATGCTTCTAATTTCTATAGAAAAGCAAACTGGATAAGGGTGAGACAGAGCCTTATTAATTAAGAAGTTTCGTAGAAGAGTATCATATATGGAAGTATTGTTTTATTCTTTCTAAAGAACTACTTTTTTTTTTTTTTCCTTCTCTCTCTACAAATTTTTTTTTCCTAGGTCTAATAGTGCAGAAGTCGCTGTTGTCTTTTAGGGTTGCTTTTGATTGAGTTTTCAGTTTGGCTCATTTGTAGCCTTCGATTGCGCAAGATATTATTTTTTTTATTTTTTTAATCTCTCTTCTGTGATTTTTCTTTTATTTATTAAAGTTGGAGGTTGGTCATGAAATGAAATAGAGTATGCATAGGGGTGCCAACCTAAGTGGACGTTTTGCTTTTTTTCTTGATCATGAACACATTGTTAGCATGCCACATATAAAATATATATATATATACATATAAATATATATATGATTAATCCAAACAAATCGTATACTCATTGAAAACATTGATAAGAACTATCAGGAGCGGAGTCAGATATATATTTCAATAAGGATGTATATTAAATTTAAAAAAATATAACATCAAAGTATAAAAACTAAAAGATAAATCTTAGTAAGTTTATGTTAGAATTTTTAATTATTTGTGAGGGCAAAACATTAAAACCATGAAATTTTTGGAGAAAAAGTGGGGGTTATGTGAGTAATTTTAATTTTTAATAGGAACAAAATAGAAGAATTATAAAATATTTGGGATAGAAAATAAAGAAAAAAAATGTTTCAATAGGGCTGTAGCCTAATTGATAAAAGTGAATCACTGGTTAATACAGATTTTATAACCATCTTAATAACCAGAGTACATTACATGCAAATAATTATGATATATGGTGTTAGACTTAGAACAGAAACAAGATACGAGACATACTTCATTAATGGAGAAAAATAAGATGTATTACGGTGTAATAAAAAGCGTTATAATTACACATATTTATCACACGAACTATACATGATGACGAAGCACATGCGTGTGAAATTGTCGTCATTCACAATACTTAAAAAAAAGAAAAGAAAAAAAAAAGAAAAAAGAAAAAAGACGACCATATCTTGCCAAGACATCTACGTACTTCTCTAACAAATGGTTCTAACAAATGGCTAGCTATATAGCCACGCAAATTGCTGGCCTATTGCTAGCTAGCTAGAGGGGGAAAAGAGGAAAAAAAGAGCGGAAGCAATTTGCCCCCAAAATTAGGCCTTCTGACCATGAAAACCCATCTTTTTGTTTACTCAAGGTTACCCAATTGGAGGATATTTTTAACCAAACTTTTATTCCCACGTCCCATTTAAAAAGAAGCAACAACAAAAGGTGAAAAGATTGAAGGGAAAGATGCACAATTTTGGAATGGAGCCTGTATAAGAATGTTAACGTCGTCAGGATGATTTTTTTTTTTTTTTTCCTTGATCATGCTCAATATTGTTAGTATGCCACAGTGATTGAGTCGTTCATTAATTTAGCAATAGACTATAAGAAAATAAAAAAAATTAAAAAAAAATAAAAAGAGATACGTGGGTAAATGACTTTTTGTTAAGAAGTTTTTAATCAATTACCTACATTTTGTAAAATTAGGAAAATGACCATTTTCAAAAAATTATGATTGAATGATTGATTATGTTTAATTTGTGATTGATATCACTAATATTAGCATGTATTTTTCATTAATTGATTATACTCAATCATTGATTAACGGTCATTTTCATAAATAAAAAATCCGATCAATTTAAAACCTTCTATTATTATTTTTTCTCCTTAAAAATAAAGAAATGTATATATGATTAACCCTAACAAATTGTGTAGCCTTATGAAGAAAAGTATACCCTAGTTGTTACTTAACTATAAATAAATAAACCTACGGAATTTCCAATCATAGATTGACATCCACAAGAACGATGCTAGTTCAATCAATAAGAGTGACATTAACAAAGAGATATTAAATTCAAATTTTGAGAACGGCGAGTAGTGTATTTATTAAAAAAAAAAAAAAAAACGCGAGAAAAGCTGTCTTGAAGTATATTATAAACATATAATGAGAAATGGTGTGAGAAGAGAAGGAAATATATATATATATATATAAGAGAGACTTTAATGTAAAAGAGAAAAAGTAGAATGTGGTATACGGCGTAAAAAAGCGTTATAATAACACAAATTTATCACACGAACTATATATATACATCACGAAGCACAAGCATGCATGTGTGAAAAATTGTCGTTGCTCACAAAACTTTTAAAAGAAACGACCAATTCTTGCCTAGACATTTGAGTGCTCTACTGGCTTAAGCTATGGCCACGCAAATCTTGGGTATATTACGGGCTAGCTAAAGCGAAAAAAAAAGGTAAAAAAGCCGAAGCAATTGGCCAACAACATTAGGCCCTCAAACCATGAAAACTCATCTTTTTGTTTATTCATTGTAAACCCAATTGGAGGATAGTTCAACCTAACTTTTGTTCCCACGTACCAATTAAAATGAGGCAACAACAAAAGTTGAAAAGATTGAAGGGGAAGATGCATATATATATATATATATATATATATAAGGTTTCCAAGAATTATTATTATTATAATTATTTTATTTTTGTAATATTATGGATTCTTTAGCTAGTCTCTAGGGTATGCTTTTTAAGGCTAAGTAAAAATATTTGCAGAGAGGACGGCACAAAGGGGTGTGGAAAATATGCTGGGTACGGAGGGGGCCTGGATTTAACGGGGACCCATTATAATATAAGTAGGAAGATGTACACACACACACACACACACACATATATATATATATTAATTTTGGAGTGGAACAACATGAAACATATGATTGTGCGTAGTGATCTATACATATCCACACACACACAGACACAGACACATATACTTTTCTATATATATACATATACAGTGAGGGAGGGAGGTAGAACCTATAAAGGGGCTTTTGGCCTTTTAATGATAAATAAATTTTCATAAAACTCCCTTAAAAAGAAAAAAAATATGACCATAAGAAACACCTATTTACTTATTATCTAATTATTAAACCTTCAAAATAAAATGTTTTGACTTCTCATTACACATATATGATAAAAAAGTAGAAGTGGGGCCGATTTAGTTTTTAGGTTGTTTTTTTTTTTTTTTTGGGGGTTCGGGTTAATATTTTAGACAATTGTGAGTGTGTGTTGGTGTTGTGTTGTGTGGGTGCCTAGGTGCACCACCCCCACCATGGTGGCCCAATCTGCACAGAGGCCGTCAACTCAAACCTCAAAAGAGAGCCACCCACTCACCCAACCACCTCTATTTTTCCCCCTCTTTCTTGTTGGAGGCTTAATTTAATAACGCTCTCTTTCATCTGACTTTGCTTTACATTCTTCTTATTTTTCTTTTTCCAAGTCCTTCTACTCATCATTTGTATTTTTGTGGGTATGTATTCATATGGTTTTATTGTGTTTGTGTGTGTGTGTGTGTGTGTATTTATATAGACATACACATATACCATAGTACACAAGTACAAGTATAATATTCCATATATAGCTAGGAAGAAAATTCATGTTTAATTGAGTAATTTATTACATGATCATGCGCCTGCTTATTATCGTACTTAAGACTAAAACAAAGTGATCAAATTGCATTAGTGTAAATTGGAATATTCCATATATAAAATTGGATTATACTAAGAAAGTCAATGGAGTTGTGTACTTGTGCATATATAATATATATATATATATATCCTTGGTACTTTCATGAGAACTTGACTAAAATAGATTACTATGAGAAACTACTGATCACAAAAAAACGGGAGAAGTAATACATCTTCTATGTGTGTGTGCACACACACACACACACACACACAAATGCTGTTCTATCAACCCCAGCCAAAAAGGTCACCATCTCGTAGGTGGAACCATTTTTTTTTTTATATATAAATATTTTAAAGGAAAATTAGGGCCATTTAGAGGCCTAGATATCCACTTAAGCCGAGGCAACTATAGATTCTATGTGACAAAACCTTGTAAGAATATATCTTGAGAAATCTGTGTGAAGATCGAATAAGATCTTAATGGAAGAATTGGTGTTTTATTACTAGCCACAAATTTATGATCCATTTGGCACTTAAGATACTTTTTGGGAACTATTTAAAAAAGTTTTTCTTTCAATGTTTGTTCTTACAAAATTTTTTTTGAATTTATTATTTAAATTTACGATCCAAACGAATCAGTAGTGTTGGATATAGTATTTTTGATAATAATTACAATCATGAATTAGTCTATATATCAATCGCCATCCACTTTAGAGATCCCATTGAAAAAACTTTTTGCAAAATATGTTTTGAGTAAAAATGAGATTATAAAACATTTTCTGTATTGAAATAAAAATTAAAAAAAAAAAAAAAAAGGAAAGTAACTTTGCTATATATTCCATAATATCCACAAGTCAATACATGATAGGAGAGTCTAGAAAGTTCCAAATGAGACCATAGGCAGGCGAAATAAACATTTCTCCTAAATAAATTTGACTCAATGATTATTAACCTAAATGCATACTAGGAAAGAGAAAACATAAAGCTCACATAAATAAACTATTCAAATGTTAAATTTTAACTGAACAGATATATCATGCAAGTACAATTATATGTACACTGTACTTACATGATACGCCTGATCTACTAATTAATTTATCTTAATTTGACAACCTTTTTTCTTCTAGGTCCTCGCCATAATGGAATCGCATTTTATTAATTTCCTTTTGGTACCATAAGTTGTACCATACACGCATTGTCTCCACTTTCCCCTCACTTAAGCAAACCTCTCAAAAGCTTTTCAATTTTTTTTTCTCCTTTTGATTCCCAACCTAAGGTCATCACGTAAGGCGCTTATTGGCCCATTTAGGATAAGGTCGTCACCATAAATTCCTTCTAATCTCACCTTCCCTCTTTAATTAGCTAAACAATTTTTTTTTTTTAAATTTAAATATGACTATGATTGGTTTTCATAAGGGGGCAATTAGAATATTCTTTATAAGTTGCAGTTCTATATATTACGAGCTTGTACTACAATTTCAAGCAACTCATGTAATTCGTTAGCTTATAATCTCAATACTAATGGATTTTTCTTAAGTCTTAATATTCACGCGTGCGCGCGTATGTGTGTGTGTTTGTATATATATATATATTGGTATACACATATATGTGTGCGCGCGCGTCTCTATATGTATTAATATTGTGGTACAAATAATGGGATGGAGATGATCACACTTTAAAATAATACTAACTTTCACGCATGTTAGTTTGTGCATGCGCTAGTTAATAATTCTAAGGTCATAATCCACTAACCATCTCTGGATATATATATATATATATATATATATATATATTATAAAGTTACTCAATTAATTAATTTGGGTGTTTAAAGCAAGAGTAGTGCAAATAGTTTTAGTTTAATTTTACTCATAATTACCATCGTGCCTCTACAGTTTCTGTTTTGAACATTGCCAGATGTCAAGAGTTATTAGCTCCAAGTATTAATTATTATTATTATTAGAATTATTGTTTTCTTACTAGGTTTTTCTCACTGGCTTTTCTAGCAAGATTTTTATAATAAGATTTATCTATATTAATATTTTAATATTTCTTCTGACATCAGATTCTGCTTGTCATCATGCATGCTCTTAGGTATAGTTGGCTTTTTATTTTGTGCTTTGGGTTTGTTTTCCTTCTGCCTGGTAATTTTCTTTCTCCAAGACTCTTTGTATTTTCTTTTATTTTAAATCAGATTGAGTGTGGGGTTTGGGATAGGGTGTCAATCTAATTAAGATGTACTCGTTTTTTTTTAATATTAATTGCTCTGTCTCTTAACTAAAGAGAGAGAGAGAAAGAAAGAAATTTATAATAATAAGTAAATTCGTTGTTACACCTTTCAAAATTATTCTCAAATGATACATTAATTAATTAAGTACCTACTCCTACAATTTATAAATACTAGGTCTTGTACCTATATCAAGATTACAATTGCATCGTTTGCATTACCATATGTATATATTTTTATTATAATTCTGTCTTAACACTGAATTTAACCATTTATAAAGGAAGTAGAAAGAGGCTGTTTAGAAATGATTGGATAATTCTTCATCATTTATATGAATTGTCCCCAATCCGCATCCTATAGTTCCTAGCTAGTCAACCCCTAAAAGTAACAGCACTGCTAAACTCCACAACCAGGTACTCGATCGTGCTAGACTCATCAGTCTCTATCTTCTCATATATAGTTTCCCAATCATGAACATCCACGTTATATATACATATATCAATGTATATACTAACTTATATCAACCATTTTACCCACAATATGTCATATATATACACCAAAGCCCTCTTTGATGTGTATATATATATATATATATATTTTTATATATATACACACACATGTGTGTGTGTTCAATATTAAATGTATAATGTTGGGTTGCTCATCATCCAATGAGTCTTTCTTTCTTTTTTTTTTTTTTTTTTTTTTTTTTTTTTGGGTACCACCTAACTGCAAAACGAATGGAGGCTTTTAAATTTAGCAAATTCCTGTTGATATTTATCAAATCATCTTTAGCATATTGCCATTTAGAAATAGAGTAAATTGTTAGATTGGTTTTTAAATTTTTAAATTTGTGTAACTTTAATTCCTGTTCTTTTTTTATAACTGAAGTGATCGTAAACTACTTAATCCTTTCAGTTATTATTTATTTATTTATTTTACGGAATTCGTTAGTGAATATCTCTTTTTTTAATCAAATTAATTACTGTAAAAAGAACTATGGTAACAATGTTTAATTAATAGTTTAGGCTCATTCAAATTTTTTAAAAAAATTATGAACTAAAATCACACAAACTTAAATAGACAAAAATTAAACGAAAATTTTATCTTTTAAAAAGTAATGCTTCTTAAGAGAACGATGAAGAGGGGATTTTCCCCACGTATCGAGTACCACGACCATTTGTCCTACCATAAAGAACTTAAACCAATTTGTTAATGACATCAGATACTTTTCCCATATATATAATAATGGATGAAATATTAGTAATTATTTAATAACGAGAGAGGAAATGCGCAAAAACTTTAGCTTATCATCGTCATCTTTGAACCTAACAGAAAATATAGCGTAAGCAATTTGTCTATTTTAAAGCGTTTTGGTGTCTCCATTACTAAGTTAAATTGGTCCACAACACAAATGACCTCATACGCATAACTAGATCATTAATAAATGAACTTTGCATCCAAGTGGGGTTTGTTTTAACATGTTGCAGCTGCATTTTTGGACTTCATGTCTTAGTCGATCGTCTCATCTGTGATCAATTTCAATCTAAGATCACTATCTCTTGTCATGATCCCAAATTTCTTGAAAAATATATGTGTGTGTGTGTATATATGTTAATGTCATTTTCTTAGTTTTGCATCATGCACTTTCCTATTTTTTCCTATTTTCTTTATTTATATTACGCATAATCTGAATAAATAACGAATTTTCTTCTCCCTGAAAAAATATTAATTTATACATATATATAAATTGTTTTTTTTTTCCTTTCCTTTTTTTTTTTTTTTTGTCTAGATTATTTGTGGATATCATTTGGATTTTATTTGTTTATTTTCCTGAAACATGAATAAGTGGGAGAATTCTAGAAGCGCATGATATAGATTCAACCACCTGTTGACCCAAAAAAAAAAAAAAAAAACTTGGAATGATGCAGAAGATATGGGGTAATACTGAAATACAGTACATTTGTCACTTACAAATACAAAGTACTTTACAATAAGATATATTGTTTTTCTTGCGGATCGGATCATCTATATAATATACAAAAAGAAACTTCAGATATTTGATATCTTTCTCTTTGAATGAGATCTCAATTCCAATGATGGTTTCATTAGATATCTTACAACTAGAATCACTCTTTTTTCCGAGCCAGTTTCTCCACCATCGCGAGCCCCAGTTATGTTTTGTCTAATTGATAGAATAAATTTTTAGTTGTTAGATTAAGTTTTTAATAATTGAATTTATAAATATGAAAATTTTTATGTTATGTGACATAATTTTTATTTTAATATAATATTTGTAATCTAACTATTAAAAATTTGATCTAACGATTAAAAAAAGAACTTGTTATCTGTAAGACAAAACAAGGTGTCCTAAAAAAAATATCACGATGAGAACAAAGTGCTTTATTAGCATTTGAGAGGGCAAAATAAGGCCACTCATTAAGAAGCCCAAACAACCTTTTTGATGAGGGTCTTGAATGGCAATGAGTGTCTTTTTGATTGCACTTGGAGACACTTGACGCCTACTGCCTTCCCCATTTTTGAATGCGACAACTCTCTCTCTCTCTCCTCTCTCTCTCTCTCTCTCTCTCTCTCTCTGCATATAAAGGAGTAAAGTATGACCACAATATGAGGTTTTCTTTATGGTATTTTTAACGTCTAGTATTGAGATATATATGTGGTCCTTAGTGTCAATGACATGGCTCATCTACATCCTCAGGAGAATACATAATTAGGACCCTAATTTCAAATAATTGGCGAGTCTTCATACTAAAGTATTCCCAACACTCATGTCACTCTTGAGAACTCTTGCCCAGCCCCACCATCAAAACCTCTCCTTTTGACCTACGACAAATTAACGTCTTTAATCACCTCTTTTTTATGGTCATGACCCAAAAAAGCAAATGAAAAGGAATTAAAGAGAAAACTTATGATACGAAATGTATTTTTACAATATCCGTGGGCACTATCGTTTTTAATCATTTAATTAATTTTATAACTGTTTGATCCATGACTAGAAATATGTGAGCAATCTAATGATCATTAAAATTATATTGCTGACTCATAAGTCAAAAAATGCAGTTTCTATCATACATTGTTCTCAAAAGAAAATGACGAATGTGTTTTTGTTTTCACTTGTCAATTATTAATAAGGTCTCTTAAAGTTTACCAATTAAATTGCGTCAAGCTTAGGAGAAAAGAAGAAGATAATGAGCAAGGCTAATCACGACAGATTATAATGAGACATGACTAAAGTGAATCAACCAATATATATATATATATATAGAGAGAGAGAGAGAATAATTAAATTTGGCCGTAGAAGATATATATTTTCTGTTGGGTGGTTTCCTTGTTTATATTATATATTGAACTAAACATATTGTATTAGCATATACAATTAGCAGTGATATATATAATATATTTTGTTATATTCAGAAATCTAAAGCAGATGTCCTTTGTTCAAAGGCCGTACAAATAAAAACGTAAATGGACACACTGTTCAGATTATAATTTATAAATGGGAAATCCAAGTGTTCCATATAATGGTCATGTCCCTATTAGCCTAGTTTTATATTGTCGTGTTTTAAGCTGGCATGCAACTACTTGTACGGCTGCCTGGCTTCATGTTTATATGCATGCAAGTTGCAACTTATTCAGAATCCCTTTTGGGTAGAATTTACAAAGTTCAAAAATGATTTTAAAGTATGAATTAAGCTGATTACTCTTTATTATATCATTTCTTGATTCTTCATTAAGATAAATCATTCCCTGTGATGAGATATGACAGTTCAATATTAAACCTTTTACATACATGGTTAAATTTCTCAAGATTTGAGTTTGAAGTCTCTCCCATGTCAGTTATTTAAGCTTGGGATCTAACTCAACACTCCCCATCTTTACTAATTGATCGAGCACCAAGTGAATCATAGAGCACAACTAAAATATCAACTCAAATATGCGCTGCTCGTCATATAGGATATTTAGTACTGATGTGCCTTAAATTTGCTATTTTTGACTACTTACTTCCTTAAATTTTAATTTTGACGATTTACCCCCTACTGCGATGTACCCCTATATATTAACTTGAAGATTTAAAATGATGTTTTGTATTAGATTTGGAAACTTTTTTTTGTTAGAATGGGATTTTCTGTTTTCATATAAGTATACCAGGTTCATAATTAATTTTGCGGGAAATTATTTTATAAGGGGTACATTCCAACAATTTAACAAATTCATGGGGTAAATTATCAAAATTAGAATTTATGAAGCACATTACCAAGGTGTGTCAAATTTAGGGGACGTTAGTGCTACATACCCCCAACATATAAGCTAAGCATGTGTTTGGACATAATGTTCAATTCAATCCAAAATCAATTCATTTTTGTCCTTATCTAAAAAGTCAACATAAGTTTTACTATTCACAATTTTTGTAATTGAAACATCAAAAGTCCATAATTTTACATATAAAAGTCCAAAATGGAATGAATTTTTTTTAATTACATAGAATTTCAAAGTGAATGAAACAAGCTCCATAGTTTTTTTTTTTTTTTTTTCCAAACACATTTCAAGATTTTAGACTTTTTAGTTTTGATAGTTCAAACGTTTCACCAAACTCACATTTAATTCAATTCAATTCTAACCTAAAAAATTCGGTTTCAACCCATGCACGATTGCATGATAATGTGGAAAAACAATGTTGCTCCTGTCACATATATAGCTGCTAATTTCCACAATAAACTGAGCTTGGTGAACTAGATAAACCTACATATAACATGCAAAGTAATAGAATTTTTTTCACCGTTAAATCTTCTACAAAGGTGCCAAAAACTTTTCTTCAAAAAATTAGATTTATACACACACACACACACATAAATTGATATACTAGGCCCACTTTGCCATCAAAGACATGCCTCCAGCGCCTAAGAGAACTGCAGAATATGACCATAATTGGAGGCTCACACTTGCTTGGAGTCTAGAGCCCAAAAAATCAGAGGCTAAGAGCTCCACCAGGGCCATATAATGAAGGAGCCCTGCAGAACAAGCGTTTAGTAGGCCCACCACAATTAGGGCTGTTGGACTGTTGTCACTGTAGACATTTGATAACCCAATCCCCAATGCAATTCCAAACGGGGTTGTGAATGAAAAGAAGAACGCCATTATTGCTTTCATTTTCATCCCATATTCAGCCTAATTTTCAAACAAATGTTATGATTGTATATGGACTAGAGATGAAAAAAAAAAAAAAAAAAAAAAAAAAGAAGAAGTTATTATAGACAAGTTCAAATCTATTATCTCTTATTTCCTATCTCACAAATTTAAAAACACTTGAGCGATGAAAATGAGGTGTTGAAAATTGATTAAAGAGACGGCTAATAAAATAAGAAAACGGGACGGTAGATTTGAATTTTTAGGGTCCGTTTGGTTCGTTTGTTTGAGTTGAAATATTTTAATTGTAATAGTAAATTTTTTTGAATTTTCAGAAAAGACAAAAAATTTTTTGGGAAAAAGACAAAAAAAAGTACAGTTTGAGTTGAAATGAAATGACGAAGCAAACAAACCCTTAAGGAAAAATTACCTGTAGTATGCATCCACCTAAGCCCATTCCTTCAAAAAGTTGATGGAAGCAAAGAGCAGCAATGAGTGGCCTGATTGTGCATGGATTATCAGAAGCCCCCAATGACAATCCTATTACCACCGAGTGCACCACTATCCCTAGCTCTAGTACCTGCATCCATTTTTAGGAACTTTCTTAATATTACTAAAGAGCGATGCTATAGATATTAACTTTAAATATTTGTAATTAGTAAATGCAATCAATTCGTATAATAATTCTTTAACCGCCTTAATAAAAAGAATGACAATTCAAATATTACATAGATTGGTAATAAAAAAAAAATCGTACTAAAGTTAGTATTCCTAATATTTTTCTTATTAAAATTACATTTAAAAAAAAAACGTGATTACATAAATAGCCCAATAATATCTATAATCTCATATCTGACTTCTGAATATATTATAAGATATAAAATTCGAATCTCCATTGCGAAATTACTAATATATATTAATATATATACATGGAGTTGAAAGAAGACTAGTGATTCATTTTACATTGCAATATAATGTGTTTGAGTATTTTATATAATTTATTCAATATAAATATTTTTTTAAATTTATATTCAATATAACCACCATTTATCATCTTTTTTATATATCTATTTTTATCAATTAAACCATCTATAAATATATATATATATATATATATATATTTTATCAAGAACCTAAACACATACTAATCCAAGCGCATATTGTTTTGTATTACACGGACCATAAACTCGAGTACCTGAGCGACAACACGATGTCGTATCAATTCCGAGCTACAATCTTTTGCCACAGACTCCTGCTCCTCCTCCTCATTAGCCGCCACGTCAAGGACCTGAGGGAAGCGCTTCCGGTAACAACTCATTGAGAACGAGTCTACCATCAGCGTCGCCACGGCGGAGAGCATGGCGACGAAGGCGGCGAAAGGGAACTTCCGCCACGGCGTCGCCGGGAGACACGGCGAGTTCAGGCACTGGAACGAGTCCGGCAGCACGTGCATGTACCCCGTCGCCAGTATCACCCCCGCCGCGAACGCCTTCACCACCACAAACGGCTTCCTCTCCGGCCTCAGCGCCGGAACCGATCTCGAAAACAGCGGCAGACAGATTCCCAGCATGCTCGTCGTCAGGATCGAACCGATCGCAATTAGCTTCAATTTTAGCGCCTCCGCCTTGTCGCGGCAGCTTCCTCCGGAGTTTAAGCATTCCGGCAGAGTTTGGTTTTCTCCTCCGGCTACGGCGGAGGGGAGAAAGAGGAGGAGGAGAAGGATTGCGTGGGTTTTAAGTTTGACGGTGGATGCCATGGAAGAGTGGACTGGAATCTGAGTACTCTAACTTGAGCTTTGAATATATAACTGGTCAAAAATGATTGGTGAAAGACGAAAATGACCTCGCGAAGAGTTGGAAATGGTGCTGTGGAATCTGTGTTTGGGAGGGAGAGGATGGGTATCTCAGTTGACGTGGACGGGAAAGAATACACATTGCGGTGGGAATGTGAAGGGTGCTGGCCCACGCTACCTTTCACATGTATGATGAATGAGTTTAATTTAAGATTTTTAAGTTTTAATAATAATTTTTATTAATTTTTAAAAAGATAAAAAACTCTTTTAAAAAAATAAAAAAATTTAAAAAAAATGAGATAAAAAAATATAATTTAATTTAAAATAAATTGAAATATCAAATATCTTATCTTCTCAGTCTTCTTATGTTTGAGGTGGCAGGTGTCGAGTGTGTCATAGTCAGAAAACTTCATGACGTGGAGGTTGGATTTTCTCTATTTTCTGGCCCAGTGAGTGGGTGACAAGGGCTCTTTATGCAAACCGGCCACGTGGATCGTATTATGAAATGATTGATGAATCAGATAAATATTAAGCACGTACTAATCGTGCTTAAGATACTTAACAAACAAACAGGTCCTAAAAGCTGTTTTTAAAAGTTTTCAGATAATATGTCATAAAAATTTTTGGTAACGGGAAGCGCTTCATTTCAAAATCAGGAAACATGATTTTTTTCGGAAAAACCTCTTTTGAATAAATCGGGAAACTTGAATCATAATTTAAAGTAAAATTATAAATTTTATTTTAATATTTTTATTACTAATTAGAAAATCTTAAAATTATTTTGACTTTAAAAACTCTTAAAAAATATGACTCCCAAACAATTATAGAAAAATCATAATTTTTATTTTTTTTCTTCTAAACTCCGCCAAGTGAACCCAAAAAAAAAAAAAAAAAA